>JAWZYV010014645.1:0-283418 GCA_038373885.1 Cheiracanthium punctorium | reverse complement strand
CAAAAAAAAAAAAAAAAAAAAAAAAAAAAACTCCACAGCCACTGGACATTAGCAGGGCTTGACTCACAAAACATTTGACGGTCAAAAACTGAAGCGGCCGACTTTGATTTTCAAAGGGTCGTTCCAATAAGTAAGGAGAGGCATCATTTTAATTTAAACAAAACTACATTTTCCCCCTCAAAGCGCAACTAATGGATGTTTTCTCCTTAACGAATTCACGACAAAAAAATCAAATGATCAGTACATTGTAGTATTTTCTCCAGACTAATACTTTATTTAACATTTACCGATTTGACACGAAAATTACGAAAACTACTTACCTGTACTCACACACAAAACAAGTTAATATTTCATTGCAAGATACAGATATTCGGCTGGTAAAATTCATTTAACTTAACCAAACTTGACACACAGACATTATTTATCTATTTAGCTTAGCTCTTTGTAATCCATTGTTTTCAGCTCATTCAATAATCCCTCCAACCCTCTGGGACATCTCCCGTGTTCTTCGTCGGATATTTCCCCCCAACCAGGTATCGAAAGATTAACAGACTTGAAATATAAAACATCATCTTACATAAAAAAAATCTTTTAAAGCTCCCTTCTCTCACAAAGTCAATAAGCTTGTGGGAAAAACTGGCCCTGATTTTTGTGACTGATTTTTGAGTTAACGGGAGATAAAAGGGCCGCGTTCGGCATTTAAATCACTCCAATTTTTCACAGAATCTTAATGGTCATTTAGTGATGACATGTTCTTAAGTTTTGTTTGTAGGTCCAGAAAAACAATCATTTTATGCCTTGTTAAAAAGCCGCTTTTCTTGCGAGGTTTGAAATACATTACAAAAACTGATTGCTTTGCACATTTTCTATTTTCTGTAACCTCTCTTCCCGCGGCACTTTCTTTAATGTAAGCGACCTGTTAAATTTACAGCATTCTGAGCTCAATGTTCGTGTTTTTCCTTGACTCGGACAGAAAATTTTAAATTTCAGTACGTTATATTTGTTTATTTATTTTTATTTTATCTTTTATTTTTATTTATTTTTTTTTAGGGGGGGGTGGTATTGCAAATATTTTTAGAAAAGTAATGTGGAAAAAGATATTTAATAATTTGAGGAGCTGGAACGACTTTTAGCGTGATTTTATTAACCAAAAGCTCGACATAAGCGGGGGACAGGAATCGATACAAACAAAAATTGGGTCCGTTTTGTGGCCCTTTCACAAAATTACAATCGATTTAAACGGAACCCCTTCACAAAAATACAGTCGATTAAAACTGCCTTCATTATCATTTTACCCTGCATTTTAATGTGTTTCATCAATTAACAAAAACAAGTGACTAAATTTGGTTTGAAAATTCACAAAAATAAGTGCTGAAATTCACAAAATTAAGCATTGAAATTCACAAAAATATGTAGTTTTTACAAAAATGGGACACTGGAAAATATTCCTGGATCGACCCCCCGATAAATTATGAAAGGTTTAGAGTTGAAAACGTTTTCACGAAAACAAAGGGGGGTATATAAATTAGGTGAATGTACATATACTAGAAAACTAATATTCTGAGATATTATCTTAGCTAGACTTTTAAAAGAATTTTTTGAAGTGCTAGAAAATAGATTTATATGCACATTAGCAGATCGTTATAAACAATAGCTGTGACGGTTCCCCTTCTGTGTGGAACGTTGCTTCTCCGTATTGCTCGGGAGCAACGCTGTTAGAAGGAAGTAATGAGGTGATTTGTTGCTGTATTTTTCTAATGCATGAAAATCTAAAAGGGTTAAAGGTATCGAAATACTGACTAAGATAGTACTGCAACTAGAGTTTACGTCTCTCACGACGAACCAACCCTCCCATGGAACTATAACTGATTTTGGAGCCCCCTACCAAGTCTGGGACACGTGGCCCAAGTTGCACCCTGGCAGCAGATATAAATCATAAAATCGCAGACCGTTTTTGTTCTCTTAAACTGCGTCGCATATGAATTTGCAATTAGTCGTCTGTCAAGTCAAGTAAGTTGTGCAAGATCATAAAAGTGTATTGTCTCTCTGCTACTGACCTTCAAACACCAAAATTAGGTTCACTAAAATATAAATGAGAAACTGGCCCCAACCTGTGACAGGGCAGCAACTAAGGGGGGGGGGGTAAGCGGAGACATTCTAAAAGGAATGCCAAAATCAGTTATAGTTTCTTGGGATGGGGCGCGGCTCAATGCGAGGGGGCACACGACCATGGGCGCCCATAAGGGAGGGGGCAAGGTAGGGCACTTGCCACCCCTAAAATTTTAGGTTAGTATCTCATGATGTTAACAAATGGCAAAAACAGAACTAAATTTGTTCCCCCCTCAGGAAAATTATAATGGACGCCCATGCACACGACACTAATTATGGTTTGCCCCGGGTGACATAAACTCTAAATGCGGCATTGACTGTGAAAATGACTTGTCTCTGTGAAATGTCTTTATGCCTACTAGTTACAGCAATAGGTCTTTTTTTCTAACGCTGAACAATTGATTTCAGACAAATTTAAAATCGCTGCCCCTTGATTTTTGCGTTCCTGAGAAATTATCCAGCTTGGCCATTTGGTAGAATCTGCCGTCGTTCCTGTTGGGTTGAAAAGCTTCTGTGACTATTCTTTTGTTGATTTTTGCAGGGGAATTTTTTTTTTTAGAATCTGATAGTATATTTGGGTTATAAATGCATGATTTGTGTTCAAAATCATAACGTTGCCCCCTGACTTTTTAGACTAGGGGGGCAATTTTTACAACTGCAGGGGCAATTGCCCCCCTTGCCCCCCCCAGATTACGCCTATGAATGCGATGTGAGTATTTCCCATTGCCCAGGGGCAAAGCTAACGAACGCTGACGCTTTGTCTAGATTGCACACTCTGGACTCAGCTCAAGAATAATATACTCAACAACAATCTCAGTGACTTTGGTTGTGGTTGAACTAAAAAAAAAAAAAAACTGCTACTTCTTTATTCGGACATATGTGCTATTGTGTTATACACTGTTTAATTATGTGCTATTGTATTTTTTTTCAGTTAAGTATCAATTGTAGCTACCAGTGTCCCTCCACTCTACTAATAAGTCATATTGGATCTAGGTAAGTGAACCTCTAGCTCCAATCTTGCATGGGGGGTGTGATGTCAGAGTGTCGGCTCTCCGCCCCCCACTGACAGTGGAAGAGATAAGCGAAAAGAAGTGTATTGATCTCCGTCGAGGGAGGACGTGTTTTTATTGTGGTGGATATACCAAAGAGTTAGAAGCAGCGTGGTGCAGCTTCGGAATTTGTCTTAAGTTTATTCTTTATTGTTATTTGTATGCAATTAATAATATATATATATATATATATATATATATATATATATATATATATCTTAATGTAATAAAGGGAATCTATATTAAACCAAGAAGTACAAGACGTAAATTTCTCTCCTAGAATTACGCAGAGGTATTCAAGGAGGTGGAGGAACATCACACTCGTATTAAAATCTCTTTCTTTTTCTTATTTCATTCTGTAATCAGTTACTGAATTAGTTCTAAGCTTGAGGAAAATACTTATCTGAAGAGTTCGTCAAACAAATAGTTGTCGTGAGATCCAGCATTACATTCGGATCAATAAATCTTAATCTCAAAATCCCGCAAAACCAAAAACAGTCAGGTATTGCTTTTTCAAATCATCAGCGTCCTAGAAAAGGGTGATGGAAACGAAGAAAATGTGATGAAGTTGAAGAATAAAAACCAGTGATTATGGGCGCCCATACCTATGGAGGCTGGGAAGGGCTATAGTCTCCCGCGCCCATAGCTTCCATATTGTTACGATTTATGTACTGGTATAACGCAGAAGTGTTTCGACACTAAATATTGTATCTTTCTGGGCAGGACCCTTGACATATCCCTCCCACAAGCAAGCATACGGAAGCTTATGTCAGTGATGTCTTTAAAAGGTGAACTTTAGTTAACCATTCAAAAATGTATGGCTCCCTAAAAGTTTCATACAACGACAACAACAAAAAAACATCATTTTTGTCAAGTTCTTTTGAATTCCCTATCAAAATTAGATCAAGACTAGGAAAACAAGCGACTCTTTACGATTTTTTTTAATCAACTAAGAAATAATTTAGTATATTATTCTGAATATCGCGTCTATAATTTTCATATTTCTGTAAGTTTTTTTATTAACTGTATTTTATTAATTGTTATTTTATTAATTAAATATTATTATTCGAAGCTAATCTTGATAGTGCTTAAAACCTTACTTTTTTATACTTTTCTCTGTCGAAATTATTTCTTACCTGAATGAAATATCAATCCCGCGGGATCAATAAATCTGCCCCAAATCCCGCGAAATGAAAAACAGTACGGGATTGCATTCCCTAACTGCTAGAGGATAAATGGTTACACCTCAAATTTTCCGATGCATCACTCTCACCATGATTGCGCTTTGTAAACATTATTACAGCAAAATCTTTGTTTTAGACGTAGCATCATTATTTAGAGTAAAATTACAAACCTTCAAGCATAATTAACTAACAAATAATAGTTATTGAAATAAAAAGAAACGGTATGTGTGCCATGTTACACTTATAATTCTTTTTTTTTTTTCCGATGGGAAGGGGGAGCTTTCTCTTTCTTTTCCTCTGTCTTTTTCTTAATACACATATTATTTCTCTCTAGTTTAACTTGACGATAGTCTTTTTTTTACGTGATAATAAAGATTAGCATGGAAAAGGTAAAATAAAAATTTGTAATTGTTTAAATGATATAAATATACCTTATCAGTAGAAAATAAGCACACGCACTTTCTCAACACAAATAAGACATTCATTTATGTTGTATTACACACAGAGTATGTAACAAAACATGAAACGCGATCCTAATAAGCTCTCAGATGAACCAATCAGTGAGCATACACGAAGAGAAGTATCTAATTTAGGAAATAGAATCTTCGCTGTCATAGTAACAGCAAATGAGAAGTTGAATGGCATCATTAGTAACAGCTGATTGCTTTCACAAATCGTTTATTAATAAATGTGCCATTGGTAGGTAATTTCACCCCAGCTAATGAACGTTCGTATCCATTAATGAACAACTGACACCAGCATACTGACGATCGATCTTCTTTCGAGAGGTCTATGTTATATTTCTATGCCTTTTCTCTCTGTTGCTATTATCGTACTTTTACACTTCACCTAATAAAAAAAAACAATATTGGTTTTTAAAGCATCGCAAAAAGAATGAAAGGGGAAAAGTGCATTTAGTTTATTAATTTATAGATTTATTGCAAAGTTTAACACAATAATTTAAAAAAACAAAGTTTTCTTTTTCAAAATATTGGACAAAGCTATTTAAATCTGAATTTTTAGTGAATTTTCTACCTTTTAGAACGAAATCTATTTATTATAATTACGGTGAATATTATGTAGTAGAAATATTTTTCACAAGTACCTTTTCTTTTTTTTTCCCTTAGTATTAACAAAACTTGTATTTATTACTATTCTTTTTTTTAATTGAAAATCGATTAATTTTTTGTCCTCTTATTTTTACAAGTGGAATATACCGCATTGAAACTATAGCTTTAAAGTGAAAAAACACTCAAAATACTGGTGTTAAACGATAAAGTAATAAAAAAACTTTGTAAAAAACACACATAAGAAGTAAAATTAAAGAGGAAAAAAACTTTGTAAAAAACACACATAAGAAGTAAAATTAAAGAGGATTACAGTAAAATTAAAGAGGAAAAAAACTTTGTAAAAAACACACATAAGAAGTAAAATTAAAGAGGATTACTTCTTATGTGTGTTTTTTACAAAGTTTTTTAATTACTTCATAGCTTTAAAGATTAGAAAAAATTAATTCACTTACGCAGGCACACCTCCGCAAAACTCCATTAAAAATCAATTTGCATGGAAGGTTTTCGTTTAATCTTTGCTCGAATACTTTAATTTCAAATTCTAAATTAATCTATACAATCTATACATAAGAAATTTATCTCTACTTTCCTCAGAAATGAAATGGGGCATCATAAGAGCGTAAATTCTTCTTCACCAATCACTGGTACGTTTTTATTAGAAATGCACTCCTGAGATGTTCGCTTTGACTGTACAACACGCCCAGCAAAAGCACGTGGGCTAGTTCATTGTATGTCTAAACTAGAGGCGTGCTGGAAATTTGTATCCGAATCCGCGAATATTTGAAGGAGAAAAAGATCCGTATCCGTCTGAGGATCAAAAATTAGATCAGTCAGCATGAAAAAAAATATTCGCATCCGTAACCGGATCTACTTTTTTTTCAGCAGATATTCCACGATCTATTTCAAAATCAAATTATTCTGTGATATTATTTTTTTAATTAAGCATACATTTTATTGTTCAATACTTACTAATTACCATTTATTATTTTTGAGGGAATCTTCTTCTTTAACACAAAAATCCTTCGTTTAAATTAATCGATAATAAAATTAAATCGTTAGTAAAGCTATTAGCATGTATTCACTATTGGCTAATTTCGAAAGCTTTTTTAATATTTCTACGATGTCGGCTTCATCTATCTCCTAAGCACTGAAGGGCTCCATCTCTTATTCTTGCTGTAGAAAGTAAAATTTTCATATACTGAACTAAAATATTTCTAGAAAGGGTTTATCCTCCCCCCCCCCTCTTAGTTAGCCTGTTGTATTTTCATCTAATTATTTACGATTTCTAATGGTACAGTACCAAAACACCATCTGTTACGGTAAATTTTTTGACTGTAAACTTCATAACCGGCAGAGGTTTATCGTTCATTACAGTGTCTTATACAGATTCTGAGGAGACATCCCATACATTTTCAAGTGTCTGGCATAGTCGTATTTATGTGCCAAAACCACAAAGTTTTCTTTAAACAACTGCCTTAATAAGACACCAAAAAGTTCTGTAGATTTGAAAAGCTACTTGGTTTGGTAGTGGCTTTTCGATAATTTAATGCTTATAAAACCCTATTAAAATTATTATAAATGCACTCATTCATTTATTTTAACCACTTCATTATACTTTTAATCCACATTACACAGGATCTGAAAGTTATCATTCTGACTGATTATTTTACACATTGTGCATAAAATTATCGCTTCAAGATGATGTAAATTAATTTCTAAACAAAAAGATCTTTATCCGTATCCAGAGATGTGACAAAAAAAAAAAAGAAAAGAAAAGATCCGTTTTCATATCTTATCCGCGGATATAAAAACAAGTTATCAGTTTTCAGATCCGTATCCGCGGATATATAACTTTTTAACAATCTGACACACCTCTAGTCAAAGCGTTTTAGGACAGACGAGGCAGATTCTCTGTTTCAATTATCGAATGTTGGGAATTACGTTCCATTATTATGTTCTTACAAATTACAACAGTTATCGAAGCTTTTTACTTATGTAGCAAAAGCTCTTATATTCTGATACGGTGCGAGTGATACTTCATATGTTTTTTGAGTTGCTATTTTGCTCAACTGGAAATTTTTGTTCTAAGTCGTGTTTCAAATTAAGTAGCCCTGATATTACGAAGTATTATGGATATATGATGGAAAAATTGTGGATGATATCAAACGTATAAGACAGCGCGGACCGAAAATGAAATGCCATTTTCGGCTCAGAAAATTTGCACGATTTCGAAAATTTTGTTCGTAAATCGGAAGATTAATGACATTTTTCAAATAAAAGACTTAAAGCTATGATTCTTTATTGGGAAAATAAAACATATAGATTGTTTTAAGCCACCTTTATAAAAGTGGGCTGTTTAGTAATGGACATTACTTAGAATTTTAAGATGGATAGCTTAAAATTATTCAGCTTCACTACACTTTTGAATTTTCAAAAAGTGGAGAAGGAAGTAAAATGATTGCTTTTTTCTTAAAACATTAGGGAATATCGTATCTTTTACAGAAAATAAAATATTTATCTTGCTAAAACTTACACATCTTTATTTTTTATTAAATAACAGAATAAAGTTATTTTCGTCCCTTATTTTCTTAGAATAAAGGTTCACAGATTTATATAGAGAAATATCATAAATTAATTTTAAGCGTTAGCAATTCAAAATTTAAACAAAAATAAAGGATTAAAAATGTGACTGCTTCTCTGAATGCAGCTCACTACACGCAAAGTGTGGATACAACTGTGAAAACATTATCAATACAATATTAATTTTTTATACTTCTTCCAATTTATTAAACTTCTAGTATTGTCTATTAGATATCGGGGTATTTAATATCAAGCATATTCTACCAACAAATTGCGATCACTTTTCAAAATATGAAAACTCTTCAAAGGTGGTATTTCAATTCCCATGCAGGCAAGTCTGTTTATTCAGCATTGTTCATGTTTTCATAAAACTGTTTTTTTTTTTTTTTAATGCATAGATCATATGATGTCCCTCCAAAAGAAAGCACGTGTGTTATCGACTGCATCCCTACACTAGTCTCAAATAATATAGGTTTTCGATGTTATGGCCTACAGACTAGAAAAAGTATACAACCCTGATGTAAACTATATAGCTATAAGAATCAAGCTGTCATTCTCGGGAAGAGGGTGGTTTTTTGTAACGCAAACGCATTCGAATTTTTATGCTCAATTTCAGTTTCGTCAGAATAAATTCACTTCTTCTTCAGCAATGTAATTAAAAAAATGTTTAATTCACTCTTTTAAAAAAATACGAGCTTAGTTACATAAAAATATAAAGATAAAAATTAAAAAGTTTTTCTTTTCTGAAGCTAACTCATATCATGTACCGGGTGTCCAGAAAAGGACTCCCTGATTTCAAAATTAAATATCTCGAAAACAAAGATCAATACAGGAATGCAGTAAACGGTATGTTTATTGTGAAAGCTGTAAGAATTTTATACAGCAGTTTGAAATAATAGTTACAAACAGCTGCTAACAGATAGCTGCTAACAGATGGCGCTGTAATCGCCATACGTAATGCCTAGTATAAATAGTGATCCGAAGCCCAGAGCGATTAGTTCCACTATTGAAGCGTGAAAGGAGGTTTGCGTAGCGAAGGAAGAGATTAAAACCATGTACTCCATTGAACAACGCGTTTTTCTGGTGCTAGAGTACCACAGGTTAAAAGAGAGGCCTACGGAAACAAGGCGCAGTTTTCAAGCACAATTTAATGTTCCAAAAGGACCTGATGCGAAAACCATTCGTACGCTCTTCGCCAAATTTCAACGAACAGGCAGCGTAACTGTTCATCTAGTGGGGAATGTTGGGCGCAAGCAAACTGCAGTTACGCCTGCAAATGTCGCCACAGTTTCTGGAATTATTCAGCAAAATCCAATGTCATCCGTCCGAAGAATTGCATCTGAGACTGGTTTGAAGCGTTACAGCACGCATGAAATGCTGAGAAAGAGCCTACTAATGAGCTGTACAGCGTACAGCGTCATCTGTTAGCAGCTTTTGTAACTATTATTTCAAACTGCTGTATAAAATTCTTACAGCTTTCACAATAAACCTACCGTTTACTGCATTCCTCTATCGATCTTTGTTTTCGAGATATTTAATTTTGAAATCAGGGAGTCCTTTTCTGGACACCCGGTGCATTCATTAAAAAAGACACGTTTTAGTAAAATATAACAATTTGATCAATATATAAAATAATAAGAAGTGTATTTTTTAATTGTTTGAAAACACTGATAAAACGTAAAAATAAATATAAAATTTCCGTTTGTTGCAAATTTTTTAAATTTTCAACCACTTTAAGAACAAATTGATATGTGGATCTAACGATTTCATACATTTAAATTTCACACTAAAAGGAAGGAGAAAATTAACAGAGAGTAATAATTTTCAGACTATGTCATTTTCTGAAAGTTGCTTTTGAGATGTAACTAGATTGTTGTGTATAAATCCTGTTCTAGACTAGTGTGATTCAAACAGACTGTTTTTTACTTCAGTTATTAGTTTTAATTTTAATATAAATATTACGAAAATAGATAGTAAGTTCGCCTGTAGCTCATCCGCATTGATTAAATCCATGTTTTTAATACTAAGTACTTTGAACTGTTCGACCTATGTCAGGTAACTAGCTGAGCAGCCATGCACTGTTTAATAATTAATCCGACCAATGATTGAAAAAACATTCAAAAGTTAACTGAAACAGTCAAGCACAAATTAATTTTTTCTTTTCTCTGTGTTCCGACGTCTTAACGTCTTTTAACCATATTTTGACAGCTGTTTTGAGGAATGTTTGAAGTCAGTTATGAGTCCATTAAAACTTTCTGAATACGTCATTGGCGGTGATTACTTTTTAGGCATATTAGTTGATTACGGAGAATGTTAAGTGGGAAGAAATTTATGTGCCAGCTATGTGTTGATAAAAGTTCTCGATCGAAATTAACGTAATTGAGGAGGCTCTGACAACTAAAAAGTGACTCGCCCTTGACTCCTATGTTACAGCTTAGCTCTTAAATTGGAAGCCCTCGCGCGTCGACAGCGCATTTTCATTAAAGATTCACGACTGTTTTAGGCGTTACACGAGATTTGAATAATTGAGAGTCCTGTAAATTCATTGGTGAATGACAGTGGGGTTCCCGTAATCGGAGGTTTTGAAGCGGTACTAACCTTTAATGGTTACCCGTGAAATAAGCGTTATCAAGAAAAGCATTAATTTGAGTCCTTGCCTGCAGTTAAGAAGTGAGGCCAACGCCCAAGGCTCTCGGCTCATAGAAAATAAGGCTCCACACCCTTCCATTCTCGATTTATTCAGTGAGGGAGTTATTGGGTCAGAATACTTTAATGTTTCCATAATTGGTAGGGATTGAGACCGCTTACTTTCTCAATAGGGTTGCTTATTTCATATTCTAATTAATATTTTTGCTACTCCATCATTGTATTAAATGGGTATATAATTCAGAATGAAAGAAAAAAACGAAAATTGAGGAAATTTTTAATTGGATATTACGTTAGTTACTGTTTGAAACATATTTGTCACAATTTGGGCATTCCTGAGGAAAGTTGGCACTACAATTAATCTCTCTAAATGTCTTCGAAAAATTTAAATGTCTGTACTTTTATTATCTTTCGGTAGACTCGGTATGCTTAAGTAAGACTGTTTACGTTAGTAATAGAGGTGTTTTGGATATCTGATTATATATTCGCGGGGCTCCGTAAAATGTAAGGATCCGTATACATGTATGTATAAATGAGAACAAATTATCCGCGTCCGTTTCCGATTCGTTGATTAAAATAATAAATATTCTTATATTTATCCAAATCTTTTTCAGCGGATCTTACTGATCTTTTCACATTTCTATCTGAAAAATAAGAAAGAAAGAAAGAAACCCCAAACTGTAACAATTTATTTGAAACTGAATTTATCTATAAGAAATGCCCATATTATCTTCATGTTATTGCAGTTTTTGTTTTTAAAACAAAAATTAGACTTTTTTAAAATCACTATTAGTTATTTAGTGCTACATAGGGTGTCCCAAAAAGGTGGTAACGCACTTTAATTCCTTACCTATTAGAGATAAGTAGAAAATGTAAATTGAAGAAGTGTTCAAAAGGACTACGTTAAGGAAAAAAAAAATCCTTTCGTTAATTTTCAAAAAGTTACAGTTTTTAAATTTGTATGTAATCCAATAGAGAAAAATCTCAAATTAGTAAAATGTGCCTCACACACTAATGTGGTGATGAGCAAAATTTCGGCAGTTCTACATAAAATGTCTCTTAGTAAGTAAGAGAAATCTTTAAACAAAGATGATCAGGGGCTATACATGAATTTGAATGTGGATGTTTAAAGCTAGAGCGTAAAAACATCTTTTCTTTTGTAACTTCTGCACGGCCCAAAACACGATCATCCGATGTGATTTTTTTCCCTTCGAAAGTCATTGAAAACGGTTTAAGTCAATAGATATTTACCTTCATATTGATGACAATTTTCAGAATATAATTCTCGAACTTTATACATCATCTCAGTAGTGTATGGCGAACATTTTACTAATTGGAAATTCTTTTGTATGGGGTCGTATACAAATTCAAAAAATGCAACTTTTTGAAAATTTACGAGAGGAATTTTTTCTTAACGTAGTCTTTTTTCCTGCCGTATTTTTGCATTTTTTCGATTCACATTGCCCACTTATTTCAAATAGATAAAGAATTAAAGCATGTTAATATCTTTTTGAGACATCCTGCATACATAACAATAAGTAATATTTTCATGAATTACGTTGTCTCCACGTCACAAGAGTACAAGTTATAGCTATCGCATGCGTGTCATTTTCGAGAAATGTTGTAAACCATTCACACTTGCATTCAATGCCATTCAATTGTCTTTTGCTTGTTGTTGCAGCTTTCACATAAAGTATTTGAAAAAGAAGATGTTCTTAACATATTATTCGATTTGTTTCAATATTAAAATTATTAAAATAGTGTCCGAAATATATATTTAATGTTTAATACTTCCTCAAAATCCCTTCACCCTCTATATAAATTTAAGAAACAATCGGTGATAAAGTTATAAAAAAAATAATACTATTTTCAATTTATGGAACATCTATTAAAGATTATGCTTTTACCTCTTTTATACCCTATAAATTAGGGGTCGTCAAATCTTGGTGCATGTACCAAACTCAGAGCATCGGATGATTTCCAATTGTGCATTTAATCCTTAGCCTACTTACTGCTTTACGTCAGTCTGAAGACTTTTCTAGTAATTCCGTGTTCGGAAATGTTTTATTTCTTATAATTTATGATGCTATGCCAAAAGAAAGCACTTTTACACTCCAAAATACATTGTCATAAAAAATCGAACTAATTCTGGTCCTTTATCAAATATCCGAAAAATTAACTCTCGAATCATCTTCCTCTGAACAATAATTTTGGTCTTACGTTCACACAATATTATTTTTATTCCCCTAAACTAAAGCCCACCCGTATTCCTTTTTATCAACTTTACCGGAGAATGTGCGGAGTGCGGAAGTAAGCACGTGCCTGAGTTGTGTATCACATCAACTGAACTCGGGGGAGTGGGGGGGGGGGAGATATCGCGCATGCTGTGGAAAGTTGGGTAGCAAAAAATAACAAAAAACACTCAAAATAAATGATGTTTGAAACAGAAAGTAATTATAAACTTTGCGAAATAACACCAAAAAAATTTCTTGAAAGACCATACAATTGTTTCGATAAAAAATTTTTGATCTTCGTCAGTGGCTATATCAGCCTTCCAGTCGAACATTTTTTTGATCGGAACAGCAGTATGGCATGAAAAGTAACTTTTATGGAGTTAATTTGAAAATTTTTTTATTTATTTTGCATGCAAAGATTGGTCTCTGCTGTAAAATATAAAATTTATTTAGTAACTTTTTCTTCACCTGCTTGTTATATTTTGTCCCCCAGAATTTTTATGTTCACAATGCTACCAAATTTCCTAACGTATTTCTCTACTTATTAAATAGTTACCTTACGTTGTCTTTAATTTCTTCCATGTCTGCCAACTGCAGTTGGATAGTTCTTTGTGGAACTAAATAGATTAAAATATGATGGTGAGTATTTTCATTCAATGCCCACTATATATTACCTATATTTGGAATAACACCTTTTTTTTTACTTAATTTTGTTTACAGATTTGGAAAAAAACCTATTATTACCCAATTTTCCTCAGATAAAACTCTTGTTGACTGGAACTACTCCAACTAAGCCGATGTTTTTACTCTATTTTTCATGTATCAATAAACCTGCCAAATAAGTAAAAAGATGAAGTTACTAAAAGCGGCAAATCTAGTTATATTAAAAAACATGCAATAAATTTAGTTACTATAAAGATTTTTTTTTACCTCTTAATTAGTCTTTTGGCAATTTCTTGGGAGAAAAAAAAAGATTTGTAATACAACAAACTTTTATCGCATTCTGAGCAAAGGAAATACAAAATTTTATCTGTGAAACTCGATCAAAATTAACATGTCTTTCCTTCATTCTTTTTTCTTGTATGTGTATTAGGGTGACGCAAAGAAACGACTATTTTTTTTTAGTCTCGTGTGAAAAAATGTTGGTTTTTTATGTTTTAAGAGCCCCCTCCAAAGGACAGCTGAAAAAAATTTTTTTAAGAGGTCGCTCCAAATTTTTTTAAATTTCAAAAATCGTCAAAAATCTAATTTTTTTTCCTTTTAATATTTTTTCTCGTTACGGTATAATTTTATAGACTAAAAAAAATAAGCTTCTGAAAGTTTCAGTTCAAAATTTTAATTTTGAAAGGTCGCTCACAATTTTTTTAAATTTATTAGGGCATTACTTTAGATTTTTTTCGAGCGACCTTTTAATATTCAAAATAAAATTCCGTAAATGTTTTTTCTTTTATTTAGTACAATAATCGATAAAAATACACCACGAGATGAACTAAAAATCAAGCACAATATAGAAAACATAATTTATTTTTAATTTAATAATTTTATTTAATCAAATACAACATTTTAACAATATTTCAATAAGCTTTGTTATTAATTCTGAAACCAAAATTTAAATTTTAACAGGTTTTATTGATTTTTAGTTCATCTCATAGTGTATTTTTTATCGATTATTGTACTAAATAAAAGAAAAAATGTATGGAATTTTAATTTGAATATTAAAAGGTCGCTCGAAAAAAATCTAAAGTTATGCACTAATAAATAAAGAAAACATTGTGAGCGATCTTTCAAAATTTAAATATTTAACCGAAACTTTCAGAAATTTATTTTTTTGGTCTATAAAATTATACCGTAACGAGAAAAAAAAATTAAAAAGAAAAAAAAAATTCGATTTTTGATGACTTTTTGAAATTTAAAAAAATTTTGAGCGACTTCTTACAGTTTTTTTGAGCTGTCCTTTGGAGGGAGCTCTTAAAACATCAAAAACTAACATTTTTTCACACGAGACTAAAAAAAAAAAAAAAAAAAAATAGTCGGTTTTTTGTGTCACCCTAATGTGTATGTTCAAAAACTAAAAATATACATATGTGAAGTGGAAAAAAGTAGTGTCTTTAGAATGTCCCACATCTGTTGAGCACTTTAACTAAGTTCATATGTACATTATTTTGCAGTCTGCAGTACATTATTTGCAATTATCTACACATTTGCGCAATGGATCAAAATTTCAATCTCTCCCCAAAATTGTGTGATTTTGAACCATTAACAGAAATGATACTTTGTGACTCCCAGTACCTAGTTTGGCTAACCCAATTTCTACTGCTGTTTTTACTAGCAAAATAGAAGTTTCTTTTGCTTTCTTGGATGATGGATATAACCTATTATACTTCTAAATATTCAACTTTTAATGAAATAAAAATTTTAATTTAGAAATTCTGTCTGTTTTATTTTCATGTATTTACTTACATTTTACCAGTTGTCTAAACATAATCAAGTCAACGCTGTTTTTTTATGAACACTTGCAATTTTAGAAACGAGTGAGTAGTCCCGAATACATTTATATAGATGTAATGTAGTGTTTTATGTTTTTCGAGCTATTTGAGGAGTTTTGGTTTTCTCCCCTCCGCCGAAATCTAGCTTTTTTCAGCAAAAGACTTTTTTATTTCCAATGGCAAATGTTACAAAACACCACTACACCACAAAAATAGGAAGAACAAATACAAACAAGAAGTGGAACACAAAAAAAGGAAAAACAAACGTGGCGAGAAAAGACAATAAATCCCTTGCGCGCCAGTAACGGTCGTATAAAGAGGTGTACCCTCGTACCGGGCAACGACGAAGGTGGTCCGCATCCATCTCCTCCCGAAGGTCACGGAGTGTGCAGAACGGAGCTGATACAACATGAATTCGATGAAGGTGTTTGAGGAGGCAGTCATGACCAGTGGCCAGGCGTTGTCGTTGTTACTGTTGTTGTTACAGATCCCCTAGTTGGCATGACAATATCAAACCAACTCCATAAGCCCAAAAAACTTCCAGAAAGTCTAAAAACAGAAGAGGTTTGGAAAACGCCTCGTCCAATTTAAGATCGACACAATTTAGAATATGCTCAGGTTAAGCCTGAGCAGTTTTACCCTTGAAGCAAGTCTTAAAAACCTTCTGACCCTGCTCAAAAGAGAGAGACCTCAAGTGTCCACTGGCAAATCGCGAGAGACAAGTCTATTGCATGGGCGTCGGCAAGGGGGGGTCAAACGGGTCACTTGACCCCCCCTGGAAAATGTGACCTTTTTTTAAAAAAAAAATAGGCATCATATACAAAAAATGTCACCTGCCCCTTTTCCGGAAGTAAAGTAATTTATGTATTTTAACATACTGCAACAACTCGCTGTAAAATTTCTGTAAAAAAAAAAAAAAAAAAAGATTATTTTTCTAATTGCTAGCATGTCTCAACCAAAGACGAATTAAATGCAGGGGCGTAAGGGCGACCACCCTCTCGTTAAAAAAAAAAAACAATTTAAAAAAACCCTATTTTACTTCCATGAAATGAATGTGTTTATGAATCTTGCAACTAACCTCCGCCCTACCCCCCCCCCACACACACACACAAAAAAAATTGCATTAACCCTTCGCAGATTTCAACACATGCCTGGCATATTTACAGAAAATCGGAACATTTTCATATTTTATCTCGTAATCTTATTTGTTCTAACATTAATATTTAAGATACATGCTTCGCCTGGATTGTACTTTTATCATGTCAAGTTTCTTATCAGTTTATTTGACCCACATAGTTCTATAGTTTTATTTTTACATTCCATAATTTGATTGTCAAGCGTATTTAAAGATTGATTATTAACAAACTAGATTCTACCCACGACTTCGTCCGCGTCGGCTTTAGAATCAGGTCCAGAGAGAAATGAAGCATGTGTGAATAACAAAAAATAATCAGTTTGATGACACTAGCACTATAGGCCAAAATGACAGTAGAAAATCTTTAAACTCGCTTCTGTATTTACAGAGATATCCATATATCGTAATGTATTAGAATTTTTTTAAGTGTTCTTGTAAAAGAACTATTTATGCTATATGCATAAAAGGTATCCTATAATACTCAGGAGTAGTGCAGCTTTGTATTAGTGAAAAAAGTTTTAGAATCGGTTCAGTAGTTACACAGATACCCGAAAAGCGTAATGTAATTCTTATGAGAGTCCCTGTAAAAGAACTATTTACGAAATATGCATAAAAGGTAGCCTATAATACTCAGTATTACTGTAGCTCTCTATCAGTGAAAAAAGTTTTAGAATCGGTTCAGTTAGTTACAAATATAACCATAGAGCGTAATGTATTAGAATTATTTTGAATGTCTCTGTAAAAGAACTATTTGTGCTATATGCATGAAAGATTGCCTATATGTTAATCCAGGGTATCAGCTATCTTCTCATTCCAAATTTTATCCAAATCCTTTTAGCCGTTTCCGCATGATTGCGTTACAAATATCCAAACACACAAACATACACATTTTTAATAATAGTAGGATTTGAAAATTTATGAACTTCAAGAAACACGTTTGACTTAATTCTATCTTATACTTTTTATTTTGGCGTAAAACTGGCGTAATTTTCATGCCATTTCATGTTTTTCAAATGCTTGCGATTCTGCAAATAGCATTTATGCTTTATTTCAAAAGCATTGATCAATGTATTAACGACATTAACAATTCTACTGCATACAACATTCTCCAATCTAGCAGATGAGATATTGCTGCGAAAGTACAAATATTGCCTTGGGTATATTTTGGCAAATCAGCACTGCTGATAAATAAAGAATTTCTAGGATTCTCAGTCCTACAAGAATTTTATGGAAAGACGCTTGCTCATTCCGTTATAGTAAAATGTTCCCATGTCGGACCGAACATGGAAAAACTAATAGAACACTCTAACAAATAACCGTACAATTGCTGGAAATTTTCTGTAAAATTTTACAGAAATTCCCCGTTTGTATTCGAATACAGGATAATTTCTGTATATCAAGGGCCAGCGTCTCACTGGTACAAAATTTCTAGTGGAATTTACAGGAATAATATTCCGTAAATTGCAATGGCGTCCCAGTAGCCAGTACATTTTGCAGCGTTTTCACGAAATCATTATTATTATTATTTTTTTTTTTTTTTACAGTGAGGGTTATGACGCATGTTCTGTGATGGTTGAAAAAGAAGGTGGCGTGCAAGAAATCATCAAACGTATCTACTTAACAACTGCATATTTTCACTGTGCATCACGCTAATTAAACTTTCAAACTACAGCCTTTAAATTATGTAAAACTGCCTACATCATTTGACCGATATTTTTTAATAACCTTTTTTGTACAATTGTAATCTTATTTGCTTTCAAATTAACTTCTACATTTTTCAATTTAACATAACAGTTTTATTCTTCGCCTGAATGAACATTTTATCATTTCACGTTTCAATTAGTTAATTAAACTAGTATACAATGAACGCTCTCTGGTGTCAACACCCCGGTATTATGAACACATTCCGACGTTCCCTGCGAAACTCCGTAGACTTAACATAAGATGAACTCTTTGCATTCTGAACACCCCCTATTTGAGCATCCCAGCGTTATGAACGCTACTTTTGACCCCCATTGTACCTGTACTTGTATATAAATGAAGGTTTATTTCATTTTTAATTGAAATTCGGAAAATTCCCCAAGAGTGCAAATTCGGAGAGAGTTACGCTGCATATGCATACAAAATGCAAGTACTGTATAGTACTATTTATTAAGGCAAAGGTGCTCGAAGGCTATTTGACTAAGGAGCGGTGCTTTGCGCGGAGGACTTTTTAAGGGGTTCTTGCGCTTATTCAACTTCTGGAGAAAACCGTTTAAAACGCAACCGTTAGACTTATGGCGGCGCGATTGTCCTGAACCCGGGAACTTCACACTTCAGCCATCTACCATACTCAGTGACTATATCCACTCGGGCATAATGGCGCCCATGCATAAAGCAAGAACAGACTAAAATTACTTTTTTTATGGAATATGTTTAAAGTAATGCAGTACACGCTTAATTCAAAGGAGCGAAAATAACGACCAAGGATTGAGAACCATCAAGGGAAGTACTCAATAACAATTTCAAAATTAGAAAGATTTTCAAAATCGTGAGCAGTCGTTTTGCATTTTTCCTTTTAATCATGTGTACGAACCAAGGAACTTATGAACTCACGGGTCATTTATACCACTGACTAAATATTCTAATTTCTACCCTTGATATTCTTACTACAAAACACTTTAAGAGAGATGGAAAAAATATTTTCCTTGAAAATAATGTTTATTTCTTTTAACTCTCTTGAGCGAGATGAACGAAAGGCGAAAAGTTCGGAACCTACAAATGGCGTTTTTCAATTTGCAGAAAGTCCCTTAAAAACGCGCAAAAAATGATTCGCAATATATCCGGAAATTATTGTAAAAAATTGGTGAAAATTTATATTCAGGGTAATTTGAAGGTCTTCTTTCATTTAATAAAGTCAAAATACAGTGTTGCCATTGATAAAAACGAAGTTGATGCAGAATTATATATGAAGACGGCCCCTTTAAGCAAATTAAATTAATAGCAAATTAAACTATTCGTTATTTGCAAACGAATGGTATATATAACTTTCCTGTATGACGAACGACGGCGAAATAAAGAGCAAGTGGGACATTTTTTTCCGCAGCTGTACAATTTTTCTATGGATTTGAAGCAGCAACATTGTGCTTGTATTTTTTCGGCTCTTAAAATAGGATCAAGAGTCATCTGCCCAGTTGTACAAGCTGCAAACAGAAATCGATCCATATAAGAAAGTACCGAAGAGAGATGAGAACTATGATCCCTCTGTGTGAGTATGATGATCCATTAAATCAAATTTATAAATATATTGTATTGTATGTATATGTAAATAAAAAGATGAAAAAGTTTCAGTAAATTTTTATGTTTATTAAATTCCTCTTAAAGAAGTACTAAAAACAAATAGGCTTGTGTAATGTTGTTGTCTTTAAACAAAAAATATAACTACCCTAAAAGCACACACTGTCACGGATAAATAAATGATCTGTTATTATGTACAGCCAGGCTTCATTTGTGACCAGTCATCTAATGATTTTGCTATCAAGTCACAATGAGACTGGTGATTCTTCTCTACTTATTATAAAAGAAGATGTCTGTGTGTGGGTCTGTGTGTGGGTCTGTGGGTCTGTGTGTCGGTGGCGTTACGGACAAACGGCTACACCTAGAAACAGCAAATTTGGTATTCGGGAAGATCTAAACATGAAGCTGTGCACCTCGAAGCGATTTTTTCAAAATTCGACCTAGATTTTTTTTAATTTTATGTTTTATGCGATTTTTGGCATTTTTTCTCACCTAATTCGTAATAACGGCGGAAATTACGCTCGCAGCAAAATGGCATTTGTATCATCGGATAGAGGAGAAAATTTTCTTTTAAAAACAGTTTGTTCTGAATACGTAACATAATTTACTGATTTTTAGGAATTTTTATATTAAGTAGCTGATTCGACAAATTTTTTCGTAAAATAATTTTAAACTTTCGCATCTTGAATTCTATCCGTCATAACTTTTTGATATTTTGACAGATCGTGAAGCATTCCTTTCTCCCTCTTTTAAAATAAAAACGGAAATATTATGTAAATTAGGTGATTTTTTACGAATTTTAATGCAACGTGATGTTTAGAATTTAATATCACCGACGCGGAGAGCTTACGAGGTTACATTAATTGATCATGGCACGTGATAATATTGTTGCATTGCCACAAAAAGGATTAGAAAGAAGGTTTTTTTCAACCAATCGAGTTTTTAAATGGGATATCGGAATTTCAATTCGCAAGTGAGGATCTATGACGTCTAATGCTTTAAAATACATAAAACTTAAGCCACAATTTTAACGCATTTATCCCTGCTCTTTTTTTTTTAACACAAGAAGGCGATATTTTGATTAAAACTTACTTTAGAAATAAACTAAGAATTCATGATTATTATTATTATTATAAGTGGTATTTTAATCCTTTGCTTACTTAAAAATTGAAACATTTTAACGCGGCTGAAAATGTTCTTCATTTTAAAAGCTACAAAATTCATTTTAAAGCGGGATATATTAAAAATTTTCTATTTACTTTTTCATTTTTCGCATTTAATTATGTCGCAGGCATATGTTTCCTAACATATGCATGTTGCGAGTATAGTTTTATTTTAACATTGGATTACGTCGGCGAATTGTTTCGTAAAATAATTTTAAAACTGTCGCATCTTGAATTCTATCCGTCATAACTTTTTGATATTTTGACAAATCGTGAAACATTCTTTTCTCCCTCTTTTAAAATAAAAACGAAAAAATTATGTAAATTAGATGATTTTTTATGAATTTTAATGCAGCCTAATGTTTAGAATTTAATAGCATCAACGCGATCTTACGTTATTCATTACATTGCGATCACGGCACGAGAATTTATCTTCGGTTGTTGCCACAGAAAGGATTAGAAAAAAGGGCTTTCTCAACCAATCGAGTTTTTAAATGGGATATCGGAATTTCAATTCGCAAGTGAGGATCTATGACGTCAAATGCTTTAAGATACGTAAAAATTACGCCATAATTATAACCCATTTATTCCAGCTCTATTTTCAACACAGGGAGACGATATTTTGATTAAAATTTACTGTCCGCAGTAATTTCAACAGAGGAGATTACTTGAACTTTTTTAAAAATGAAATTCTGTTTTGTCACATGCAGATATGATTTTAGTAGTAAAATATTCGCTTATTCCCGCATGAAGAGCGGGTGCGCAGTTATCTTAAAAACATCTCTTGAAAATAGCATAAATGAATTCAGAAGACCTCAAAACGCGTAAATACACCAAAATCTCGAAGTCGAATTTTTTATGATTACAATACTTTCCTTATATGGTACATGTTCGGAAAGAAATAAATGGTTGTGCATTCCATGTAGTGTTTTAGGTATTTAATGCAACAACTTGAGCCTAAAAAACAGTATGATGTAGCAATAAGACATTTTGAAAGCCAGGAGTTCTCTGCAAACCATTAAGCATTCCACTTTTTTGATAGTGAATGACACTGACGTAGTTTTTTGAGTCATTATACTGCAATGATGCCAGGTTAATACTCGTGACGCAAACTTTACATCAAGAGTCAAATAATTTTGCTCTTTTTCTTTAAATTCCACATCACGAAGAAATTCGAATTACACATGTAAGGAAATTTTTCGTTTCCTACCGTGCGAAGAACGGGCACGCAGCTAGTTCAATTATAAAATGATAATGTCCCAGTAACCGTTTTTTGTCTTAAATCTCATTGAATGGTTGCTCATTTTAACAAGCAATTTTAATATCTCCCACCGTCTCCTACCCCAGGAAAAAAGAAAAAAAAAATGTTACGTATTGGAGAGAGTGAACCTCTTAAGTTTTACGGTATGTACTTTCCTGGTAAGGCTCCATAATTTCCTTAAAATCAGATATTTAGCAGAATGTGTCACTGAAAATTTTTGGTATGCAACTACATGTTGAAATATTTTTTCAGAAAGTGGAAAAAAAGAAACTGTTACTTCATTTATTAAAGTGTGTAGTACAGCTTATGAAGAATCATCCTGAATTTTTTTGAGCCTCTGGCACAATTAGTTTATTTTCTTTTGTGCATAAAGTCTGTGAGGGGATTTCATTTCTTCAAACAGTCTTAAATTTTGCTACCTGAAATAAAAAGTATATACTTTGGAGTGTAACATCATCACAGGTGTAGTGTGACAAACCTCTGGGGGGGGGCATGTATTGAATGTAGTGGCTAGGTCAACGTGTTTGAAACTGGAATGACTCACTATATTAACAAATTTAACTACGTGAAAATATGTCCTTCACATCAAAATTATGTGATCCGTGAAAAATTTAAGTCCTCCAAAGCTCATCGCAACAGACCGGCTAGCTTGTAGTTGATGCGAAAATACACCAAACATGGAGAAACCATGTGATCCGTGACGTATTCTTTGTCGCTCTGCCCATGATGTAAAAATATTGCTTCCACAGTGCCGTGAACCTAGCCACTATATATATTGAATTTAAGAGCAGAAGAGAAAAATTTCTTTTGAATTTCCAAGCAATTGCTGAAAATCTAGTTTAAAGACAAAAAGTTCTGGGTAGGGACGGTCGCGAGACGACTTTTTTGCGAGACGAGACAGAGGTTTACAGCTTTTTTGCGAGACGAGACATGCATTTTTAACATTATGATATAGGGATTTTTGTGAGACGTGACAAAGCTTTTAGGCTATTTTGCGAGACGCGAGACTCCTATTTTTCGTCTCGCGTCCATCCCTAGTTCTGGGGTTATACCTCTTGACACTAAGCGTATGATCTCAGGACAGTTCTAGCAGTTGCCAAAAGTGATGATTGCTTCATTCAATGATTACTCTCACGTTTCATAATACTGCCATATTATGTCAGCTAATGCTAAGTCTTGATTCCCCTCTGCCGACATGGTAAACTATACTTGGGGCAAACCTAACCTGATTGTGGAGGGAATGCTGCAAAACGGTGATTCCGCCGTTCTCAAATAGTTATTTCTGTTTGCCCAGCTTATTATGAAACCAAGGCATTTTTCATTTATTAAAAGCTAAAATAAGGTGTATGTTATAAAATAATTGCATATTTGTGTTACTTGAATGTAATAATTAAAAGAATTAAGAAATTAAGTCAGAAATAAGCTGTAACGCCTTTCTAGACGCTATCATTGGTTACAATGATAGACCTCTTTTGTGCTGGCGGGAATTATGTACTGCAGATTTCTCCCGAGGGACAGGGAGGGAACTCTCTGCTCTAGTTTTCCCACGCTTTAGATCATTCATTCATTTTTATTCATTAGAGATCGTCTGTTAATGTTCCGTTTCATTCACATTTCTTACGTTATGACATCTGGATCCTAAATATTAGAAATTTTATGATTTTTATACATTAATTATTATTACAAAACTTCTGTAATCCGGAATCTTTATAGTCCCACAGATTCTGGATTTGAGAAAATTTAACAATATTAATTTTGTTTTCTTTAACAAAATGTCTCGTCTCCCAAATGCACTTAACTCGAAGATCTTCAGAAAAAATGTATCAAGTTCGTAACATTCTAAAAATACCAAAGTTCGTCACTTCTATAAAATTTTCAAAGTACAGATATGTTGATTTATTTCAAGAACATATTCAACGACTTATCAGAAAATATACCAATGTGCAAAACTTCTAAAAGAAAAAATTACAACTTACAATCTATTAATGCAGTTTACTAAGTATTTTGTAAAACCCTTCACTTGATAATTCTGAAAAATAGTCTAAGTCCCTCACTTTGTACAGACATAAATTATATTACTTTTAATTAGTTAAGGTTTACATAAAGATAAGTTTATACATCTATACTAAAATAGCTGATCATTTCTGTACCACATTTAAATCCATTTTATCAAAAACATGTTAAGCATACTACTTCTACGAAATTTACAAAGTTCTATTAGCGAAGTTCCTTTCGAGAAATAATTTCATAACTTATGAGAACTCATAAACGTATACAAATCAAAAGTATACTTAGTTTGAACAAGTAACATGTATAAAAGTAAGAGCATATTTATTTAAAATTTGTAAGCATAACCATCTCAATCACTAAAATCTGTAACATGTGCACTTAGTTGATATTTCTCATAAAAATATTCAAGCCCATTACTTAATAAAAATTATAAAAATATGCTAAGTTAATACTCTAATGTTTTAAAAACATAGTGTCTGATTTAAAATATTCTGTTACTTCAAGTAAAATATGGTAAGATCTTTACATTAAAGAACACCTAAAAAATCTTTATTTAAAAATATTAAGTTTCTTTATCTCACTTAACTTTATTTTTGAAAAACCTGTAAAATCGATTAAGTTATAAAATTATGGAAAACTTTTTTAGCTAAGTTCATTTTATAAAAAATTAGTACTTTGGGAATTCTCATGTAACACAATTTACCTATCACACTTAAGTTTATGATTTTAATCAAAGCATTTTATTTCTATGTACTAGATTAATGTTTCCATAGTACATGCTTCAATAAATTTTGTTAAATTTCTAACTTTCTACCTAGTGGTGTATAAAAGATAAGTATAAAACGAGAACCTTAAATCGTGACCATGTATGCTAACTTTATCACTTTTTATTTCATAGATTTTTATTTTGCAAGTAATCAACGCACACACATACACATGAAGAAAACACAGAAAAGTTTTGCATATATAAACTGTTTTATTTACAAAAATATATTTTAAATTACACAATTAAGAAAATAATAACTTTTCAATGAGTATTCTATAACTAAGCATGCATAAGTCAGTAAAATCTTACTGTTGTAGAAGCAAGCATACCTTTTCTACATAATCACAATGGTTTTAATATATTTTTTACAATCGCAATACTAGTTATACACCAATAACATCACATAATTACACGTGTTTTGTCATCCTTGGAATTAGCAAAATATGAAAACATTTGAAAAAATGTATTAAATAGCTCATTTTGAAGATACTTCATATAGTCTTCAATGAAAATGTTTGGAAAAAATTCTCCGTCATAATGACAAGTGCATTTGTTTTCGTATATCTCTCTTGCAATATACGGCATGTCAACCGTAAACCATGCTTTACTACATGTGTTCTATTCGAACAGGCATGTATCCTTTGCGAAGAATGATCCTGAACCCGGCCAATGTTTTTAAAAATTTCCTGATGTACTATATCCATTAATTGTTGCTTCGCCTCATCATAATTACAATGGGGTTCACGGTTACATTTTTGCGGCTTTAATTTTAAAATTAAATGAGGTAGGGTCGTCGTATATAGCGTTTTTAGAATACACTCCAATATTTCATTTCTTATTTCACAAAGTTTTAATACTTGGTCATTTAAAAGTATCAAGGAAATTGGATTTAACGTAAATGAATCTCCGGTTTTATAAATTTGTTGTAAGATGCATTTTCCATCATCATTAAATACAGATAATTGATTATTGCAAATAAAAGAGCTATTGTTATGACATATATTAAAATCTAATAGTTTTACAATAAATTCGATCCATGTGGAAGGGTTCATCGCGACTCCCTGACGGGTTGGTATATAGTCTAATTGGGCGTTCTGAATAAATTGCCTAATATGAATCTTCAAGTCAGTTCTTTCATCGTGAAGTGAAACGTAGATAAGTCTTTCCAAGTGCCATGTACTATTTACAGAAGCATATAAGCTGTGGTAAAGATTATCTGTCCAATTATCCAACTTTACCCTTTTCGGGGAAGGCTCATAAATGTACACTTTGGCAAATGTTAGGTTAATGTGCGGGTCTGTCACATAAGGTTCAGAAGGAATACCAAGTTTGTTGGTTGGGGGATATATCTTACACATTGAACCATGTTCTAATTTAATGGTAGTGGTTTCACAGTTCGCTGGTTTAAAATCAAAAGTTCGTTTAGATCCAAAACTTAGAATGCATACACCTGATGATAGGTCCAGATTAAAATCTTCGTAGTTACCGTCTTCAATTTTAGGTTGTTCTTCAGAGCCAAAGTTCACTTGTACCATATTAAATTCATAATTTGTCACTTTCTGTAGATCTTCACGTATTTTTTGCAAAACGGGTATCCAAGAGTAAACAGAGACTTTTGCTCCAGGTAAACTGTAATTGATTCCTTCATCAGCAAAAGTAATTACTTTACCGGTCGAGGAAATTTTCTTTTCAATACTTTGCAGGGGTAATTGAAACAATTCTTGCTGTAGCACATCAACATCACTTTCAGTATAAAACTCGGGGGAAATTTCCTTTTCAATACTTTGCAAGGGCTTTACATCTAAAGGCAATTGTATTATTTCTTGCAGCAACACATCAGCATCACTTTGAGTATAAAACTCGGGAGTGTATTCAAGCAAACACATTTTTGAAACTCAGCGAAAATCAATTAAAACACACGTCTTAAGTATAGGCGCACACAGGGCAAAGGGAGTCTCGCAACACACACCTGGCCACTTTATCTAACTAAAATGTCTCTATACCGGTTCTTTAAAAAATCACGTGATTACCCAAGCGCCCTCTACCTTAAAACTTTCTCAACCCTGTAGATATTGCATCATCTAACTTGTCTTAGCCTGTTACAGAGAGTTGCCACTAAATGTACATCCTGCCAACGAACCTAGCGGATATTAAATCAACACAGATTTGCACACGTCACTATCAGGTGTCTTCTGCGCATGCCACTTCCTTATCTCTTATCTGATCTGTGATACCTGATAATAGAAAACCAGTTGCCGTTAAATTTGTAGAGTTTGTAGGTTGGGTGTAGGCAAACTGTCCTGCAACGGGTACGTAAGAATTCTTTAGCCGAGCAAACAGATGTTTTGTCCGCATGCAACAAGAGTGTTGTCCGGTATTTTTCAGGTATTATAATTGCTTATATTTTTTCTGATATATGTTGTGATTAGCTATCTTTTAGAGTAATCAGTTTAGTTTATTAGCAAGTTTTCTTTAATAATTTCAGTTTATGACTTTATTAAATAAAAAATTTAGTTTATTATTGTAAAAATTGTTTTAGTTTATGAATTTATTAAAAAGATATCTTTGTAAAATTTAAGTATATAAAAAAACTGAGTGTAAAAATTTTGATATGTTTAATTTATTAGCAAGTTTTCATTAATAATTTTAGTTTATGACTTTATTAAATAAAAATTTTAGTTTATGAATTTATTATTGTAAAAATTGTTTTAAACAATAATTTTAGTTTATGAATTTATTAAAAGAATGTCTATGTAAAATTTAAGTATATAAAAAAATTGAGAGCCTTTCATCGCAAGTAAAGAATCTTAACTCCGTTTTTCATAATAGAATAATCATAATGAATTTAATACGTGTTCAATAGATATACTATATATAATTCCAATGCATTTGTTAAAATTAGATCCTGTTTTTCAATAGTAAATACCTATTTTATACCTGAATACTCATTCATCTGCAATACCTATAATTTATTACTGTTATTTATCAAAACTTAACAAAAATAATTTGCTTTAATGCTTCAGTATAATGATCTTTGCTAATTGTTTCACAGAAATTAATTTAATGATTCATTATTTTCCTAAACTACGTAAAATATATTAATCGTTGTAGCCTAACTTTAATATTTTAATTTAGGATATAATGCCGATGTTTACAAAAAGAATAGATGTTTATTGAAATGGCTTTAATCTAACATGATCTTAATCCTTAGTCCCCATTTTTGAACGCAGAATGAAACACGTGTCCCCAATTCTGTCTTGTATTCTCTTAACTCCTCGGGTTTATCGTATTTGTAAACTAGCCCAGTGTTATCGGTTTCCCCGATATGAACGCACTTCCGCATATCACGTGTAGGCATTTCTTATCTTATCAGTTCAGTTGTACTAGCACCTTACCTCGTGGATGTTTCTGCACTGGATATATTTGCGAATTATTTAATTATTTTTATTATTATTTTTCATCTCTCGCGTGTACAAGTCTAAGGTAAGTGTAACATTATCTATTATTTTAGTTACATATAAGTTGATACCGTAATTCTAATTTGATTTGCCTGATATACTTAAGGCTTCAGGCATATTAGCTCTTTCTTACATTTTTTCAATTTGCTTTAATTGAAAATAATTATGTGGTAATTATATTTTGCACTTTTGATGTGTTGTAGTTTTAAGTATGATTTTATGTTGTAATTTTAAGTATGATTTTTTTTTTTTTTTTTTGGTTACTGTTAATTTATGTTTTCCTGTATTTTGGTGTTTTGCAAAATTTTAAGTGGGTAATCCAGTGTAATTAATAGCAATAGGCATTATCGGTAGAAGTACTTTATGCAGTTTGTATACAAAAACTGGGGTTTGAGGTCTTTCCCCTAATAGAAAATAAGGCATCTATGGTATCTGTATTTCAGTAAATTCTAATTAAGATTAAATTTTCGCTTGCTAACTAATTTTATCCTACATAAAATAGTATTGTGAATCTGATAAATTGTTATAAGAAAAAAATTACTTTTAAAGCGTTTAATATCTTCAAATGTGTTATTTTGTTTTTAGTGTCAAAATAATATACCTATTTCAGCATATGAGGACAAAAATTAATGAAAATGTGCTAGTTGGACCGGGAATTAGGGATAATGTATTTTAAATCATTACTCTATTTCCCGGACTTGCTAGCCTGGTGATGCAAGCCGTGAGGCTAGAAGATTTCTCAAGATGTGGCTTCACGTAAGTAAAAACCTTGTATTTTTTAGTTCAAGTAATGATTTGCGATTTAAACTATCATTTTATCTAAGTAGTTGAAAGATATTTTATGTACATGCAATATACAACTGTGCTGAAACTCATCTTCAATTTTTATTTCCAATAGTTCAACTTTCTAACAATAGTACTATCCACTCTAAAAGTTTGCTAGTTTAACTCGCCTTTCTATAAAATATGTTAAGTACATACCCCCAAAAAATATTAATGCATGTATATAATTATGCTTTCATAGTCACTGAAATTAGTGTTGCACATAAACAATCTAACTCGTATCGTATTGAAATTCTATAAATCAAGTTACTCTACTTGTGATATAGAGTAAAAAAGTTTTGTAGGATTACTAAAAATGTAATTTTTTCTCTAATTGATCTATAGAAAATGTAAACTAGTATAATCGCTTCCTAAAATTTATCAAAAATGTGTTGGTAAGAAAAAATGTTTAGATAAATACTTTACGTATTCATACATTTCGTATACAAAAACTTGAGTTTTCGGGATATATGGTTAAAGTGATTTTCTCGCAATAGAAAATAAGACTATATCATTATTTGTAAAAATCTTTCTATGGTATAATTTTCTCACTTGCCTAACAGTAGAAGAAATTTGTAGAAAATATATGGGTATCCTAAACCTTACTTTAATGTTAAACAGCTACTTAACAAAAATAGGATATACAAAAAAATTAGCTAAAAATTAATTTTTCTTGATAAATTAAAAAACACTTGATTAAAAGTACTTAAATTAAAACTCTTGATTAAAAAAGATTTGTTGCAAAATTATATAACTTAAAATTAAAACTTGGTTAAAAATAAAAATAAATTAACTCTTGATTAGAAATGTATTTGTTGTAAAATTATTTAACTTAAAATTAAAACTTGGTTAAAAAAAAATAAATTTAGAAAAATATTTGTTGTAAAATTACTTATTTAACTCTTGATTAAAAAAATATTTGTTGTAAAATTATTAACTTAAAATTAAAACTCTTGATTAAAAAAATAAAATAAAAATAAATTAACTCTTGATTAAAAAAAATATTTGTTGTAAAATTATTAACTTAAAGTTAAAACTTGGTTAAAAAAAAATTAACTCTTCATTAAAAAAATATTAAGTTGGGTATAAATCTCTGAAGAAAAAATGTTTAGATAAAAAAGGTTCATACATTATCTAAATCATTATTTGTAAAAACTATAGGTACTAAAATCCTTCTATGGTATAATTTTCTCACTTCCCTAACAGTACAAGAAATGTTTTTTTTTTTTTTTTTTCTTTTCAGTTCCCTGTTTTCTTTACGTCGAAGGGCTTCGACTGAAGAAGTTCAAAACAATTTTTGAACGAAACGCGTATCCTTTTTCCTTTTACTTCTTATGTGTGTTTTTTACAAAGTTTTTTAATTACTTTATCGTTTAACACCAGTATTTTGAGTGTTTTTTCAGCCCTACTTTAATATTCTAGTAAACTATTACTTATTAAATATATGCTATAATCTTAAACGGTATACAAAAATTAGCTAAACATTAGAAGTATGTATTAAGCAACATTTTTTCAATTTACATTGGTTCTATTACTAAATGGTAATGAAAAATAAATAAATAAAAAATAAACTTCAAAAAATTAATCGCCTCCTGGGGATGTTGTACGTTTCTTTGCTCCACATAGTTAATTATTATTTAAAGAAACAAAAACCAACAACGCATCCTCTGTGCTGCGCCCTGTCTCCATTCATGCGAGGCTAGCGTGATGGGGAAAGGCACAGTAAAAATTTTTATTTGAAATGAGGCGGTAGATGTTCTACCGGGTGGCTGGTGGGTCCTCATTTAATTACAATAATAATATTTTTTATTTCAGGTTTAATTCATAAAGTATAGCTTATTTAAAATATAACAAAGTCCCTTATTTTCATTAGAGAATACATCACAATCTGAAAATTTTTCCAAGTCCCTTATTTGAAAAATATCTTAATGTCTGAAAAAATTACAAGTCTCCTTATTTCAAAAATATGTCAAAATTGAAAAAAATTGCAAGTACCCTTATTTGAAAAAAAAGGAAAAAAAATTCTTATCAGCCCTTCCCACATCCGGTCAACTTCCTCTCTCAACATCCGTTCCGACCACGCCCCCTCTCTCTCTCTCAGCATATTGAAAGCATCGAACAGCACCGGCGAATTAACAAGGCACCGGCTGGGCAGAACTCTTGTTTCCTTAGTACTTATAACTGTGTGTTTGATAAATGTCAGGCGCGGCAAATAAGGGTCGCGATGGGTTGCGGTCGCACTTTGCTGCATCAGGAATTCACTGAAATTCAGTATGATTTTTGATAACATGCTCTACACTCTGAAAACGGTGCCTTTTTTGAAAAGTGTTTAGTTCGAGAAATTAAAATAACTCACATCTTATGGTCTAAGTACAAAATTTAAAAAAAAGGCTATTTGCACAAGGAGCTTCAAAAATATTATAGAGTATTCTTTCTAAGATGTACTACCTACGATATTAAATGAAAAAAATGGTGCCTTTTATCAAATTTTCGAAAAAAAAATCTTCAACTAGGAATTGCACATAAAAATTTTTCGAAAAGTGACACGTCCTGATAAATTGCCAATTTTTGAGATTTTTTTTTTTTAAGTTTAACTATTGATACACGCCCAGCGCTTATTATAGTGTATAGAACAGCTGGTAAAGAGGCATTCTAAAATGACAGAATTTCTTTATTTGTATATTTATGTACCAAAATCACATGCTTTTTTTGAAACTACAGTCACATTTTTGTCAGAGTAACACCTTCTGAAAAATTTTCCATTTTTAAGCATTTTTTTTAAAGGTTTCGTAACCGATACAGGTTTATCTTTTGTTCATGTGTATAGTACAGCTTTTAAACAGCCATCCTAAAAATTTTGAAGTTCTTGACATAATTAGTTTTTTGTATTTGTGAAACAAAATCTGATGTTTTTCCAGATATACAGTGTTTCTTTCATGTCGAAGAAACAATATCTAACTGCGGTCTTGGTACACAAACTAAAATAAACTAATTGTACCAAGAACAGGAAAAAATTCAGTACTATTCTTAATAAGATGCACTACACACTGAAACAAATTTGAAACCTGTGTCTTTTATTAAGATTTCAGAAAATAAAAATCTTAACAACATAGCTACCTCCGTGGGTGCGCCTATGTGACATAATTAGTTTTTTTGTATTTGTGAAATAAAATCTGATGTTTTTCTAGAAATACAGCGTTTCTCGCATGTCGAAGAAATAAAATCTAATCGCGGTCCTGGTACACAAATTACAATAAACTAATTGCACAAAGAATAGGAAAAAATTTTGCAAGGTTCTTTATAAGATGCACTACACGCTGCAACAAATTTGAAACCTGTGCCTTTTATGAAAATTTCGGGGAAAAAAATCTTAAACATGAAATTGCTCAGAAAAATTTTTGTACGACTGATACGTTATGCAAAATTCTCGATATTTAAGAATTTTTTCTAAAAGTTTTGTTGCTGATATAGGTTTATGGTTTATTTCAGTACGTAGCACAGCTTGTAAAGAGGCATTTTAAAAATTTTGACGTTCATTACGCAATTCGTTTATTTGTATTTATGTTCCAAACTCACGGGATTTTCACGAAACCACAGTGAAATTTTTTGTCAAGAGTAACACATTCTGAAAACTTTTCCATTTTTAAGAATTTTTTCTAAAAGTTTCCTAACAGATACAGTTTTATCTTTTGTTACTGTGTATAGTACCGCTTATAAACAGCCATCCTGAAAATTTAGAAGTTTTGTAACTCATATAGGTTTATCGTTTATTTCAGTATGTAGTACAGCTTGTAAAGAGGCGTTTTAAAAATTTTGAAGTTCATGACATAATCTCTTTATTTGTATATTTATGCACCAAATCACCGGCGAAACCACAGTGAAATTTTTGAAACAGTAACACATTCTGAAAATTTTCCATTTATAAGAAGTTTTTATGAGAGTTTCGTAACTGATATAGATTTATCTTTTATTCATGTGTATAGTACAGCTTATAAGCAGCCATCCTGAAAATTTTGAAATTCGAGACACAACAGTGGCGCACCCAGGATTTTGGCTTGGGGGGGGGGGGGGGATAGGGTTACAAATACTGCTGAAATCGGTTATAGTGACCTAGATTATAATTACAACTCTTTTATAACCAGTGGCGTATGCAGACTTCCTTCAAGGTGAAGGGGTGGATGGGTGTAGACATAACTTTGTGTTAAAATGCGTAATATTTAAGCTAAAAACTCAAAATTTATTGACATTTTGTTAAAAAAACTTTAACAAGGGGAGTGTTTGAACCCCCCCCCACCTTGTATACGTCACTGCTTATAACGTTCAAACATTAGAACTTGTCCATACAACACAAGCCCACTATCAAATAACTCATTAGAGTCATAAATGACTATTCAACATTTAAGAGACATTGTGCCCAAGTTTAACTTTATTTTATATATTAACTGTAAGTATTTATTTAAAAACCATCATCCCCCACTTTTAATTAATCCCCCTCCCCCACAAAAACATTAGAAATAATTTGAAGACAATTTTAAAAATAAAATATTTTAATTCATTAGAGACAAATTTCAATTTTTAAGCTTTTCGCATCTAACTCTCCGAGTATAGGGGGGCTTTAACCCACATAGCCACCTCCGTGGGTGCGCCTATGTGACATAATTTGTTTTTTTTGTATTTGTGAAATAAAATCTGATGTTTTTCTAGAAATACAGCGTTTCTCGCATGTCGAAAAAAGAAAATCTAATCGCTGTCCTGGTACACAAATTAAAATAAACTAATCGCACCAAGAATAACAAAAAATTTAGTAAGATTCTTAATAATATGCACTACACGCTGCAAAAAATTTGAAACCTGTGCCTTTTATGAAAATTTCGGGCAAAAAAAAATCTTAAACATGAAATTGCTCAGAAAAGTTTTTGTATGCGTGATACATTATGCAAAATTGTCGTTTTTAAAGATTTTTTTTTTAAAGTTCTGTAACCCATATAGGTTTATCGTTTATTTCAGTATGTAGTACAGCTTGTAAAGAGGCTTTCTAAAAATTTTGAAGGTCACGGCATAATTCGTTTATTTGCATTTATGTACCTAAATAGCATGATTTTTGCGAAACCACAGTCAAATTTTCATGAGAGTAAGACATTCTGAAAGATTTTAAATTTTAAAGAATTTTTTGCAAAGTTTCGTAACTGATGCTGCTTTATCTTATGTTCCTGTGTATAATATATCTTATAAAATGACATCCTAAAAATTTTGAAGTTCTTGGCATAGTTAGTTTTTTGTATCTGTGAAACAAAATCTGATGTTTTTCCAGAAATACAGCGTTTCTTTCTTTCTATATAAATTAAAACACATTTAATACTGAAATATGAATTCAATGCAGTAACTTTGTAGGTAGTGTTGAGACAGATGTCGTCCCCCACCCCCTTCCAATTGATCATAAAATCATAAAAAGTACAGTCTTTTTGTTCATTACAGATCTAGCAAAACTTGTGCAGGTACATCTCGAGGTTTCTTTCTTTCTTTTTTTTTTGTTTTTTGTTTTTTCCCATTTGCGGTGAGTACCGTTCATTGCCCTTGGTGCAGTTTTTACCGGATGTTTTTTTTTAACCCTTCCGCTTTCATCTTTTATTCGTAAGTGTTATGAGCAAGCTAATTTCCCCCAGAACACTGATGTCTAACTTTTGTAGATTTCAAACTTAATGGGGTTGACAACAAGGACGTATTTAGGGGGGGGGGGTTCCAGGGGGTCCGGACCCCCAGAAATTTTCATTTTTGTTACTAAAATGATAATGATGTGGTCTTTTTGTGAAAAATTCGGACTTTTTTACCGTTTGGACACGCCCCCCCCCAAGTTGTTTTTCTGGATACGTGCCCGTGCCTGGTTGGCAAGTTATGAGGTTTTATTATTGAAACAATTGCATTTTCCTGTAAAAAAATTCAACGTGCCATTTATGAGAGGGACCACATTCCATTTTGCTTTTTTATATGGGGGAAGGGAGGCTGTCCTTTTGGGAATTCATTCCTCACTCAAGATTTTTTGAGATATCTCCTGCAAGGATTTAGTTCTTCCCTCTCCCCCTCCCTCCTTTCCCCCTATGCTTTCCCCTCCCGCTTCCCAATCACGACAACTATCCTGACCATGTGTATGTCACTGATCCGACTGACCCCGGAGAAGAAACATGCTTTGCTAGTTTAATGTTGAATGTCCCCGGGCATCTGTATTCGGAGTTTTCGTATGTAGGATCTCTGATGAAAGTTATGTTCCTTCCAAAAAGTACCTCAATCTTTGTGCGGTTTTTTCTTTCCTGTTGCTTCTTTTGAATCCGATAAAATTTATGTATGGGCCTTTTGTTTGTATCAGCGGCGCCGACTTTACAAAATTTCTATGGGTACCCTAAAAGTCCGGAGGGGGCGGCGTTAATAAAATGTTGAAAGTCGCACAAGGTTTTTAATTTTTGATAAAGGATCGCTAAGTTTGGTGCCAAAAAGCGCCAATTTATTTTAAAGGGGGAATATAGTTGGGATATACTTGGCTAAGATTGTAAAATAGTTTTAGTAGGTGATTTTAAGATAGATTTCGATGCCGAAGATGGTTTTTTATGGAACAAGGAAGAAAAATACGGCACACTCATGAATAACGATACACTTTCCAACTTTGTGGAATCTTTTGCAACTAATCTTCAATCTTTTCCTATTATTATTTGCTTCCTTGCTCCTAACTACTCAATCATTTGACTTTTCGTGCTCATTTTTACCAGTGGGTAATGGGTAATACAAATAATCATTTTAGCTCCACATAAAATATCCAATATCTGAGGGTATAGCTCGAAGAAACGATATCTGCCTCACGGTTTTGGTACACAAATTAAAATAAACTAACTGCATCAAGGATTCGAAAAAATTCAGGATGATTCTTTACAAGCTGCACTACACACTGCAATAAATTCGAAAACTTACTTTCAGAAAAAAATCTTAAACGTGGAACTGCACAGTTAAATATTTCTAAGAGTGGCCATTCTGCAAAATTTCTCGTTTATTCCGGTGTCTAGTACAGCTTGTGAACATACATCCTAAAAATTGTGAAGTGCTTGAGATAATTAGTTTTCTTTTTTGTATTTATATACCAAAATTGCGTGTTTTTTTCGCAGCGCTGAAGGCGACATTCAAAGTTTAAGTGAAATAGTGTGAAATTTGGCATCCGATTATCTGTACTACGGTGAAGCAACGCTGGGTATAGAATGAAAGTCTCCACCGTTGTGTCTTAGTAACGATAACAGCAAACCAGTTAAAATCAAGATTCTTTTTAAAGTAATGAAGTATTTCTGATGAAATGCCCTTTTTTTAGAAAAATCTGCTTGTGCTGGAGTCACCTTAAATTTGTTTGCCTTTCGCAAATTCGCTGTCAAAATTCGAGGATTCCTGGGCGCACACCCTCTTTGCCCTTGTAATAAATCAGACCTGAAAGAGGTGTATTACACTATTTCACTTTTTTTTTTCTTTTAGGGATAGAATTTTGATTGGTTTTAACTAATCATTATAAATTTTAAAGCAAAAGAAAAGTGTATTACTACGTTTATTGGAAAAAAAACAAACAAAAAAAAAACATGCAGCAATAATATGACAATCAGTCAAATTTCTTGTCATGTAAATCGAAATTTTGTATAAAAAGTGATTCAGTTTTCGAAATTAACAATTCACGATCAGTTTTATTCTTGTTTAATCTATCTCATCCCTGTCTGAAATCCTCAGAGTTTTCAAAAAATGTTATTCATAGTATTGTTTCTCAGTTCATTCATTTCCTGTTTTTTTTTTTTTTTTTTTTTTTTTACATTTTTGTACCCCTATAAACAGCTGCAGCTAAGCCTTGCCAATTTTCTTTTCTTTTTTTTCCCAACAAATTAAAAAAATTACAAAAATTATACCTTTAAAATAAAACTAGATAGTTTCCTAAGAATGAATTAATGCAACGTTTTCTATGTTGAAATGTGTGTAGGACCACATAAAAAAGATTGGTAACTATTTAAATGCAAACAGAAAAATAAAGCAGGACAAAAATGTTGTTTATCTTAGAGTTAATAATGATTCAAAAAATATTTAGAATTGTTGGCCATATAACCTGCAGGCATGATTTTGAGCATCCTCCTGAAGAAAGCAATGACAATTTCCAATATTATTCTTTGAAAAAAATTGAAATAAAATTAATCAAGACTGAACCGGTCTCCGAGAACAGAATCGGACAGTACCGGAAAGAAGTAAGGCGCTGCTGATATCATTCCGTTCGAACATTTTGATTGTGCACACGGATAATTTTTTTTTTTTTTTTTTTTTTTTTTTTTTTTTTTTTTTTTTTTTTTGGTTTATCTCTTTCGGATTCTACCTTGGAACATTTTGGATTGGAACATTTTCTTATTATTTTCCTTTTTATCATTTTTCACTACAATATTTCTTACAAACTAGTCTAAATTATTAAGATGGAAGTAAAATCAGTATTCCAGAGCTAAAGCAATGCCATTTTTCAATATTATCCTTTGAAAAATAATTGAAATAAAATGAATCAAGACTGTACCTTTGCTAAAACTTATCTTGGTGACGAAATGTAAGACAAAATATGACTTGTTTTCTTTTAGTTGCGTGCATTGTTTTCCTTTAACTGCTGGAAACGCTAATCTATTTTAATTTGTAAGGTGCGTCGTATCTGCCTATTTAATTTTCGAAATTTGTTTGTGAACCTCCATTTAAATAACCCATGAGCCGCCACTTGGTACAGAAGATAGCCACTTGGTATTCCTAGTCACTTGATGTCTATGTTACACTCCCCCACCCCCGCACTATGTACATCTATCATAAGGCATCCCACATCAGGTACACATCAGTAACGAATCCCAGACGCGCACCGCACAAGGCGCGCGCAAAGACTGTTTATGTTTAACAGTGAATTATATGTATTGTTAGCTCCCTTTTTTACGACTACAGACGGTGAATGGACATCATCGCTCAAACACAGTTCTTTGCACTTGCCATAAACCGTTCCAACAGTGAGCTATTCTTCGCTATTCACGTGTACATGGTAAAGACGAGAACAGCTTGGTTTCTGATCATCCTTAAAAGAAACCGAAATGTTTCAAGGGGGAGACGAAATTTCGGGCTATTCCTTTGGACTCAGGTTTTGGAAATACCTGTACCCAGGAAACGAAAGGGTTAAAAAACATTAATTGAGGTCAAGTCTAAAAGTCAAAGTAGTAAATCAAAAAAGCAAATTTAAATTTCAAAATAACCGATTTTAGACACGCAGTTTTTAACTAAGCATCAAAACACTATTCCATCTAGTGTAAATTCAGTTTCAATGGGGGGCTATAGTCCCTATAGCCCCCCCGTAGATCCGCCTCTGACTACTGTAGTTTTTGAATGATGAGTAAAGGTTTGTCATATATATTAGGGTGACGCAAAAAAAAACGATTATTTTTTTTTAGTCTCGTGTGAAAAAATGTTAGTTTTTGATGTTCTAAGGACAATCCCCTGATGTTCTAAGGACTCCCCTCCAAAGGACAGCTCAAAAAAAAAATTTTTTTAAGAGGTCAGTTAATTTTTTTAAATTTCAAAAATCATCAAAAATCGAATTTTTTTCTCGTTACGGTATAATTTTATTGACAAAAAAAAAAAAGCTTCTGAAAGTTTCAGTTCAATATTTAAATTTTGAAAGGAAGCTCACAAATTTTTTTTATTTTATTTGTGCATCACTTAAGATTTTTTTCGAACGACCTTTTAATATTCAAATTAAAATCCCATATATTTTTTTCTTTTATTTAGTACAATAATCGATAAAAATACACTACGAGATGAACTAAAAATCAATAAAACCTGTTTTATTGACCTGTTTAAAAAAATTTAAAATCCGGTTTAAGAATTAATAACAAAGCTTATTGAAATATTAAGTAATTAAAAAACTTTGTAAAAAACACACATAAGAAGTAAAAGGAAAGAGGATACGCGTTTCGTTCAAAAATGAACGAAACGCGTATCCTCTTTCCTTTTACTTCTTATGTGTGTTTTTTACAAAGTTTTTTAATTACTTTATCGTTTAACACCAGTATTTTGAGTGTTTTTTCAGTTATTGAAATATTGTTAAAATGTTGTAGTTGATTAAATAAAGTTATATTAAATTAAAAATAAATTTATGCTTTCTATATTGTGCTTGATTTTTAGTTCATCTCGTGGTGTATTTTTATCGATTATTGTACTAAATAAAAGGAAAAAAATGTATGGAATTTTAATTTGAATATTAAAAGGTCGCTCGAAAAAATCTAAAGTAATGCACTAATAAATTTTAAAAAATTGTGAGTGACCTTTCAAAATTTAAATATTCAACTGAAACTTCCAGAAACTTAATTTTTTTTTTTTGTCTATAAAATTATACCGTAACGAGAAAAAAAATTAAAAAGAAAATTTTTTTTTAGCTGTCCTTTGGAGGGGCTGAAGTTTCTATTAGTATTGATTGTATTAATGAATGTGGGGAGTTTTGTGCATTAGATGACAACGTTAAAGAAAACATCAATAACAAATATTTAATTCAAAACAGCGCTGCACAAACATATTAAATTCTTTTCCTTCACCACATTTTCAGAACACAACCGTTTTCGGATTCTTTTTCTTCTTACCAGTGTTGCCACTCCCGAACAGAGAAACTTACCTCTCATGGAGTTTGATCGTGACGCAACATTCTCCCCACCTTGAGTTTGGGGATGCAAACTCAAAACAGTAAACATAAAGATGACATATGCATACAATTTGAGATAACAAAAAGCACAAATAACAATACAAATATTTTAAATTATTGGAATGCAAAGTGAAATTAATAATCTAGAGTTCAAAAGTTTGTTTAGAGTTTATAAATTCAGTCTTTTAACAGGTTTTATTTCTCGTTTTGGGCGAGTCACGGGTGCAGTTTCATTAGAGTCAGTATTAAGTTCAGGATATTCACTTACGACTTTCGGAAACTTCAGAGTTTCCGATACGACTTGGTCGCAGTTTGGTGTCAATTCCCAAGATTATAGTCGTTGGATTGGTCTTAATATGTTTCCCTTTTCAGTTCGCTGTTTTACAAGTCTGGTGATTCCAGCTTTTCCTGGAAAGAGTTCCAGAACTCTCCCTAGCAGCCAATGCAGCCTTTTCTTATCATCTGTACCAATTAACACTATATCACCTATATTTATTTTATCTTCTCTTTTGGTAACTGAAGAACGAAGGAAACCCAGATACTCTTTTAAACCTTTGTTTTAGATTTTCACGAACCCTCTGAATATATCTCCATCTCAAAACCAATATTAGTCCTTTCAATTTTATCTAAATCAGGAACATCATTTAATGGTATGTCCTGAGGAAACATTGAGGGGGTTAAGATTTTCAGCTCTTGTTCCTCGGATATGTAAGTTAATGGTCTGCTATTCATGACAGATTCGCACTCACAGACGAGAGTCTGCAATTCCTCGTAAGACAAACGAGCGTCCAAGATTTTTCCTTAAAAGATCTTTCAAAATTCCAATCAAGCGTTCCCAGAAACCTCCCCACCATGGAGAGGAAGGTGGGTTAAACTTCCAACGAATTTCTTTGACTCTAAATTCACTCTCAATTGTATTCCAATCTAATTGTTTCAAAGCGTTGTTTAGCCCTGTAAAATTACTACCATTGTTTGAATACATTATAGAAATTCGTCTTCTTCTGGAAATAAACCTACGCATAGCTTGGATGAAGTCATTGGTACTAAGTGAAGGTATTAGTTCTAGATGGACATCTCTAAATACGGCGCAAGAAAAAAGTACTATCCACACCTTTTGTTTAGATTTAGTCAACAGAGGTCAGCTAAGTCTACACCCGATACTTGAAAAACTGCTGCTACTTCAGTTCGGTCTTTTGGAAGAGGCGGAAAAGGTACCTCAAGATGTTTCACCTTTTGTCTTTTACATGTTAAGCATTTTTTGATAACACTCAGGACAGTCCTTTTTCCTTTCACTATCAAAAATCTTTCACGTAAAATAGTCAGAAGAGTTAATGTCCCAGCATGTTTGTTAGCAAGATGTTCTTGGGCTATAAATCTTCTCACTGCCAGGTGTTTCGATGGTAGAATTATTGGAGAGATAAAATCTTTCGATTCTTCCTCATTTATCAGTCTGGACTTTAATCGTAAAATTCCTTCTTCATCTTCAAAAATTTGAAGATCTTTCAAATTTTTTCGTGTTTCTTCATTAGCGTAACATTCCTTTTGTATTACACGGAAAATAATTTTTTGTGCGTTTAACAATTCTTCATTTTTAAGTTCCGTACATTTTCTTAAGTTTCTGGCCTTTGGTTGAAAACGCAGTACCCAAGCCATGACCCTAATCATCTTTGAAAATCTAGAAAATCTTCTGGCTAACTGTAATGAAATTGACTCGAGCTCTGTGTTATTAGCAGAGATGATTGACTTTCGTTTTTCTATCTCTACTTCTTTCTCGTTAGCATTTACCGCTGACTTTGGCCACTGTTCCTCGGAATTCTTCAACCAAGCTAGCCCTTGCCACCCCTTGCGTTTCTGAAGTTGTTTAGGTCCACAACCTCTTGATAAAATGTCTGCTGGATTCTGGTCATTTGAAATATGGAACCAATCTTCCGAACACTCTTGCGCCGATGGTAGCGGCCATTAATTCAAGATGTGGTATAGTAATATAGTCTTCATTGGAGTTATTCGTGATCTGGCTTGAAGTAATTGAACGGTTACTGTGCCCATACTGGACTCACTTACTAAGAAAATGCATGCCGCATAAGCTGTCTTACTGGCATCGACAAAAGTATGGATACTTAAATTGGATTCCTCCATCAAACCTAGCCATCTGGGAATTTTTATATTTTTGAAGTATTTCATCTGTTTTCCCCATTTTAAAAATTTCTTCTTTATTTCATCGTTCACTTCATCATCCCATGATTATTTGGTTTTCCAAGTGGCTTGCAGCAAAATCTTAGGTTGAATCATAACAGGAGCAAAGAAACCTATGGGATCAAATACTCGACTAACCAATGAAAGTATTTTCCATTTAGTTATCTTATCTTTTTCATCAAATTTCAAAGATCCTGATTCTATTTCTAAAGTATCTAAATTTTTGTCCCAAATCAGTCCTAACACTGATGATGTTGTACTTTCCGAAGATACAGGAATGGCAGAACTTTCCCATCCTCTGAGATCAAACATTCCTTCTTTCAATACATTAGTTGGAGATTCGATGAATATTTCTAGCTCGGCATTATTTTGTACACTAGTTACGTAATTATCGACATCAAAACTATCTTGTGATTTTTTAAAGAAATTCTTCAGAGTAACGTTCTTTTATTGATTCTTTCCATAAATGTTAATTAATAACCGCCATTAACAGAAAAGGGCTGCTGGTGACGCCAAAGACAACTCGAGCATGACGGTAAGTTCGTATATTACCCTCATTGTCATACCAAAGAAATCTTACGAACTCTCGATCTTTCGCATGTAAAGATATTTGTAGAAAAGCCCTTCGGATGTCTGAAATTACACCAATTGGTTTCAGTCTAAATCTCGCCAAAATAGAAGGAATTGATTCAATTAAATTATTTCCAGTCTCTAAACAGTCGTTCAATGACGGATGATTTTGGATCTTGGCAGAAGCATCGAAGACCGGTCTTATATTCATTGAAGATGTTGTGGATGTTTCTTTGATGACGGGTCTATGTGGAAGGCAATGGGTACCAAGAGGTAACTCTTTTCCAGGAACTTCCTCAATAACTCCTTCTTCTAACCATTCTCTAAAGACTTCATGATACTTTTCTCTAAAACCGATTTTTTCCAACTTCTTTCTAGTAGATTCAAGTCTTTTCAAGCACAACTCGTAATTGTCTGTTAGAAACGCACGATCCAGTTTCCAAGGCATATGGACCCCGTATCTTCCATCTTCCTTTTGTCGAACATTTTCCAGAAAATGAAACATAACAGCTTTTTCCGTTTCCTCTCTTGAATTTTGCTCAATGGGATCCCGTATACCAAGTAGTTCCAGATCCCACAGTGAAGAAACAGGAATATCTGCTTGAGATAACAAGGTTACGATATTCATACTTGCATCTTTTTTGTCGGTGTATCGGGGTACTTTAAGCATCAAAGTCCAACCTAACTTGGTTTCTAATGCTACTAAGCCTGTCTCTAATTCTTCTCGTCGACCAGTAATTAATTTCCCGGCAACGTCTGCACCCAAATGTACCTCAACAGGACCTGCGTTTTCTTGAATATCGGTTAAGAATATTTTTTTAGCTTTCAATTCATGTATCCAAGAACCATTTTTACACTGGAAATGTCGTTACAAATGACATCATGATCTAAAGCATCTAATTTACAAATATAGTTACCATCAAGACTACTCAAGTAAATTTTATAACACTTGTGTTTATAGATCCTTGTTTTCGTTCCGCCAAATAAAGAATGGATAAATTCTTTTTCCCCCTGCAAATTAAAACCCAAATCTTCTGCAGTAGATCTCAAAATATACGATTTTTGCGATCCGGTATCGATGATAACCCTAGCTTTACGCTCTTTCTTATACCATGTACATTAACAACAAGAGTTTGCAATATAACTTCATTCGTTGCACGAGAATGTAAAGAATCAGCTGTTTTTTCATCAATATTTTTGTCATTTACATCTTGTTTGGATGAGTCAGACTTATTACATCTAACATTTGGGCCCATAAACTTTAAATGTCTTTTAGAACACAATTGATACGTTATTTGATATCGACATCTACAAGCAAGATGACCCTTAGCCAAGCAGACTCCGCACAATCCTTTCTTTTTTATTATTGCGATCTTTTCTTCTAATGGGATGAAAAACGCCCTTTTACAAAAGCGTGTTGCATGATCCTTTAAACAAAACACACATATTTCGTTTGATTCATGAATGAATAATTCATTAGCAGATGGAAGCGAACGTTGGCTCTCTGCCAAGTGCTTGCGTTCGCGCTCATAGGGGGAAATGCCCGATCTACTTACTACTAAAGAATCTTGTTTCTTTTTAGTAGCGTTATTTAAAACAAGTTTTAACAATTCGCGTACATAAAAATCTCCCTCCCCCACCTCCCCCCTAATAGTTCTTCTCGTCCATATCTTTCAGTTAAGCTTTCTACCGCCAAAGGGTAGTTTTCATTAGTAATAGGAAAAGATTCAATAAGCTCTCTAGCTTCTGACTTAATTTTTGTCGACTGAACTAAGTAATGAAATTTATCACAATTCGCTAAATTTTTATTTTCGTGTATGTTTTTTAATTGATTCCAGAAGGTTAACCAGTCTCTTAATTCACCGCCAAATTTATAGAGTTCAACTTCAGGAAGACGCGAGGAAATCGTTTTATACGGATTCTCGCACACAGCTAAGTGAGAATTATCGGCAGAATTACTGCCTTCATTATTATTTTGTTTGCTTTTAATATTCTCTAATACGCGTTTAGACTTAATTCCATTCTCAAAGCTTTTTCTCTATATTCTTCTACAATATTAAATTCAGTTGTGAATTCTGTTTCGTTTGTTAATGCATCCAAATAATTATTATGTGTTAACTCTAATGAGTCCGTTTTTTGCTTAAGCAAATGTAAACACATTTCAATTTCTTCCGCGTTAGCATTTTCATTTGTCAACACACTTTCTAACTTAGTGTATGCTTTCGTAAATGCAGCGCGCTGTGCTGTTTTATTTCGTTTAATAATTTCCATCTTTACTATCTTATTAAATTAGTTCATGCATTCAATGATAAATGTTTATGTTCAAGATATAACTATATCAATAACTTCAAAATGGAAATTCGATTTTCTTACCGTTATCAAACTCCAAAACAAAACCCGCCCACCCGGGGGGCGCCAGAAATATAGTTTCTATTAGGATTGATTGTATTAATGAATGTAGGGAGTTTTGTTCATTAGATGACAACGCTAAAGAAAACATCAATAACATATATTTAATTCAAAACAGCGCTGCACAAACATATTAAACTCTTTTCCTTCACCACATTTTCAGAATACAACTTGCCACTCCCGAAGAGAAACTTACCTCTCATGGAGTTTGACCGTGACGCAACAGGGACTCTTAAAACATCAAAAATTAACATTTTTTTCACACGAGACTAAATAGTCTTTTTTTTTGTGTCAACCTAGTCAGCTAAATAACTAGAAGAATCCCACAAGGTGAATCTACTTCTAGTTATTTAGATGATCTTTATCTTTTTAATTATGAGCAACATTATGATAATTCCTCTCTTATAATATATAGGTACATAGATGATATTATAGTTATAGCTACAGATAAATCTAACAACACAGATATATTGCCTATTACTTATCCCGATAATTTAGAATTAATTAAAAATCCTCTACCTAATAACAGTATAAATTTTCTTGATCTACAATTACTAATTAAGGGGACAGCCTACTTTTAAGAATGGGAAAATGTATAAATTTTAGATCAACTTTCATAATTTTTAAAAAAATAATGAATGCATGCAAAAACATAACTTTTTTTTCAGTTAACTATGAGATTACTATATTGATTAAAAATATTATTTTAGTTTATTATAAAGTTGATAATTTTAAAAATATTATTTTACCACACAATATTGGAAAAAAAAATTCAAGGGTACTTTCCCACTGCGCGCAAGATATCTCAATTAGAATTCCTTTGAACCTCATAATTTTTTTCTAAATTAAACAAGACATTCAAATTAACAATCTGAACTAAAATGGTTTAATTATTTTCATAATTTAAATTTAAAAAAACATTTAATCTGAAAATTTAAATTACCATAAAAATTTTGATAGTTTTACAATCATAACTTTTTTTCTATGAAACACAACCATTTCATTTTAGTTCATTTTGTTCATTATATTAGAATAAATGCCTGAGAAAAATTTCAAGTTGATATCTTAAATAGTTTTTAAAATATCATGCGCGCAAACTTGAAAAACAGTGTTTTGAGAAAACGCCAATTAAAGTTCAAATTGTTGTTTTGGAACATAAATTTTAATTTTTAAAAGTTAAAAACATTTTCTAATGAAACATTTACTATTTAAGAATAATTTTACGGACTACTTAATATGATTAACCCAAAATATGTTTTAATATGGCTTAAGAAACATCAGTCTAAAGAAAAGCTCGACAATTGTAAATATGAAAATATATGTACATACCTTAACAAAAGATACATTTTTAGGATATAAAGGCATTAATATTGGTAAAGTACATGTTTTGAAGTTATTTTAATAATTATATCCATATATATATATTTATTTTTACTTTGCAACATAAAAATTTGATTTTATTTCACTTTATGAAATTTCGATTTAAAATTTCCCGCTTTCATGCACAATGCCTTCGTTTTCTTTTATTGCCTCAAACTGAGAACTGATGAGCATTTTTCTGGCTCTTCGAGTTTCTAAATTAAATTCTGTACATCTCTATTCTCCCTCTTTTATGCTTTGAGTGTCAACCTTAGTTGCAGCTTCTACAGCATACTGCCCAACTTGCGTTTACATTTTCCTTTTTATCTCAACAAATAAATGTCATACAGAAAAATGGTTGGTATCAATCTTTTTAGAATAAAGTAAGCTATTTAATGAGATAAAAATCTCAAAATCGATTTTTTGGGCATATTAAAAGTAGGCTGTCCCCTTAATAGCGACAAGCAACTCACTTTTAATATCTCTACTTATTATAAAAGAAGGTGTCTGTCTGTGTGTGTGTCTGTCGGCAGCGTTACGGACAAACGGCTACACCTAGAAACACCAAATTTGGTACTCGGGAAGATGTAAATATGTAGTTGTGCACCTCGAAGCGATTTTTTCAAAATTCGACCTAGATTTTTTTTTATTTTACGTTTTATGCGATTTTTGGCATTTTTTCTCACCTAATTCGTAATAACGGCGGAAATTACGCTCGCAGCAAAACGGCATTTGTATCATCGGACAGAGGAAGAAATTTTCTTTTAAAAACAGTTTGTTCTGAATACGTAAAATGATTTACCGATTTTTAGGAATTTTTTTACTAAACATCTGCTTCGCGATTTTTTTTTCGTAAAATAATTTTAAAACTGTCGCATCTTGAATTCTATCCGTCATAACTTTTAGATATTTTGACAAATCGTGAAACATTCTTTTCTCCCTCTTTTAAAATAAAAACGAAAAAATTATGTAAATTAGATGATTTTTTACGAATTTTAATGCAGCCTAATGTTTAGAATTTAATAGCATCAACGCGAACTTACGCCATTCATTACATTGCGATCACGGCACGAGAATTTATGTTCGGTTGTTGCCACAGAAAGGATTAGAAAAAAGGATTTTTTCAACCAATCGAGTTTTTAAATGGGATAACAGAATTTCAATTCGCAAGTGAAGATCTATGACGTCAAATGCTTTAAGATACGTAAAAATTACTCCATAATTTTAACTCATTTATTCCAGCTCTATTTTCAACACAGGGAGACGATATTTTGATTAAAATTTACTGTACAAATAAACTAAGAAATTCACGATTATTATTATTAGAAGTGGTATTTTAATCCGGTGCTTATTTAAAAATTGAAATGTATTCACGGCGCTGAAAATTCATTTTAAAAGTTACAAAGTTCGTTTCAAAGCGCGATATATTAAATTTTTTCTATTTACTATTTTTATTTTTGGCATTTAATTTAGCGCACGCGTTGCCTAACATACGCATGCAGGTTGCGAGTATAATTTTATTTTAACGTTGAATTACGTTCCTCCATAAAGGTTACATAACGCAAAGTTTTAATGATACCGTTTGAAAACAATTATGCGAAATATGGAAATTAACTCCCTCAACCTACCGGGGTATCCTTTACGGCAGTCAAACAGTGACGTCATAAATAAAAAAATGCGTGAAATTTGTAAACTCTGCAACTCTAACGCCCTGTCACAATTAAAGTGGGAATAAGTAGCTCCTCGAGATTACACAGTTTGTTGTTTTTCAGGAGACAGGACTATGGAGGATATAAAAGATATCGATATATTAGATACATGGATAGTTAAAATGGCACCCCTTGGATATTTTCTCCCCACAGTAAGATGAAATGGTTTGCGGCGCTAAATACGCCCATCTTATAAAACTATGTATAAATTAAATATATATGGAGAGTTTCCTTAATGGCAATCATTATGTGAAATGATTATTATTTATGCTAATGCGTAAATTGCAAAGAATCGCCACAGAATCAAAAGATCCCATTGAGGCCAAATAATCTAAGCTGTTTCTTTAAAGGGAGCCTTGAAGATGGAGAAGCGAATATAGATAGTATTAATGTACGTAATAGGTAGTATTATTAGATTTGTAAAGATAATATGAATAAATCGCAATGTACCACGTTAATAAATATTTCATGAAATTAAAAGTGTCCTGTTTCAACGGTTGTCTTACAACCAACTAAACGAAAAGTAATTCTAATTTGCGTTAATATATCCCGCAGTAATTTCAACAGAGGAGATTACTTGAACTTTTTTAAAAATGAAATTCTGTTTTGTCACATGCAGATATGATTTTAGTAGTAAAATATTCCCTTCTTCCCCTATGAAGAAAGGCTGTGCAGCTATTTTAAAAACATCTCTTGAAAATAGCATAAATGAGTTCAGAAGACCTCAAAATGTGTCAATGCACCAAAATCTCGAAGTCGAATTTTTTCATGATTACAATACTTTCCTTATATGGTACATGTTCGGAAAGAGATAAATGGTGCCCCATTTCATGTAGTGTCTTAGGTATTTAATGCTACAACTTGAGCCTAAAAAGCAGTATAATGTAGAAATAAGACCTGGTGCGTAGCCACGAAATTTTTTCGGGGAGGGGATATGAGCCTGGAAATTTTTTCGAGGGGTATATGAACTTACATATGCATAAATAGACGGAATTTCATCACTAATCCAAAAATTTCGGGGGGGGGATATATCCCGATATCCCCCCCTCTGGCTACGCCCCTGAATAAGACATTTTGAAAGCCAGGAGTTCTCTGCAAATCATTAAGCTTTCCACTTTTTTGACAGTGAATGACACTGACGTAGTTTTTTGAGTCATTATACTGCAATGATCAGGTTAGTACTCACGACACAAACTTTACATTAAGAGTCAAATAATTGTGCTCTTTTTTTTTTAATTCCACATCACGAATAATTTCGAATTACACATGTACGGAAAATTTTCGTTTCCTACCGTGCGAAGAACGGGCACGCAGCTAGTATACAATAAAAGAGATGAGTTTACTTTTAACCCATTTATGCCTAGTGTCCCTTTTTTGGGACGGCATTTTCGCTATTAGTCGAAAACGTTATTTATTTTTCCTAACCTTTATTCGTGAGTATTGAGCCTCAACTCTACAAAATATTTTAACATGACCAAGTAGGATATTGAAATTTCGATTTTTATGCATAATGATTTTAAAATAAATCATCCCTTGTTCAAGAAGTTGACATCAGAAATTTATCTATTATTTCTGTTATCAGTAAAAATCGAAGAAAGTCGCAAAAATATCCAGGCACAAATGGGTTAATGTAATTAGTTTCACAGATTTTACATCATGCATGCATATTATGGTGGATCAAAAAAATTTTTTTCGAAATCTTTATCTATATAGATGTGACTGTGTTAGCCCAGGAGTACCGGAAAACGGAGAATTTGAGACAAAGCCGCTGGCTACAATCAGAAGAAAGTTCACGCGGGAAAGATAACACAGGAGTTAGCAGTGTTGCCAGATCTTGCGAATTTTCGCAAATTTTGCTACCTTTGAAAGCATCATGCTACTAAATTTTTGGATTTGCGATTTTCCTACAATATTACAACCAATGGCTGTGACGTCACTTTTGAGACATTTTGCTTCTTATCTAGCAACCTCTTGCGATTTTAGTTCAAAAATTTCTGGCAACACTGGGAGTTAGGTGAAAGACTCATTCCCATTATGGAAATGTTTTGAGACAGTTCTAATAAAATTACTGCAGGATTCCGAATTGAGTAGGTTTAATTGTTTTTATTGTAAATAGAGAGCATCAAGGTCTGTCTGTTTACAAGCAGCTAATATACAACACTTTGCATGTCTCTGGAACAAAAAAAGATGCCCATTCATCAAAAAGTGTCGGCGCTTTGGTGTTAATTGAATGAGACTGAGGCGAGGCTTCTAAGGTATAAAGGTTTGTGTCACTTCCTTCTAAAGTCTCAATTTTCTTTTCTTATTTTAGAATGATTTTAGTGCTCAGTTATTTATTGAAAAGGGTGGAACAGACTGTGGTACACACTAACATTTCGAGATGCCTTCCGTTTCAATTTCTGCGAATATTTTGTTCAATTTTTGTTCTTCTTTGACAAAGCGGAATTAGATAGTATTTGCTTTGATCTAGCCCAATGCTGCTTTTTAAAATTATACTGAAACCATGGGCGCATGAACACACATTACTGTAATGTATGTCTCTTGTAATTTTGCAAATGTGACCACTTAATGGTAGAGGGTAAAATATCTCTACTTAGCTTCGAAACACGTCTTTTACTCCCATCTTAATTATTTACACTGGTTTGTAAAAAAATAATGTAAGGAAAAAATGAGAGAAATAAAGAAAATAATAAGAAAATGATATAAAAATTAATTAACTAACTGAACGTTACAAACCAAGGGAAAACTCGGAAGAGATACCCCTGTGCACACAGTGAAAACGTGCGAACGGAGTGATATCAGCAGCGTCCCACCTCTTTCCAGCTGTCTGCGCTTCTGTGACGGGAGAGCGGTTCAGAGGGAAAATTTTCCGTTCGCACGTGCAATAAGACTGTGCTGTAGTAACCTTCACTACAGTGTGTTAGCTATAATAAGCGCATTTAATAATAGCAGGGGGGGGGAGAGTAAAACTCACGTTTTAAATTCACAAAAATCTAGAAGTGTACTTAATATTTTTTAAATTTAATTTGTTAATGTGTTCATTCTTTAGTTTTTCCTTTGGGGGTTCAAGTGCTCATGTGCTCAAATGGAGGAGCTGCCAACTGTACCAGTGTGGTTCTTTTGTTCCGCCGTTTGGATTTTCAGGGGTATAATGAAAAAATACTATTACTGTGTCTAATTTTCCTAATCTGGTTTTCGGACATTTCCTGTTTATACAAAAGTACACCCGTTTTGAATGTTTAGGAATGGTGGAAGAATTTCTAGGAAGTACAGTAGTCCTTTCTAAGCAGGCTTCAAAATCTTAACCCATTGAAATTGCTTTTGCCGCCTGGTCTTTCTTTTCGGGTGAAGCGCTAGTGTGATTCATTTGTTCTCTATTTAGCTCCGTTCGTGTGTAGAATTTAATTTAAATGCAAGTATTATGGCCTCAAGAGAGTGGTCATTGAGTCGTAATATAGGTGATTATTTTATGAAAATTCCGAAAAATGATAATTTGTCTAGTGATAGTGATAGCGCAAATCATAAGGAAAAAATCATAAATACACAGCCCCAGAGCAAGCTATTTCAAGAGGAACAGCACTCACAAAATATACTTGTATCAATATCAGGGAGTTTGCTAAGAGGTGCATAATTAGAAGGAATACAATGATATCATAATGGAAAAAGAGGTATGATTTAAATTAATTTTTTCACATTGTTTTTCCTATGAAGTGTAAGTCCTAGCAGGTTCGAGCATTTTATTTTATCGGAAATTCGCACACCTTTCTCGAAATTCGATTACGTAATACTATATGTAAGCAGAAAAATAAAATATACAGGCGACATGTAAAAAATCGTGCCAAATGTAGTCAAGCTTAGATACAGAGCCTCCTAGAGAAATTTTATAAGGCGGGATGAAAATCTTCCCGGCCCCTGTCGTAAAGCACAAAAGTTTCGAAAAAACAGGAGGGAACGAAGGAATTTTTTTGTAAAGCTGCTGTTTTTAATGATTTTTATATAAAGTGCTAAAAGAAAAGAGAGAGGGAGGGAAGTTTTTCTGATATGTAGTGGTACTTTTAATTCATGTTCAAAGGTTGGGAAAAAATATTAATATTTGAATGGTAGAATTAACATTTATGCCATATAAATCGTTCTAGAATTATGTATTCAAAATTTAGTCTATTTCAAAAAAAAAAAAGATTTAAATTACAGATCTATAAATGAAATTCGCAACACATTCTGAAAAATTCACGGACGCACTTTAGCTGAACACGGACCCACTCTAAGTCGAACAGTCCCAGGGGGCTGCCCCCCTCCCTCTCGTAGGGCCTATGGGTAACAGTACCCAAATTATTGAATACCCAGAAAGTTAGCCCCCCTCCTTTACCCAATCCTAGATCCGCCACTGACAGTAGTGAATGGCATTCTTTTCCCTTTAACTCTTGTGGTTCTATTAAATGCAAAACTTGCCCGTATGCTTCTAAAGATCTACTTGGCAATAGTAATAAATATCATAAATTTTGTAAAATTTATAATTGTATTTATAAAATTATCAGGTTGTAACGAAAGTTTTCCGCCATATCTGCCTGAAAAACTAACTTCTAACTCCTTAGATAACTGTTTTCGAACTTTCGGTACCAAACCTGCACAGTGTCACATGATACAACAATAGTACTTAAAGCTGTACTCATAATTCGTTGATATTATGTAGCTGAATTTTTGCAACACAACTGAAAGTAAATGATGGTTCTAATCCTCTAGAGTGATAGTTCCATTTGAGACACCTTATACTTAATGATAACTATATTTTTTACAGATTTCACAACACCGTGTTATAAAGTAAACCTCTTTCTTTCAAATGCCACAAATCGTTCGACAAAATATGGGCAAATACGCCAACGAGAACTGTGTGCTGACGATGTTTGCGGTGGCGGGAAACTTTCGTTACAACCTAATACTTGCACTATCTGTAATATGGCTTACATTGGACAGACTCGTAACCCTCTACACTTACGCATCAACCTGCACCGTAACAGTGTTAAAAATTATTTATCTAATAGTCATCTTTCTAATGTAGAACATGCACACTTTCACTCACACGGTTTTGAAAGTATTATGATTGAGATTCTTGCCATACAAATGAATAATTCTGAACGGCTTTTCTTGGAATCACAATTTATCAGTAATAACAACGCCTGTTATCCTTATGGTCTAAACCAAATAGTACAAAATAAACACTTGCATTATTATTCTACACACACCGATCCCTCCAAATTTACTCCTGTATATACCCTTTTAAATCGGTCTTTATATAAAAAACAAGTCGTTCTAAACGAGGAAAACATAAAGCCTCTTCGAATCTTATAATGTCCAATAAACACATCAAGAATGAGATAAGCACCCTTAATAGTAGTTTTGAGCACGACCATAATTGGCTGAAAATACGTGCCTACATATTCTCTCTCAAAAAGAAGCACCTCATAAAATATTATAAAGTTTTTACCTCACACACTTTCACAGATCATTTTTCTCACTTGTTTTTTAATTTAATAGTTGCTCGTGTAAATGCACTAAATTACAATTAGTTTGTAAGAAAACGCATTAATGCTCAGTTAAACACCAATTTTGTAATTAACTTCACCAACACTGTTTTTAATAGGATTAACTTCAATAAACTTTTTTCGCCTCACGCTAATTTTTTCCCGCTACCACACATCTGTATAAAAAAATCTTTCAAATACCCTATACCTATGGGTAGAAAGATCTTTAATTATAACTCTTTTTGTAAGAATTTTGTGACTGATGATGAGACAGACACCTTGTCTTTGTACCAGTGATCAATATAATTCTTTTGTAAATACTGATTTTGGACATATAGTTACTGGTGATCTTTCTATTATATAAAAGATCTTAAACTTCAACAGATCATGAAAAGAGGTACTAAGTATAGGTTACCATCTAAACACAGCATTAATGATATATTAGATACATTTAAATATGATACAGATCTATATATATATGTATATATATATATATATATATAATACTTCTATTGAATACAATTTACCTTCTGCTCACTTTAATGAATGGAAATATAATATTCTTGCTGATCTAAATAAACAATTAGCTTCTACTTTCTGTTTAATAACAATATAAATCTAAGTACTCAAATAAAAGAGTTACAGAATAACTTTAGTGTAGCCTATGTTGATAAATCTAGAAACAACTATGCTATTATATGTAAGAAACTATATCACAATTTCTTAACATTGTCCATAAACAATAATCCTAACTTCAATCTGACCAATATCTCTGAGTTAACTATGAATAAAAAGATATTAGCTTTCCATAAATTACTTAAGTTAAAACATGACAATCTAAAATATCCTTATTTAGTGCTAATACCTAATCTTCATAATACACCACTAAAATTCAGGACAGTTACTATAGGATGTAACACATATAATAATATAGCTAGTAAAATATTACTTAAAATACTTACCTCTATGCATGATCTGTATTTAAAATCAAATACATCTTCTATATCTATAGGTAATCGCTATGAACTAAAAAATAAGATGGACAAAATGTGATTAACGTATCTACTTATGATTTCAAAGACCAGTTCAATAGCATACCTTTAGACGATTTGTACAGTGTTATATTAAATATATTTACAATTAGTATTAATAACATTAAGTTGCCATTTAACATAGATATTAATTATTTCAAAGATCTATTAAGTTTATAGTTTATAATAATTACATTTTGCATAATAACAAATTATATAGGAAAATTTTGTTAGAGAAAAAAAAAAAAAAAAAAAAAAATGCTATTTCTTTACTTACCTTTTATTTCCATGACATTTTATCTCTAAATTTGCTAAAGTGAAAAAAAACGAAACTTTTGTAAAATCCTTTAAATGTTTTCTAAGTGAAAACGTAAGTTCGTTAGCATTTGAAAATGGCGGTGTAAACATCGTCATGTCTTTAACGCCGTAATAAAAAGTTTACATTTCTCGCCGATAGATGGCGCTGTTCCTAATTTGCATAAAATAAGAACTCTTTTTTTCCCCTATCGTAGTCCCGCACTAACTGGCAGGTATAAAAAGGGCATCACAAGTTAACCTTTCGGTCAGTCAGAGAGTGTTCTCGATCTGCTATGTTGTGTGTGTAATCAACCGACGTGATTCAAGTAGAGCCGGATCAGGGATCCGTGCTGCGGTACCCAGATGGTTCAATATGATGTGATGTGTTTTGTGAATCAGAATAAGATCGCCGCTGGCGACTTATCTTCGAGAAAGCTTATTTTTATTTGTGCCACTAATCGGATGTTGATTAAGTATTGTGTCTTCACCATGTGCACTGTGTAAACCTACCATAATCATCTTGTTTCAATAAACTACAGAAAAAAGGTACCTAATTTGTCTTTCTTATTTAAACGCATATTCAAAACCAAAGATTTCTACTGTGCAACTCAACTTAAATGAGTTTCAACTCTGCCTAGAATCTACAAAAACTTATTTTACAGATAAAATCCAGTGACTATTCAATTTCAGCCAAAGACTTTTAATTTGTTTGTTGAATAGCTTAATTTATAATACAATATAATCAGTTAAGTAGTTTCCTTTTCACGGTTATGGGCCTTCAAGCCCAAGTTTAAATGTGTTTTGAATATGTCGAGTGTATTTATAATGTGTTTTGTTTTTAAAGTGTTTTTAACGTATACAAACAGATTTTAAGTGCCTTAAAATTATAAGAGGGCGGGCCTATAGTGTTTTTAATCTTTTCTTGTAAATTGTGTTGTATCCTAACTTTCCAAAATGGAAGCTTCAATTACCCAAATAGAAAAATTGTCTGCCGACAATTATGAGTCTTGGCAGGAAGACGTAAGGGTATTGTTGATGGATAGGAATTGTTGGGAAATAGTCAGTGGTATAGAAAAAAGACCCCCTGAAACTGACGCTAAGGAATTAAGGGATTACAAGATTAGATACGGGCGTGCTTACAGCACGATATTTTTGAAAATTTCAAATGAATATAAGCCTCTTATTTCTGGCACTTATGACCCCAAAGAAGTTTGGGAAAAATTAAATAAACACTTTAAACCTGAATCTAGAGCTCGTGCTATGAGACTCACAGATGACTTTTTTTCATGTAGATTGAACGAAGGGGAGGAAATAGGCTTATTTGCAGCCAGGTTGAGGATGATAGTTAAGCAATTAAAAGACGCTAACGCTCCCCCAGCTGACTGGTATCAGTCATTTCAATTGCTAAGGTACTTACCCTCGGAGTATCAGGGAATTGTTCAAACAATTTACCGCTGGCCTGACGAAACATTTAAGTTCGATTTAGTTTTAGCCGAACTTTTGGCTGAGGAGGCCAGACTAAAGCAAAGTGTAGGGGATCAAGTTACCGTCGCAATGTCTAGTCAAGTGAAGCGTGTCCCACCTAAGAATAGTGTAAAGAAAGACACTAGAAAGTGCTATAGGTGTGGTAGAATCGGACATTTAATTGCTAGTTGTAGGATCCCTCCCCCCAGTAATCGTAAAAGTAACAAACGACAACCGAAGAATCATATGATAGAAGCCCACACAAGCGAGGATTTAAATGATTCTTCATGGATTTTTGATACAGGGGCTAGTGCTCATTTTTGTCGGGATAAAAGACTTTTTAAAAACTTTGAACCAATTAAAGGCCGGTCGATGTCAGTCGCCATAAACGGCATTGATTGTTCCATAGAGGGAAGGGGAACAGTCGAGTTAAAATTTCAAGGTGGTAAAGTTTTAAAAACATTAAAAAACGTCCTCTATTCCTCTAAATTAAGGAGAAATCTCCTGTCAGGTCCTGCATTGGACACTGAGGGCATTACATTTAGAGGGGGAAATAACAAAGTAGAGGTATTTTCACGTGACCGACAAAAACTATTTACAGCACACAAGAAACGTGGTCTGTACCATGTTTACCCTACAATAATTAATAAAAAGAAAGCAGAAGCTAATTTTTCTTCAAAAGGTGACAATCAGAACTTAGAACTTTGGCATAGCCGTTTTTGTCATATTAATTGTAACGCTATAATTGAAACTAGTAAGGGAAAGGTATTTGGCCTACCCGTTTTTAAATCTAAGTCGTATAAACCCTGTCATGTTTGTAAAATAGCAAAAACTAGAAGAAAGAGCTTTAAAAGTATTCCCAAGATTCGATCGAACAAACCCCTCCAACTTTTGCACATGGATGTTTGTGGACCTTTACCTAACCCATCCATATCGGGACATAGATTCTTTTTAACGATAACAGATGACTACTCAAGAAAAGTCACTGTTTATCCTATGAAGCAGAAATCTGAAGTCTTCGAAAATTTTAAGAGGTACCAAAAACGTGCAGAACGGTTTTTAAACAGAAAAATTATCAATATCAGAACTGACAATGGCATGGAATTCTGCCATAATGAATTTAAGAAGTTTTTGGAGGAGGAGGGCATTAAAGCTGAAAGAACCAATGATTATACGCCGGAACAGAACGGTGTAAGTGAGAGATTTAATTACACGGCCTTGGACGCTGTAAAAGCTATGTTACACTCCAGTAAACTGGGAAATGGTTTTTGGTCGGAAGCATTGTTATGTTTCACATACACCTGGAACAGGGTATGCCACGCAAACCAATCTAAAACACCATTTGAGCTATTTTGTGGTCGCAAACCTTCAGTAAAGCATATACGAACTTTTGGATCAAAAGCGTTCGTAGGTGTACCACGTCAATTACGAAGTAAGCTCGAAATGAGGGCAAAACAAGGCATACTGGTTGGGTACGCAATGTTTACCCGTGGCTATAGAGTATGGCTACCGAGTGACAGAAAAGTCGTTGAAACAAGTAACGTAACGTTTGATGAAAATTTACCCACTCGTGAGAGCAGCGGAGTCGTGCTGGAACCCATTACAGCGGAAGAAAGTTCCGATGAGGAAAGGGAACCAGAAACAGAAGATTACGAGAAACCTAGCACATCCGAAGAAAAGTTTGAAATAAGTAGCGGTGAATCCGATGAGGAGGAGGGAGAAGAAACAATTCGTTTTTCTAAGTCTAAAGACCGAGTAGCACCACCTAAAGATGTAGTTTGGATGAGAAAAGCCGTCCCTAGGTCAGACGGGTCCAGAAATGATATATACTACGGTATATCAGGAAGCAATATAAGATTACGATCCTGTAGAGAGGTCGAGGCATATTGCAAGAAACATGGACTTAAGTATGACCCTGAAAAATTTAGTTTTAAAGGTAAAGATACCTACACCGCATTGTGAAAGACGAAACGAATTTAACCAGTTCCTGACTGGAGGATATAGTAATTCCAAACTCATATTTTCAAGCAATAGATTCTCAAGATTCAGAAGAGTGGAAGAAAGCTATGACTGCAGAAATGAATGTTATGTACGAAAGAGAAGTGTGGAAACTTGTACCCGTACCTCAAAATGTAAAAGTAATAGGCAATAGATGGGTATTCACAGTAAAACACGACTCAAATGGTAAAATTGCACGATACAAAGCTAGACTGGTCGCTCAAGGATTCGGTCAAAGAAAAGGTGAAAACTACGACCAAGTTTTTAGTCCAGTGGTCAATTTCTCTGTAATACGATTATTTTTCTCTTTCTTAGTTGGACATTTTCATTGGTTTCATATGCAAGTAGACATAAATTCTGCATACCTATACGCCCCAGTAAAAGAAGATATTTATATGAAGCAGCCCAGAGGATTTGAAGAGGAAGGTAAAGAAAACTACGTCTGTAAGCTCAACAGAGCTATTTACGGCTTAAAGCAGAGTGGACGTGAATGGTTCAATGAAATACACGGAATTCTAAGTGAGTTAAATTTTAATAAGCTAGAGTGGGCTAATTGTGTCTACATTTATGAAAATAGTTTAGTTTTACTACTGTATGTTGACGACATGGTGTTTATATCTAAAACCAAAGAAAAAATAGAGAAGGTAATTAAACTTTTAGAAGATAAAGTAGATCTAAAGAAGTTGGGTAGAACGAAGAAACTACTCGGGGTACAATTAGTTGAAAATAAGGAAGGTCTATTTATTCACCAGGAAGATTACATCAATAAAATTTATGAGCGGTTTAAGAAGTATCAGATACCATTAGTTTCATTGCCAATCGCAACTGAAATTGTAATGTCAAAGACGCAAAGTCCTAGTAACGATGCTGAGACTAAGGAAATGGAAAAACTGCCCTACCGTAATATTTTGGGATGTTTATCGTTCTTGGCTAGTAGAACCAGACCTGATATATCTTACGCTGTAAATATCCTTTCTCAATTTCAATCTAACCCCGGCCAACATCATTGGAACCAATTAGTAAAACTACTGGGATATGTAAAGTCAACATCGAAGTTAAAGCTAAAACTTTCCAACATTAATGAAATTTCAATAAACTATTATTCTGATGCCGATTTCGCCTCAAATAGAGATGATCGTGTGTCGATGGGAGGTCACATCTTAATGTTAGACAAAACCCCAATCTCGTGGCGAACTTTTAAGCAGAAATGTGTAGCCTTGTCATCTATGGAATCTGAGTTTATTGCCCTGACAGAGGCATCAAAAGAGCTGTTATGGATGTATAGAATCCTAGATGAACTAAAAGGTTTAGACATTCTTCCAGAAAATTTAAAAGTTACCTTATTTTGTGACAATCGTGCAGCTATCGACTTTTCAAATTCTCCTATAGAGAACAATCGCACCAAACACATACATGTAAAATACCATTTCTTAAGAAGCCTCGTTTTAGAAAAATTGTTTAAATTGGAATATATTAACACTAAACAAAACCCCGCAGACATTTTCACAAAACCTTTACCCAAAATCAGCCTGTCCGCTTTCAATGACAAAATTTTTAGTTAAGTGTGAAAGACCTACTCCCGTTTGTGGGAACCTAGACAATTTTTTTGTCTCCTATAAGCCCTTCGGCTTGAGACCTTTTTTGAGGGGAAAGGGGGGAAATTTTTTGACATTTTTGATGAAAAGAAAAAAAAAAAAAAAAAAAAAGAAAAATGAACTCTATGTAATCGTGTTTGTCCTATTATGTTTGTCTGACATCTTTACAGTCGAGGGAGTAAAGTTCCCCACGGAGTGCGATATTCTTAGCTCTGGTCTTTCTCTGAAGTTTTCGAGCAGCCTCAAAAGTGTCTCGCGAGGTGAAACTGTAATTTGCCAGAGAATCCTGATGTGATTGGATAGTTCTAAGGGTAGAGTATTTTCGTCCCAATCACAGGAGATGTTAAAGTTTTATTTCAGTAAGTCCCATTTTTGCTAGTGGAAGCTCCTATATGTCCACCCTAGTCTGTAAGGTGTTGTGTCAGGCATATAATGTGTTAACCTATAACACAAACTTTTTTTTTTCAAATTTTTCCGGGATGCATCCCAGCTCGATCTCAGTTGGATTTCAATTCGAGCTTTTTTTCAAATTTAATTCGTATTTTTTTTTTCATTGCAATGTACTGTACTGTATTATATTGAATGAACTTTGCAAAATGTGAATATTTTCTAAAGTGCACTGAACGTATATCAAGAGTAATTTTGAAGTATGAATATTTTTATGATTAGAAATGTGTTTATTAATGTCCTAGCATATGTGTTTATTAATGTTCTAGCATAAGTGTTTATATTTGAATGCATTTATATAGTAATTTCTAGTAAGTTGAAAATTTTTTGAAATGAAGTAATTTTTGAAATGTGTACTAACCATGCTGGCCAGCAACAACTGTATATAGTGTTTCTACTAACCCTTAGTGAATTTTGAAGTATTTTTCATGCATCATGTTTAACTTAATTTTTCGTTAAAGAGGAAAGGTTACCTCTAATTTTCGTTTACTTTGAATCTGCCAGTTTCTTAAATGTCATGGAAGGCGGGCCCTTGTTAGAGAAAAAAAAAAAAAAAAAAAAAAAAAAAATGCTATTTCTTTACTTACCTTTTATTTCCATGACATTTTATCTCTAAATTTGCTAAAGTGAAAAAAAACGAAACTTTTGTAAAATCCTTTAAATGTTTTCTAAGTGAAAACGTAAGTTCGTTAGCATTTGAAAATGGCGGTGTAAACATCGTCATGTCTTTAACGCCGTAATAAAAAGTTTACATTTCTCGCCGATAGATGGCGCTGTTCCTAATTTGCATAAAATAAGAACTCTTTTTTTTCCCCTATGCAAATATCCATCGTAGTCCCGCACTAACTGGCAGGTATAAAAAGGGCATCACAAGTTAACCTTTCGGTCAGTCAGAGAGTGTTCTCGATCTGCTATGTTGTGTGTGTAATCAACCGACGTGATTCAAGTAGAGCCGGATCAGGGATCCGTGCTGCGGTACCCAGATGGTTCAATATGATGTGATGTGTTTTGTGAATCAGAATAAGATCGCCGCTGGTGACTTATCTTCGAGAAAGCTTATTTTTATTTGTGCCACTAATCGGATGTTGATTAAGTATTGTGTCTTCACCATGTGCACTGTGTAAACCTACCATAATCATCTTGTTTCAATAAACTACAGAAAAAAGGTACCTAATTTGTCTTTCTTATTTAAACGCATATTCAAAACCAAAGATTTCTACTGTGCAACTCAACTTAAATGAGTTTCAACTCTGCCTAGAATCTACAAAAACTTATTTTACAGATAAAATCCAGTGACTATTCAATTTCAGCCAAAGACTTTTAATTTGTTTGTTGAATAGCTTAATTTATAATACAATATAATCAGTTAAGTAGTTTCCTTTTCAAATTTTAGGAATACCACAGGGTGGTTCTAATTCTAGTTACTTAGCTGACCTATATTTATATAATTATGAAAAAATTACTGTCATTCTCTTATAATATATAGGTACATAGATGACATAATTACAATAGCCACTGATAATAATTATAATGATTCTGACAATTTCCCAATAGCTTACCATTCAGCCCTAGAATGAATAAAAAATCCTAATGATACTAGAACTTCTTAGACTTACAACTTAAAATTAATGATGATAAGATTCTATCATCCAATATATTTAACAAAAGAGATGACTTTAATTTTCATGTTAATGCATTTACTCATTTTACTTCTTGTATGCACACATCTGTTTTTAGAAACATAATCTCCAATCATAAATATAGAATAAAGTCTCTATGTACCAATAGTTTTAAGGCCAATAACTTAACATACCTATATAAAACAGTTCTCAAATATAAATATCCAGGTAGATTTCTAAAATCAATAATATATCCAATATGTAATAAATAAAACTGTATGTCCAAATTAGCTTATTGGATGGTGAGAATGGGGTTGGTTGTTGGTTATTTAAAAAAAAAAAGAATGAGAATCATAAAATATATATCTGTATCTTTTATACAAAAAAAAAATTATATATATAAAAAAATACAATGTAGAATTGTTGATAACTGGTACTTTTTCTGTTGAGGTATATTTTTATTTCTTATTTTTTACTTTACTGTACCATATATAAGCCTTACTAAGTGCAATTTTACTTATACTGCATAGAATATTAGCCCTAATAACAATCTGTGCTTCCACCTTCATGTTAAGTTAGCATCCATGCTGGTTTCTTAACTTATAGCTATGGTCGTACCGTACCCCCAGGTTACGTAAAGCGACTCCTTTTGTCAGGTAACCTGCAGAAACCTAGCTATTTTTTTTTCTTTAAATTGAAATGTGAGTACGGTGGTACTTGAAAATGGAGTACTCCATTTCAATTTTGCACTCCATCTCCACTTCATTGCTTGGTTTCGTAAAGTTAGGCTTAGGCCCACGTGTCCTCACCTGGCTTGTTTTCCCACTTCTCTTTAGCTTTGATAGCTCTGTTTTTTACAATATGCCTCTGGATTATCAATTATTATTTCATGGTTTCAGTTTTTTAATTGTTATTATGTGCTATTACTTAAAGTTTTACTTGTCATTCCATATTACGTATGGCCTCACCATGGCACAGTGGTTATATCACTGAAAATGGTAGACGGCCGAAGTGTGAAGGTTCCGGGTTTGGGTCCCATCGCGACCCGTTCGGGTCGTCGATCTAACGGTCTGGAGTTTTGGTAGGTTTTCTCCAGATGTAACGTGAATACGCGTTAGAACCCCTTAGAAAGTCCTCCTACCAAGGCATCCCTCATCTAAGGCAGATACCCCTCGCGCTGATTTGCCTTAATCACAAAATATCAACATCCATATTACGTAAGTTTAGCTATATTATATATATATATATATATAGTGTCGAGCCTCGATTTAACGTACTTTGATTTAACGAATTCTCCGATTTAACGAATAATTTTTTTGTCCAAAATGAAAAGGGTTCTAAAATGCTCTGATTTAACGAATTTTTAGCTTTGATATAACGAACAACTATCGCTGAAATAAAATTCGCACTTAAAACTAAAACTTTGAATTTTTCGCAGACAAAATTAATATTGACAAAAAGCTTTGTAAAGTCAAAACACAGTCACAAAAACAAAACACTATCAAGGATTTCTTTCCAAAGTGTCAATAAGTATGTATGTATAATGTATTACGTATTAAGTTTTAAGAACAAGTAACATTAAGGAATTTAGATAATTTTAAAGTTGATCTCCTAACGTATAACTTATAATTTTTAAGCTCGCAGTAAACAATAATCATTCATTTTTTTAAATCAATGTCTAAGGGTATTTTGCATTGATGTTTTTATACCATACTCTTTACAAAAATTGATATTCGATTTAACGAACGGATTTGTGGGTCCCAATCAATTCGTTAATTCGAGGCTAGACTGTATATATGTTACGGCCAAAGCCCAAAATCGGCCTGTTCGCGACCTGGCCGGCCAATTCGCGTTTCGGCCAACGTAGCTGTAAACTTACCGGCCAATGTCCGATCTGTTCTTGATTTCGGGCTTTGGCCAGCCGATTCGCTTGGGACGATCGTCCAAAGTAGGAAGAAAGAAATCAAGAGCAGATTGTTTTACACACTATTAAAAATGAAGTATTTAAAAATGAGTACTTCTGTGTACTGTTTTTTTTTCTTTTCTTATCTATCTGAATCTCTTAAAAAATGCATTTCTTTTTTTAAACGTACAATTGTTTTAGAAACGAGTTCAAATATAAGTGACATCTCTAAGTTAAAAATAAGCTTGAAATATATAAAAATATGATCTCGTGTTATTCTGTTCTCTTTTTAAAGCCATAATAGAAATTATTCAGTGAGCGTCTACACTGACACAACGAGACAGCGTGAGGAATATTGGATTTGCGCCCTTCAAAATGACGAATATTCGTCATATAATATTATATCTTGAGCAAATGCGTTGCGTAACTTGTATGAATACAAATTGAGTACTCCATTTTTCAACTATTTTTAAGGGGTATCCTTAGTCTTTTTCTGCTCCATAGACCTAATGTTAAAGATCCCAGATCACATTATCTCCCGAAATATCCCTTCAAAAAATATGAAACTTTTTGCAAAGGCAAACAGATACCGCTCAGTCTACCATTATCACTTCGGGCTTTGGCCAAGGATTCCCAGCCCACTTCGCGAAATGGCCAGCCAAAGTAGAATGTACAATATTAATTGCAAGTACTTCGGACTTTGGCCAAACTTCTTGGCCAAAACGCGAATCGGCCAGCCAAATCGGGAACTGGCCGAGCTTCGAGCTTTGGCCTTAACATATATATAATATAAATAGTGATACACCCTACTTTGCATGTCAGACAATTAATTCAGTAGGCGCTGAAAACGGTTTGTGCGTGATGTGATTTTATGGAATCATGGAAAAAAAGCGCACAATATTGCGTTTTGAATTTTCTTGTTTTTATAGAAGATAAGAGGGGGGGGGGGTGAAAAAAAAATGTGAGAAACAAGTGGGCGTCCAAAAAGGCTTAAACAGAGGTACATTAGTGTATTTTGTATTTATCTCTATTGAAAATTGCCATTCAGACAACTTTTCCAAGAACACTGGCCTGATTTGTAAGTATACAGTATGCAGAATAGCCCATGGCCGTCCGAAACGCCTCATTGCCCTTTACCGTTTTATGATTTTCTTTAATATTGTGAATTTTTTTTATCAGTTTTATACTAAATTTTTCATCATCAGTTTTTATACTAAATTTTTCATCATCAGTTTTTTTACTAAATTTTTCATCAGTTTTATACTAAATTTCTGAATGACCCTCCCAATAGTTCAATTTGTTTGTATTCTTAGGACAAAGTCCAAAACTAGTCATTCAGTAACAAATTATAGCAGTTTTGAAAATTTTAAATACCATCTCTCACCTAACAGGCAACCCTAAATAAAGAATCTAAGACTCCACAGATTTAACATGCACGTTCTCTGTAATATGTTATCTCATTCAGTCTGATTTGTAATCAGCTATGGCTTGTTATTACTGGTTTTCTTTTTATAAGTGCAAGAATTTATTCTGATTCATGGTAATTTATCTTGTTAACTCTTTGGTTTTAAATAATAATTCTTAAAATGTATGATTTATAAGTATATATATTTACATTTAAATATTTTTATTTTTGAAAGTATTCAATTTAAATATTACTTCTTTTATTTTAGACATGCTTTTTTTCAGAAATAAATTATGGTATTAATAAGTCAATTAAAAAAATTCCTTAAAAAAACTTTTTAAATGAAATGTTAGTTTAAGTGTAATGTTTTTAAACGAATTTTCATTTCTAAATGCTAAAAAAACTCTTTTTAAAGGATACTGGCTAAAAATTATTTAAAACTCATTTCTTAAAATGTAAAATATCGGCTATATATAACTGTAATTAAAATTAATTTTTAATTAGTTTTGTTGGAATAGTTTTAATAATTATATTTTTACCATTATTATTATTGCAAAGCTTATTCCCCTTCACCAACTTTGATTAAATATGTGCACCGGAAAAAATGGCATGATTTGAATGGGTTCAATTTTGGGGCGTGAAATGAAAAAATGTGAGAAACAAGTGGGCGTCCAAAAGGGCGTAAACAGGGGTACATTAGTGTATTTTGTATTTATTTCTATTGAAAAATGCCATTCAGATAACTTTTCCAGTAGGCCCATGGCCGTCCGAAATACCTCATTCCCCTTTAGCTTTTGATAAAGTTTTGTATTTTTAATACAAAGAAAAGAAATTACAACGCATCTACACACTTTTACTGCAACACCAATTTGAGCCCAGTAATCAATTGAATGCCCTCACCTCCCTCTTCTACAAATTTGAACCCAGTATTGAACTGAAGGCTAAGTGAAAATACAAGTGTTTCTGTTGGGGGTGGTGGGCATTCCGAGTATGAAGCATGATAGTGTAAAAATGATACAACAAAAAAAAATTCAAATACTTTTATAAAAATTCACTTCACCAAAAAGTGCACTTTCGGATGCCCACGCCTTTCTTACACTTTTTATTTCAAGCGCCCCCCCCCTTCACACACACACACACACTCATCCAAAAAATAAACCCCTTCAATATTATGCATTTTTTTTTTCCGGGGCGCTTTTTTCAGCCCACTGATTTCATGTAGTGCCATTATGCATAATTGAGTAATTCTGCTTCAAAGCTTTATTTTTTATGCAAAATTTAAGATAAGTCTATCAACAATTTTGCACTAGATACATTTATTTCTAAAAAGAAGATGTTTACAGCATCCCTTTGTTGTTGGAACATGTATTCGAATTTTTGTGCTTTGTCACGAGGAACCGCTTATAAATCCACGTCAAAGAAAGGACAAACGCCTTGGGGGTGGACTTTTCTGGGTATCTAGCGCGTATTCACGTTACATCTGGAGAAAACCGCCCCAAACTCCAGACCGCTAGACCGATGGCCCCGCGAGAGGACAGAACCCTGTTCCTCCACTTGAGCCATCAACCAATGTCAGTGGCTTTAACCACTGTGCTACACATTGGTGCAGCATTCCTTTCAAGCAGTCATAAGATTGTAAACAAACAAAACTAATGCACATATGAACGAACAAACGCTGCATATGAGCAAACGCTAGGAATAAATTTCTTTTGTTTTGTAAAAGACGGTGAGGTCATTCAATGAAATAACTGAGTAAATTCGTTTTGTAGCGATTTTTTTTCTTTAACACATTACATGAAGAAATAAATGTATCAGGTTGTAACGAAAGTTTTCAGCCATATCTGCCTGAAAAACTAACTTCTAACTCCTTAGATAACTGTTTTTGAACTTTCGATACCAAACCTGCACAGTGTCACATGATACAACAATAGTACTTAAAGCTGTACTCATAATTCGTTGATATTATGTAGCTGACTTTTTGCAACACAACTGAAAGTAAATGAGGGTTCTAATCCTCTAGAGTGATAGCTCCATTTGAGACACCTTATACTTAATGATAACTATATTTTTTACAGATTTTACAACACAGTGTTATAAAGTAAGCCTCTTTCTTTTAAATGCCAAATATCGTTTGACAAAATATGAGCAAATACGCCAACGAGAACTGTGTGCTGACGATGTTTGCGGTGGCGGGAAACTTTCGTTACAACCTAATATTAAACTGGGCTTAGTTGAAGCAGAGTGGGGTACGGCTCGGTTTTATAAATGCCTTAGTGAGTTTTCTGTTTCTTTGGGATAATTAACGTTTAATTTATTTTTACAAAGTTTTTTAATAGTTTTACTTCTTCTCATTAATACTTTGCCTAAAATCGTGGGCACCCATACCATTTGGCGGAAAAGGGTGACGGGCTGCTCATCTCCAGATTTGATTTCAAATACTATTTTAGTACAAAGAAATTGAGCATGCTATAAAAATGTTCAGTCTATCGACAGGGATCCAGATCATCTTGAATCTTTATATGTACTTTGAAGCCTCAATGAATTAGATTTGAAAATTATTTTCCTCAGGTATCATTTGAAATCCGTTGCACTTGTAAGTTTTTCATGCGTTTTATTTAACTAATTTTTAAATTTTAAATGCTATTAAATAATAGTTACCATACTTTTTTATTTATACTTTGGCCCTCACCCCTAAAATTCAAACTGTTTATTGTATAGTTATTTATTTTGTTATCAAAACGCAACAGAATTTAAAATGGGGAAATATTCACATAAATAATACATGATATCAGGGCCACCGACAGGATTTTCGGTCCCCAGAACAGCCATTTGCGAAGAGGGACTCACCCCCCTCTCAAAAAAAAATTATCCAGAAGTTTTTTAACACTTTACAACAAGTGCAATTTGAATTTACCGTAGGACTTATTTTCGCAAACCGTAATTTTCACGAAAATGAAGATATCGGTGATTTCCGCGAACTGAAAATTTCGCGAATTTTTTGTCTGTATAACCGAAAGCTAAAAAATCACGAAAACACCTAAATATAGAACCGCTTTTGCATAAGGCATTTTAAGAAACTTCCGTTTGTCCGAAAAGTTCGTACTCCCCCCTCCCCATTTTGAACAGCTTCAAAGAAGCTGATATAAATGTAAGTGAATGAGCTGCATTCTATTCGTTGTATTACTGTTTTGCATTCAAGAAATAGTTGTTTAGTATTCAACAAATAGTTTTAAGAACGAAAGTTGTCAAGAGAGAGTTTGTAGCTGTAGCACCATCTTGCATCTATCAGACAACCAAACAAATATACGGCCCCACATTTCTAACGAGCACATTTGCTATGTTTATGGAGCATGTATTCGATCTTCTGTCCAAATCTTAAGTATGGGGTCAAATTAATGTTAAACGAGTAAAATCACAAAAGTTAAATTATATATAAATCTGATATTATTGAAACTCATCTAACTAATACAATAATTTTGCAAGCATGCATTTGTGTGTGCGTGTGGCACTCGAAATATGCATATGAACTTAATATTCATCAAGACTTTGGTGTTGACCTAAGTCTAATTAAGAATAACGGGAGTCCTAGGCTTACTATTTTTTTAGGAAACTCTTTAGGAAGTTTAACCATGGAAAAAGTATTTGTTCTAGTTTAAAATATTTTATGTAGTATTTGAGTCTTATAAAAGGATCCTCTTCGCCGACTACTTTTTATAGCATTTTAACTCTTTTGCAGGGACAAATATAATAATTGTCATAAATTGGGCTCTTAGGACAGGTTAATATATATACAGTAAGGCACCGTTTATTTGTTTCTCATTTATACGACTTTCCCATTTATACGTCATTTTCATGACGTCCCGATTCAGTAGTACTTATTTTAATGCAAAAATGATTCGTGTATACGACACACAATATCGGTTATACGCCGTTTTAAACTTTCCTTACTTTAGAAAATTTTGTCTCGGTGTTTATGTTAACTCTTTAGGGAGAAATTGTGGAGAGTTTTACGTTTAAGAACCTTCTTGTAAAGAAGCAGTTGACTTTTTAAAAATGTTTACAACTCACTTTGCCTATCAGAAAACGTTGGAAAAAGACTTTGCATGAACTTAATTCAATCCGTAATGCTGTAACTAATAATTAATGACAATCAGCAAATCGGACGACTATGGATGATTCATTAAATTCAATGTCTATGGTATTCAATGTATATTACATTAATCTTAAATGTATGCAGTATTAGGTATTGTCCAATAAATGTAGGAATTGTAGGAGAATTTTTTATTTTATTTTATTTTTTAACTTAAATATTGTGTTTTCAGATAAAAACTAACATGAAGTAATTTACTATTACCTTAAAAAACATACAATGATTACATTTCTCTAAATTTGCATTAGCAGCGTTGTTAAACATGTAATAATCAAAGTTGTTTATTAACGTTTCATTTATACGTCGTTTCAGATTGGTCCCTTGAAAGACGTATAAACGGTGCTTATATACTCAAAATGAAACAGTTTCATAAACTTTCCTTATTTTGATAAACGCTCAATGAACTTTCAACAGACAAATGAAATTGTAATTAAGATAATAATAAAAAAGGGATTTATATAATTAATTGGTCGGCGAATCCCGACTGGTCATTAAAAGCCTATGAATACCCCACGGTGAGCGGGAAAAACGCCACCGGCAAAAACGCCGCCGGAAAAACGCCACATGGTAAAAACGCCACTTTTAATAGTTTTATGGTGTAACATAGTCGTTATATACTAGTCGATGAGGAAAGGAGCGTAGCCAGAAATTTTTTCGGGCGGTTGTATGAGAAATAATTTTGTATTGGTAAATTTAATTTCTTATTGACGACAAAAAACTGAAAGCTCTTTATAACTAATTTTGAAAGTTTAAAAAAAGGGGGATATATCCCGATATCCAACTCCCTGGTTACGCTCCTGCAGTGACGTAGGAAAGGGGGGGAGGAGGCTTTGTGACTCGAGGCCCCCTCCATACCTTTGGAGGATGGTAGAAAATAACCATATATCGGTTTCTTTTTCAGCGTCCAGAATCCATGTAAACATACTGAGCCCCCCTTCCCCAAACCTACTGAATCGCTACGCTACTGCGCCCCTATCGGATTGAGGGGAGACCTAGCGTTAAGCTATGGCTTATTATTACTGGTTTTCTTTTTATAAGTGCAAGAGTTTATTCTGATTCATGGTAATTTATCTTGTTAGCTCTTTGTTTTTAAATAATAAATTCTAGAATAAGGAAGATTTATAAGTATATATATTGATATATAAATATTTCTATTTTTGAAAATATTCAATTTAAGCATTGGTACTCTTTATAAAGATGCTTTTTTGAAAATTAAATTATGGTATTAATAAGTCAAACACAACTTTAAAAAAATCTTCTTTAAATTAAATGTAGGTGTAATTGTAATGTTTTTTAACAAATTTTTAAATGCTGAAAAAAAAACTTTTTAAAGGAAACTGGTTTAAAATGATTAAAAACTCATTTCATAAAATGTAAAATATTGGCTATATATAGTGATTAAAATTAATAGTTAGTTAGTTTTGTTAGAATAGTTTTAATAATTATGTTTAGTATTTTTGATATTGGAAAGCTTATTGCCCCTCACAGACTTTGATTAAACACCTGTAGCCTTCTTATGAGAAAGTTTAAACTTTCTACATCACCTTATTAATGCAAAGGAGTATATTTTACTTATTGAGAATTTCTGTAAGAGGGCTGTATAAAAAGTAAAAGTTTGTTTTTATTTACATTTAATTTCCTAAAAATTTTATTCGGTACCATAAAGTAACTTTGTAATGAACTATATATGTCTAAGATCAATATTTAAAGGAGAAAACCCTATAGCTTTTAAGAGCTTTAAGAGGCTTTTAAGACACCCTCTCTAATAGGGATTGGAAGGAATTCTGATTTCTATTTAATATTAAAAATATAAAACTTTTTGCTTTCAGTGTAAGTTATCACGAAAGTTATTTTGATTTTGTGTTTAAGGAAGATCTACACGAGGGCTGTCTGCTTAATTAGGGCATGCCTTGGAAGGAGAACTTTTTGAGGGGTTTGAACGCTTATTCAGGTTACAACTAGAGAAAACAGTCGCGCCGTAGGCCAGAACCCTAGACCTACGCACTTCAGCCCTTTACCAAATTGTCATGAAATTAGTAAAGAGTATTTATATTGTAATGCAAAAGGCGAAATATCATTTTTTAAGCTTTACAAGATAAATTTATATCTTATAAAGCTCTTTCTCTTGCCTCTTTTTGATATGCCAAAAAAAAAAAATTCAAAGATGAAGAAATAAACCCTTACCCCCCGCCCCTCCCCAACACACACACATACACACCTATGTGTTAATTAAAAGCCCAGTTTAATAGGGATTTTATTTCTTTGATATCTTAACACTTCTATGTCATCAGCGTACCTGAATGCAGCTTTGGGGGCCATAGCTCCCGAAAGCTTCATTTACTGTTAAGTAATTGGCAATCTATTTTTTTTTTCACGGAAACCAAAAGCTTTCTAGGAAAGTCTCCCCCCACCCCACCTTAGGGCCTACCGAATTATGCCCAAATTGAATTACTGAATTAGACATGTGCCAGTGCCTTCCCCCATTTCTGGAAAACAAAGTACATTAAACCTCATAATTCAACTGAATACCCCATTCCACCCCCCCCATTTTCTGCAAAACAAAAGAAATTTATTTCAAGTATTTAATTAAATTATTACACAAATATCTTTTCAGGTGGCGTTTTTTTCCGGCGGCGTTTTTACCGGTGGCGTTTTTTTCCGGCAGCGTTTTTTCCTACATTCATACCCCATACAGCATCCCGACAAGGGCGTGCTTTTGTGGTTTCACGAGTTATCCCTCGTCGGCGAGTCCCGACTGGTCATTAAAAGCCTATGAATTTATCAACCCTGCACTGTTTCCCCTATGACAAAACCTGCACGTGCAAATTGACCGGCTACGTAATAAGGGACCATACCTAAGTTGAGGTCTGAAATTCTTATAGATTTCGGTAACGTGCGGAGGCATCATTTTAATGGTTCTTCTTCCGTTGCATTGTATTCTCCCCCTCTAGGTTTACTGGGATGTTGTGTGGGACGCTCCCTATATAAAGATCTGATATTGTGGGATTGACCTCAAATCTGTGAATTTCTCTCTAGATTGTAAAGGACTTTTATTCTTCTTAGTTAGTACGGAGATTTTGTAGAAGTTTTTAGACTTTAGTTATAGCGTGCATTTAAAATTTCCATGGAATTTTTTTAAAATCCGACAAGCAAGTAATTTAGTATTTTAATTTATAGGCGTTTTCAATAAAATAAGTTTTTATCTGTTATTAGGGACACAGTCAGAGGTGGGCCACCGCGGCTTTGGTGCTTCCCAAAATTAGGATTTTTGTTGATTGGATGCCAATAATCAAGACTTTTTAACAAAGTCTACCTCTCCCACTTTATAAGACCTCCCCGAAATTTTTTCTGGCTACGTGCCTGCTTCTTGTAGTCAGATTTCTTTTTATAATTAGTCAAAATAACACACACTTTCATGGTACACACTTTTGTATTCATATTAAATTAAATAACTACTTGTGATGGTAATATTTTCATTTGCCTTAAATTATGGTTTTTCATTTTGTACGTGGGGACGGACGAGATGATACACAAGCCGGTGCCAGGAATCGAATCCGTACCCGAGCTGTGGTAGAATGGCTATCTAACCACAACACAACCCGGGCGGCCTCATCGTGTTTCATTAAATTATCAATTGTATACAACTAACATATCATGCAATGGACAGCTCTCCGCACTTAACTTTAGAGAAGCTTCCTCAGTGCTTTTAAATTAAAACAGTTTCTGGTTTTCTGGATAAAGAATTATATTTCATTAAAAATATTTTTCAAATGATTTCTCTGAAATAATTTTTGAAGTGATAAAAAATACTTTTCATTTTCAGCTACAACACTCATATCTCCAATTTTACCTGTTACAATTTTTCTTTTTATATCCCATGGAGTTTCAACTTAGGTACATTTTAGTAATGTGAACTGTTGGTATAACAGTATCACTGGAAAATATAAGCTTATTCGTATGTCATAAAAACAGTTAATGGAACTACTTCTCAAAGTATCTTTTGATAAAATAGGAACGGAATCAGGTTGATGACATGAAGTAATAAAATATTCAGGGGTAGATGTATGTATGAAACAAATTATTAATACCGACTTCATCAATTATTCTAAAAGTTGAAACGAAAGAGAGGAGAGCGAATTATTACTATGCTCCTACTGAGTAGTTATTAACTTTTAATAGATGTCGGTTCATTATTGTTGCTCTTTCCTTTGCCAAGAAATGATTAGGAGATTACAGAAGCAACGTATAGTGCGCTTTTCTCCGAGTTCTACTTCCGTTGCATCACCCCGCACATGAAATCAAAAGCTTAGTTTAATGTTGCCACTATCCTTGCATTTCATTGTCTTTATAATTACCCACTCTTCTTAGGAAATCTCATTTATTTATTTATCCTTGAGAAGCTTAAAAATTTCTATCTGTGGGATTTTTATTAAAGTAGAAAGCAATTTCTCCCCCAAAAGAAGTTCGTGCAAGCATGAGCTCTTAAAAAAAGAAAAGAAAAAAAAAGGACATACACACACAAAACAGAAACAACCTTCCATAAAATGTTTTTCCTGAACACGTTCAAATAAAAATTTCTGATCACTCTAGTTCTTGGAAACGATCTTCTTTTTAACCAAATTACTAAAAGAGGAGGTTCTATATTCGACACGTATATATACATCTTTTAAAATCTATTTTACGAAATTAAAAAGAAATTTTATGCTGCACACACTTCTACTGTACATCCTCCAAAAAAAGTATTCGAGCAAGAGAGAAATTTCCTACGTTGGTTTCGTATATTAAAAATTATTTATCACAGAATATTAATTAGGCTATGTATAAATATGACTTTCCATATTATTTTTTTTTAGAGGATGGCATTTCGGCTCGAGTTTGAAAAATTCATTTTTAAGATTTTTAAGATTTAAGAACCTAAAGAATTTTCTAAAGTTGTGCGTTTTTCAAAAACTCAATTATTATTTGCAAATCTAAAATAGGAAATTTCTCTCTTGCTCGAATACTTCTTTTAGAGGGTGTAAATTCTTACACATATACAAAAAGGTTCTCTTTCACAATCTTAAGATGTAATTATTTGAAAGTACATGTATAAATATAAATACACAGGATGTTTTAAAAAACAATCGTTCGTTTGTTTGTTTGTGGATTGATTCCGATTGACTGCACAAGGGTCCTAGCCTATTGGGGAATCAGGGCCGGCTGTAGGGACAGACAAACCGGCCCCCTGTCCGGGGTGGCAAATTTAAGGAATGGCATTTCGGCTCGAGTTTTAAAAATTCATTTTTTAAGATTTTTAAGATTTAAGAACCTAAAGAATTTTCTAAAGTTGCACAGTAATGTTTAATTTTACATAGTAATATTTATATTCCTCTCTCCCTTTTTCTATGATGAAATTTCCTCTGGTCCGAAATCTCTGAGCACATCCACGTTACCATCGCGTAAAACCGTCAACCCCGATAGATAGAAAGACCTTCAACGGGAGAAATGACGTCACAATTGTTAGGCCAACCTTTCCCCCTACTCCGAGGAGGGAAGTATCTAAACGTATTAACTCGCAATTTTTTCTATTTGTTAATTAAAAATGGGATCACTTTGTATATGCACTCGTTACACATAGTGATTATAGTATTTATTGTAGAGTTTAAGATAGTTACCATGAAATTAACTTCTTGACCAATTAAAAATTGATTAATGAAAAAGTAGTTTATTTAGTTTTTTCCCCTTTGTAAAAGCATTAAAACATTTAGAATAAAACCAAAAAAAAGTTTAATATTAATTAAAACATTTCCAAAACTCTTAATCATCACCTATAAAAAAATAAAGAAAATTAAAGAAAAACAAGAACATAGACAGTTTGAATTGAAAAATATTTATTAAGTAAAATACAAAGGTTTTTACATTATTTACATTTATAAACATATTCATATTCAATTAACAATGAATAAATTTATCTTTGTAATTTGATTGAAGTACCCTTCTTAGTTTTAAAATTTCATTTTGAAAATAATTGAATACCTGAACAGCATATATGCTCAAAACAGTATTATTCAATCTAACCAAATTCAGTTACTAATGATCACACTCCTAATCTGATATTTTAGCTACGAATATCACCAGTACCTGAACTAAAGTTCTTAAAAATTCATTTTAACTTTTAATATTATGAAAACAAATAATCTAACATAAACAATCAATAGTTATAGTATAAAATTTTTATGTCTCTGCATTTTGAAATATTGGAAGATGAGTTTCAGTACTTTTATTTTTTACATAAATAAAAAAAAACTATTCAGAAAAGTATTAGACAATGAATAATTACCCAGTCACAAATAAATTATAAAATTAAAACAAGAAACATTATTTACAAAAACAATTTTAAAGCTTTTCTGACTTTCCTTCAATATATTCTTATATGTTTTAAAATTTTGTTAATAATTATTCTAAATGTTTCAAAATAAAATTAGTTAATATTAACTTAATGTTATATACAAATTTAAAATGTACTTGATTGTAGTTTTAAAGTGGATTGGAGTATATTGATTGTCAAAATAACAATTTATACTGGATTTAGTGTCATTAATTTTCGCTTTTTACTTTGCATAGCAGTGAAATTAAGATCATCATTTACTTTTTTACAATAACTTTTTAAAAACGTGTTTGTTGACTTTTTGATGATTTCTTTAGATATATAAGTAGATGTATGACCATTTGGACAAATATCTAAAGGTAAATAATTTTCCGTTGCATTAAGAATCTCAATTGTTAATTTACAAGCTATTGCTCTTTTATTTGGAATTTTAAAAAATGTACTTTCACACGTTCGAGCCCCTAATTTTGAAATAATTATATAGTTGTGTATTACTACTGTAATTACATTATCTATTGGATACTTTAAACCTCCTCGATCTTAATTTTTTGTTAACAAAAAGCTATTTTCATCAGGAATTATGTCTCTATCTATTAAAAGTAGGCTTCATTTGTAATCTAGAAATGGTTTTAAATGAATTTCATCCATCATTAAATTTACAACTTTGTCAAAATTATTTAAATATTGAAATTTATCTTTAGCATATTTTAAGAAATTATCTTGCAGTAATTGCGATAGATGTAAATTATAAGATGCTCTAGGATGTAAATTATAAGATGAAGTGAGTCTATTAAGAGTCCTTGGATGTGGTAAAATTAATACACATCTATTTCTGAGAAATCTATATGCATGGGGAGATACTGAATGTAACAAACTACTTCATACTAAAAGATCTGCACTATATCGATGGGCTGTTTTACTTAAACCAATTAAATTAATCTGTTCATATAAAAAATCCATTAAATCATGGCTTCTTTCAAGAATAATTAGCTTTAACTCGCAACAAATATTTTTTACTAAAGATTTTAGATTGTTAATTTATCAAATGAAAAACCGTTGTAATTTATAAATTCATGCAGTAGAGACAGCAAATAATTTATATTTGTAAATTGCATTGGGAATTTAAAATTGTTATGCTCAGTTATACGTACTTTACGATAAAAAACACTTACCATTAAATTTCAATCTATTATTATTGATAACGATAACTCGGATACTGGCAATGAAGATATTTTTAAAAACATAACTGTATTTTCAGCTTTAACAATCGTAAACACATCTGAAATTTGAATATACTTTAGTAATAATAATAATAATTCTTCCAGAGTTTGAAAAGAAGTTTTTGATTGATATTCTTCAAATGATTTCACACTTAATTCAAGAGACTTTTGCAGTTGCTCATTTTCTCTCCTTTCAGCTTTGTTTTCCGTAGCTTCTCTGGCCTTGATATGTTTTGATAAATATGCAGGACAGCCATGAAAAATTGTAGGCAAAGCATCATCCTTAAGTCTTGGTTGTGTTAAGGTTGACACTATTTTCTCACCCGTTGTTGGATTGTAGCATTCTGAAGTTCTCCTAATGTCTTCTTCTTTAAACTGTAATTCACAGACCTGCAATGAATAGTTTTCACTAATTAAATAAAAAAAGCCTACATTTTACTAACAGATAAATATCAAGTGATCGAGAATTGTGATTACTATTAACTATACTATGAACTATGAGGTTTAAATAATGCTATTACTTATAATAGTAATAATTTTATCATTATTATATATTTGTAGAATTATTAAATATCAATCTTTATTATTAATTCGTAATTGGTAATTTTGTAAAAAATAAATTTTCAAAACCGGTAATGATGACAATAATAAATAAGTCATCTTTAAGAATTGCAGTTTTCACAAAAAAAGCGAGATAGATTATTATTAGTTCGTACTTCCAACTGCAAATCAAATAACAAAATATGATTTTATTTTACATATTGCTTTCAAAATTTTTGTTATCATTATTATTATTATTATTGTTTTGAAATTTTAAGACTTGCTTTTACTTTTTTTGTTTTAAAAGAGGAATTAAAATTATTGACGACACACGCACGCACCTACAAACACACACACACACACACACACACATACATATATATATATACATATATATATATATATATATATATATATATATATATATATATATATTATATATATATATATATAATATATATATATATATATATATATATATATATATATATATATACACCTGATTGACTGCAATAAAGAAATAGCAATTATTAATAAAGAATGTAAAATTATTTGTAAACTGAAATGAAATTCATGAAATAAGAAAAAATTTAATGCTTATATGAATATAGAAGATTTATAGATACATAAATCCAAATATACTAAACATATTCTTAAAAACAAACAAAAAAGCACTTACTTTAAAATTCTTTGATGGATTTATATTTGCACGTGGAATGGCATTTAGCTATTTCTTTGTAGTTCTTCATTCTTTGGTAAACTGAAAACGGATACCTTGGGGCCGTCTGCATAATTACCTCTACAAAAAGGTACTGAACACTTATATACCATGTTTTAAATACACTCTATAACAAAAACATCAACGCACCAAGAAACAATCATCCGATTGCTTTGAAATTTCGTATGCATGAATGTTTTGAACAGATATGCAAATGATTCAAATTTGGTGTCCAATGAATGAATAGTTTGATCTCTAGCGCATCGGAACTGCGCATCCAGCAGACATGTATAAGGAGCAGTTCTTCAACGGTTGTTAAAACTTTCGGTTTGATTGCGATTCAGATGACCTTTCAACAACTTAAAAGATGCCTCGCTGCAGGATTCGTGCTGATTACGAGCAACTGTCAGAGTTTGACAGAGGTCGTATCATTGGATTGAAAGAGGCCGGTTGGACTAATCGGAGAATCGCTCGTCATTTGAGTCGAAGCGATGCGACGAAGATGCTGGCAAGGATGAGTGGAAAATGGCAGAGTGCAGCGTCAGGATGGTAGCGGTCGACCTAGGGCTACAACAGATCATGAGGACAGAGTGATGGTCCGATCAGCTGTCACAGCGCCTTCTTCATCTCTATCAACCATCAGACGTTCAACCCAAACACCAGTGTCCATCATGACCATTCACAGACGGTTGAGAGAGCGAAATCTACGCTCGCGCAGAACGTTACGCCACCTGCCACTCACGCCTGCACACTGCCAAGCCAGATTACAGTGGTGCAGGGCTCGATCAGGTTGGAATGATGCCGACTGGGGACGTATAGTCTTTAGCTACGAATCCCGCTTCCAGCTGTGTCCTGACGATCGAAGACGTGTTTGGAGACGCACAGGGCAGAGGGGGGAACCTGCTTTCACTATTGCACGCCACACCGGCCCTCAACAAGGCATTATGGTCTGGGGTGAAATTTCCTTTGACAGCCGGGCCCCTTTGGTCGTCATTAGAGGTACACTTACTGCACAGCGATACGTGGACGACATCCTAAGACCTGTTTTGCTACCGTTCCTTGTGCAGTGCCCTGGGCTGGTTTTTCAGCTGGACAATGCCAGACCACATACGGCTCGTGTTGCTCTAAACTGTCTGCAAGCTTGTCAAACTCTTCCTTGGCCTGCCAGATCGCCAGATCTCTCTCCCATCGAGCATGTCTGGGATATGATGGGAAGGCGATTGCATCTGACACGGACTGTTGATGACCTCGTCCGACAATTGGAGCGAATTTGCTGGAAATACCGCAGGAGACCATCCGGGAGCTTTATCGGTCTATGCCAGGGGTCGGCAACCTGCGGCTCGCGAGCCGCATGTGGCTCTTTTGATGAAAAGTTGCAGCTCTCCCGTTCCACATGAAAAAATTTATAATTTATTATCAGAAACCTTAAAAAATAAAAAATATATTTTTAAGTATCTAATTTCTAAATAGCTTCTATTTTCATAATCGTTCGTTAAAAATCGCTGCTTAACATGACCGTAATGAGATAAATATGAACTATTGTTTTGTTCTTAGAGATGAGACTCAGTGACCATGTTTATCTTTCAGCCAATTGCGTTCCATTTCTGTCTCACCCAAATGTCAGTCAGCCATCCTCGGATAGCGCGGTCGACGTTACGTTGCCCTAATAGCACAACAGTCCCCTGTGACTGAAATGCGACCACACAATACTGTCACAATACAGTTACAAACAGTCGCCGCGACTCCGCAGCAAAGTCACGCCAGAGTCGCTATGTCCTCTCACTGTGTAGTCGCATTGTTACCGTTCAGAGAATTCACGATGGGACAGTTTTGCAACAGCGAAAAAACTCGGGGAAAAAGAGTTACCGAAAATATACACCAGACGGCAGCACTAAACTCTCAGGCAAGTTGAGGTCCAGAATCGAACCGTGGAGCTAACGGTTAGTAGCCCCGCATCTTAACCACAACGCTGTGATTACCTTGCTCGAGATCCTTTAAAAGTAAACTGATTGCTGCAAAAGCTAGTTCTGACGACTTGTTTTGGAAATTTAAAATCTTTCTGCGAGTATTTTATAAATAAGTTTCATATATAAATATATATATTTATTTTATAAATAAATTTTATATTCTGTGAGTATTTTATAAATAATATAAAAAATATCATAATTAATAAATATAAATAAAAAATCTTGGAAATCTTTCTTTTTCCACATAAATTATTTTCAGGAGATAATGTGCTGTTTTATTTAAGTATCCATCCGAAAAAACTATTCAATGAAATTTTGATTTATTGAAATTTTTTATTCGGTTATGAGAAATAAATTTGTAATGTGCGATATGTGGGGTTTGATATATATTAAGGTATGAGGGATAAGATTTATATTTTTGCTATATTTTGCCTAAAAGGGATTTCATATAAAAATAAGTAAAATTAATTGGATAAACATGCATTAGATAAAATAAATAAAGTATTTTTGACTTAGACCCAAAGTTTTAGCGCAAAATTTTCGTAGTGAAACTTTCAAACATACCAGAGACGTATTTGAAAGGAGGGGGGATCTGAAAACTTAAAGCAATTATTAAAAAAACAGCAATTTTGAGACATTTGTATTTACTCTAGTAACAATAAGGTTGAAAATACCGGATAGTCCCCCCTCCATCCGAAATTTAAACCTTACATTACGCTAACGAAACATATATGCCATGGGGATATGAAAGAAATTGTTAATTTTACTCACAGATACTTAGTTTTCACCATTGTGATTAGAACTCTCAACTCTAATATATACAACTATAATATAGAATAATATTGTTTTGTAAATAATGCTGTCTTGTTTAAACGAAATAATTTAAAAATTAATAAATTAAACTAAATTCCATTACTACATAACTGCGAGGTTTTATTGAATTACTATTTTCGGATTTATTTATTAAATGTTTCACGAAAGAAATTGCCACAAAATATTAGAAAAAATGAGTAGCAAAGTGCAAAGCGGCTGTGTGACGTCATTTTGAAGTACAAAAAAATCAGCAGTCGCAAAATAGTCACTCAGTGACTTCACAGTGGAGTTACTGAGCGACCAATCACATACTAGTCACATGGTGACTTCACAGTGGAGTTAATGAGCAACCGATCACATACTAGTCACGTGGTGACTTCACAGTGGAGTCACTTAGCGCCCGATCACATACTAGTCACATGGTCACTTCACGGCGACGTCACCTGGTGACTGGTCACAAATAAACTTCACAGTGACCACACAGTAGAGTCACATCACTCAGAAGTCACAATGTGAGTAGTATGTGACAGTCCTGTGACAATTGTGACCCTCTGTGACGTCACAGCGACTCTTTTGTGACCATCTGTGCAATTAGGGTTAACGGACTTTCATTGGAATGTGGCGGAAGAGAACGAGGCATGGTTTCATCAATGAGAATTCTCAGAGACAGTCGTCTACATTTACATGACTGCTAAAAGACTGGCTAAAGATACGGGACTAATAGGAAGGCTAGTAATAGACCACGCACTGTGTACGGGAGAAGTGAAGTGAAATAAGGGGGCGTGGTTATGACGCCGTAGGGGGCGTGGCCTATTGAAGTCACGAGGGGAATTGAGTTGTTTGCCTCCTGCTGTTTCAGTTGTATTCTTGCTGGATGTGAAGTCTGTTATTAGCTTCGGTTTCTTTTTTGTGAAAAGTTATGAGTGTATTTTTTACGGGGTAGCATTACCAAATTTCTTTATACAGAAGAGCAACAGTGTTTAGTTTCGGTATCGGAGTTAGTAATTTTTACTTAAAATTTTCCTGGACTTGTACAATTTCGGAGTTTCTGAACTACTTTTAATTTATTTTAGTTAATTTTATTTAATTATTAATTAATTAGTTTTAGTGCTGCCATCTATTATTGAATTTTAGAATGAATTTGCGGACTTGGATTTATTTTTAAAAATTATTTTCTTTCCACTTGCCGGCAGTGGCAATTCAAGCCCGGATCTTTGGATCCGGAATACGATGCTTTAACCACTAGGCGCCTTGCTGCCCCACTTAATATCGCTAATGGTTGTCTACTTCAGTTTTAGTTATTAATTCGGACGGTTCCCTAGCTCCAGGCTCAGGTCCAGCAAGCAGCGGTTTCCCTCATTTTTATTTATTTTTTTTTTTACAGCACAATTTTTGGATTACAATTGGTAAAATACACCAGTGTTATACAATATAAAAGCAGTTAGTTTACAATGGTTTATAATTGCTCACACTATTGTTCTTAGTAACATTTGACCATAGGTACATATATTTAAGACGTTCTTTTTCTGTTCTTTTTTTACAATTTTGAAAGTTAAAAAAAGTAAATAAATATCTAAAAGTAAACAATAGGCTTGAGAATGATAAACTTTTAAAGTAATTTTGAAAAATTTAAACATAAATAAATACAACTAATATTCAAAAATGTGCTTTAGAAAGAAGGTTTTTTTTTTTAATTTTGAAAGCATACATATACATATAATAATATACTGAGAAATAAATTTAGGCTTGGATATGAGAAGTGTATTTTTTTTTAATCTAACAAAATAAGAGCAGCAACAGAATTTCTATGTCAGGAGATAATGCTAATAAATTCATAATTTAAAAAAAAATGTTCTATTTAGAGTTTTTACGTGGTTTTTATCAACTGAAATTCTTGTATTTATTTAATCTGAATCGCTTTCTGGTGTATGAGGTCTTATATCAATCGGATGAATATACTTTGGTTGATTATTTTGTAGTTCTTCAATCCCTTTTATTATTTTGTTGCATAAGTTTTTATTTTTTAATACATATGCAGCCCACTGCTCATTACTTTGTGAAGGTGATTTTAAAACTCTGTATTGCTTTAATAATGTACAATTAGTGAAATAATGTAATGAATTTCCTTGCATATTGCATTTACAATGATCGGAGGAGGCTCTGTTTATTTTTAAAAAATATTCTGGGAATGGTCCATGATTGGTAAAAAAAAAAAAGGTAAATGTTCCTGTGTTCTAAAAGAATATCCTCTGATGGCTTTTTAAAGTATTGGTAAGTATACCTGTCTGTAACTTCTGTGTCCCATGATATTTTCCATTTTTCTAATTTGTCCTTTTTTAATATGTATTTTAGATAAGATAGTGGGCTTGGAAGTGAAACGCTTACTATTTCTTGGAGGCGACTACCATTTTTGTTTTTAGTGATAAAATTACTATTGTAGATAGCTGCTTGTTTTGCTAATCCGTCTGCTAGCTTGTTTCCCATAACCATAGAGTGTGCTTTTATCCATTTAAATCTTTCTGTTTTAGGTATTTTTGTAAGGAGAACTAAAATTTTATGAGCTATTTTATTTGTAGTTATATTATTTTGTAGAATTTGAATACTTGAGTTGCTGTAAGATAAGATTAAGCATGAATTATATGACGTTGTTGAAAACCATTTTAACGATCCATATATTGTGTTAGGTTGAGCCTGTAGGTAATGTGCAGAAATTTGTATACAGCCCCAATGCAGATAGAAAGCCTTTATTAAGAAAGTGCGCTTCCAGAAAAATCTGCAGGTGTTAAAAAACCGTTCATTAGTGACCACCTGAAGGTCGACTAAAAACATGCGGTATTCTCCAAAGAATTTAGCACAAAAGTTGCGTCAGGAGTTTAATAAAAGCAAGTCTCAAAAATATACGGAATTGAACAGAATAAGGGATAATGTTGGAAGGAATGGAATTCATGCACGTGCAAAAGTCATTGATATCATAGAAAAGTGTACTTCAGCTAAATTTCAGGACAGGAAATTTATTAATAATTTTAAGCGTTGCGCTCGGAAGAGTTAAAAGAAATCTTGGTGAAAGTCGAACATATAAATTTCATCTTTTGGCTTTCTTTGAAAAGAGTGGGAAAAACGAATGTTCGCTAGCTAGAAATCATTTTTGTGTATCGCGGGACGCCTTGCAGTTTTACAAAAGGGCAACCGCGACAGAAGAGGGAATCATTGAATGCCTATGACCTTTGTGGTCAGGGCGTAGCGGTCAATTTGCGGGAAGCTTTTTGATGTTGGTCGGTGATAATTCGTAGGCAAAGCTTCAGAAAAGAAAAAATATAATAACATCAAGGGGAGGAAAATTGAAAATAAAATTTAAGAAAAACATGGAGGTGTTGACGATAAGCTGCAGAAATTCAATGAGAAAGTGTGAGAATTGAGAAATGACCAAAGGCAAGTTAGAGAGAGGTAAATTTCGGGCAAAAGAGTTAGTAACTGGTCGGTTTAGGAGAATTAGGAGCCACAGAGTGGCTAAACTAATTATTTACGAGTTTAGGGGAAAAAATGGGGGACGAAGATTTGAGCAAAACTGGACTGCACAGCCAGAGAAGGTAGATTTTTTCAGATTTCCCAGTTTCTTAAGAATTTTCAGAATTTTACTTACGTGATCATCATTAGTGGATATTTTTATAAATATAAGTGTGTTTAGAAAATAAAACTAAAAATGATCATCACTGCTCTGCACCGGATTACAGGTAAATCCAATTGCCATCCTTTCCATATTGAGTGACTTAATTTTAATAATTAATAAAGTAGTTAGAATGTGTTTTGGTAAACAATAATAATTTAATTGTTATAAATTAAGCCATTTTCGAGATCAGTTTAAATATTTTTTTTTTTTGTAAATGTAATTTAATAAATGTTTGTTATAGTTAATATTTTAAATCCATTTATTTCTTTCCTCAGAAAACACACAACGCAATGTAAAATTTTATTCTACACTTATTTAGAACAGTTTAAATAACTTTTATGAGTTAAAATAAATTACCGATGGGTCTTTATAACAATGAATCCAAATATTTCATACCTTATTTCACGGCTAAACTAAGGTTAAAATTGTCAAACCCATTTATTTCATGTTTTAATATGGTCGGTACCGTAACAATTGCATATAATTCTGCCTGAAAAATGGAGTTGTTGCTGTTGAGCTTAAATTGATACTTTTTATCAGAATATCATCTTGAAAAACACAGTATGCCGCTCCGCAACCTTCTTTCATTTTAGAGGCATCAGTATAAATTTTAAGGTCTATATTTATATTATCAAACAATTGAGCTGGGGGAAGCAAGGGATCCAACAATGATTTAATTATAGGAATGTCATAATCAGAGTAGTTGTGTACTGAGTTATTTATTGTAACTTGGGTTTTTAGTCTTGAAATAAATGCATATTTAATTTCTTTGAGAATAGTTAAATGGACCGGTGCAATACCTGTTAAAATTTGGAGGCCTGATGTTGGGGTTGTCCTGTATGATCTTGATATGAGTAATAGAATTTTGCGTTGTATTGATTGAAGCAACCGTCTTCCGTGTATATTTAACGATTCATACCAACATGTGGAAGCATCAGCTATTGATCTTTCTAGAATAGCTTTATACCATATTTTCGATATATATTTACTTATTCCATTTTTTGATGAGGAAAATTTAAAAATCTGTTGTAGTATTTTGTCTCTTTTATTACTTATGTATTTCAGATGAGGTATCCAAGACAGTTTATTATCTATTATAACTCCAAGGTATTTAAATTTGGTATCATATGGTATTATAACTAGGGATGGACGCGAGACGCGAGAATTCTCGCATTGTCTCGCGTTCTCGCATTGTCTCGCGAGACGAGACAGGCATTTTTTTGCGAGACGAGACGCGAGACAAGAAAGAAAATATTTTGCGGGACGAGACGCGAGACGAGACAGAGTCTGGTCTAGCGCGAGATTTCTCGTATTTTTTTCCGTCTCGCATAAATACGATCTGAAAAGTGACAATTTGCCTGAAGCCTCTACCGTTTAACTTGCGTCTCCTTCGTTTTCGGTCCTGGTATACTATCAGCACTCTACAATACGCACAAACACGTAACATTTAAAATTAGAACAGACGAGAGATATACAAAACACACAAAGGAGAGGATAAAGAAAGAGGCGGAAAAAAAAGAAAACAGAGAAGAGTTGAAAGAAAAATAATAAGTAAATAGGAAAGGCGGTACGGTATGTTCAAATCTGACCACTTTTAAACGGGGGCCCGGGGCATTAAGTTTGGGGCCCCCCTTACTATCCCCTTTTTTACGCATTAAGCCCCTTTACTGAGCCCCCCTTTTTTAAGCATTTTAACCCAGTTTTGACCGCTGTTATACTCGAAAATTGCATTTCAGTTAACTGTAGTTTGTGTACTTTAATCAAATCGTATTTATCACCCCAAAAAAATATCTCTAACTTGATCTAGTGATGGACAATTATGTAATACCTATATTATAGAGGAAATTCAGTTTTTTCCCCACAATTACTATTTCAGTACATATGAATTTATAATTTAGATTATCGGGATATATATGGGCCCCCTTTTTCTTCAGGGGCACCGGACTACCACCCCCCCCTTGCCCCTGTGATAATCGGGTTTCGGGTATATCAGAGAGATATTAGAAGTAGAGCAACTTGCATTCGCATTGATTCTTAGTCTGAGTAGGTTGAATATCCTTGGTTGAAATATCCTTGTGCCGATATTATCCTCAAACTTACCCGCACGTTGCGGCGTGCGTAGGGGGGGGGCGCCCACCCTGGTGATAACTTTCTAGGGGCGGTTAAATCCCTATCGTTGGCCTCTTTTAAAGAGATTAAAATGACATTTTTTATTCTTATATATTAATATCGGACGGAAAGAAATGCAAGCAATTTTTTTAAAAACTATTTCTCTTTTCGTTTATATTATCGTGTTTTCCCTTCCTTCGGCTTGCAAAACTTTTATAAATTTTTTTCCTCCCCATCATTTTATCTTGCAGTTGGGTTCCTATTCTAAAATTATCTTCGCCTGTTAGATGTCTTTTCATTTAAAAAAAAAATCCACACTGGATATACATTAGGGGGATTATGGTTTAATTTTTCTGTAAACAGGGCGACCATAACGTCTGTAGTACTCTCGATAAAAATTATTATGGAAAAGTACAAACGGATAGTCGTCAACAAATTAACTGTTCAGTAATTTAAAATATAAACAAAAAATAAGACTTCTATTAACCAACTGAGATACTATAATGAAATCTAAAAATGCACACACGGTAATGTTATTGGAAATATTAGGCAAATAATTATAATTATCGTTAATATAATCTTGTTTTCATTAATATAAAAATTACACATATTTTAGAGACTTGAAATTGACGTTAAAGTAAATAGTAGAGATTTAATAAAGACGTACTATATCCGCTTTATTCGTAATATTGCTATTAGGTGTACCGGAAAATAATGTCATTTGCACTAAATTCAAACAAATAAGTTTTTAATTACCAAAAAGCTCTGTCTAAACGTAGGATTTGTATTTTTTATATTTTAACGCAAGATGCAGATATTTTTTTTCTTTGAGAGGGCGGTCATCGATCCTTTTTAGAGAACTAATTTCAGAATGTCCATAAATTGATTTTTAGGTATTCGCGGGGACTGTATTTTACATCAAGAATGATATATATATATATATATTTTCTTAGAGATTGAGGGATGTGTGAAAAGAACGTTTTGGTCGCCTATCCCCCCCCCCCTTCCGTTCCACAAGTTACGAATATTAATTATAAGAATAAATGTTTTAGTCTATTCTATAACTAACTTATTTTGGTCAATGACCTTTTACCTTATACCTAAATTTCAAAAATTGAAAAGAATTAAGTATCAGTACATTTTGCGCACTGCAGTACACAGTTGTTTAAATCTGAGTTTTGTTTGCAGCTTTTACTCTTAGTAAAGGCGAAGCGTGGGAAAGCTGATTTATAGGATCTGAAAAAAAAAAAAAAAAAAAAAAAAGGGAAGGAAGATGTAGCAAAGTGCATGACAAATTTTGCTTACAACAAGTCTAGGAACAGACTCAAATTCAAACAAAAATCAGATTGTTTGTTCTATTCAATAATAGATACACGATCTACGTACAATGCCATTCCCTTTAAAGGAAACGGCGGCTCATCTTCACTCTTTCACAGTAGGAGGGGAGAAAAAACTTTCAGTAAAAGAAAGCCTCGCCTATTTTGTTTGGACAACAGTCATTATCTGGACAACAGTCAACATCAGGACAACAGTCATTATCGAATTCTGGGAAAACTCGTGTGTGTGAAGGGGATCTGCCGAAAATCTCCTCTCTTGGTAATTCCAAGACCTCATACCCGGGGGCGCTTTGGCACCTCTAGCGACATTTTACACGGGAACCATATCACCACCCCTTCTGCTAATGTTCGAAAAAAAGATTGATGGGCTTTTCAGTAATGCACATCGTATAGTCGTTCATTTTTAAAGGATTAAACTTGCTAGAGCAAGTTTCCCGTACATTCTGAACACATTGAATTAATTTTAGGTAACTGAACACACACACACACACAAACCAAAAAAAAAACAAAAAAAAACCCGAGAATTTGGTCATCTTATGGTATGGAAACGAAATTCGATGGTTTTCACTTACAGTCGTACTACAGATAAATGCTTTGGCCAGACAGTGGTTGTGATCAGTGGTTTTTAACCTTGTATTTGATCCTGTGCTTTGCAGTTGCAGTGCAATTTTGCTTTTAACGTTACAAACGCAAAACAACTGTAAAGGTGTGTTTGTCCTAGCCTCTGTACGAGGTTATTAACATCTGCGCACGTTTTATATACATCGACTCACGATAGAACGACCTCCAAGTCGGACCTCGGCAAGTTGGACGTTAAATCAAATATTCGTTAAATCAAAAGCTTAGAAAAGATATTGGAAAACGGTCAGGACTTCATCAGAGGGTCGTTAAATCGGGAAGTGTCACAAAATCGCGAGTTGACTGTATTTTAAAGGATTTTTCAGCGGTAAGATGAATTTTGTATGACCACGGTTTTTCATACATAAATATAAACTTTGTCAATTTAACATGTCATCTACTTTTGAAGAATCTACTTTTGCTTTACTTCATGAGTGGATGTGGAAAGAAGCACATATTTCAATTAAAAAGTTTTGTTTAAATTGTTCTGTACCATTAAAAAAAGCATTTTAAGATTAGAAATTTATGTTACTAATAATCACTCCAGTTTTCAAAATTATTTATTTGTAAACCACTATCTTAAAGCAAGCAAACAGACCAGAACGATATAAGGCCTCACAGATTTTGTGTGCATATTCAAGTTTAGAAAAGTTCTGTTTTTTCAACCTATCGATAGAGTTTGTAAACAGGGGAGCGGATTATCAAATCACAATGAAATCTCCTTCTGTGCCGCAAAATGCTTTAAGATATGGAAGATTTCCCGTTCTGTAAATACGTAAAAATTACGCCACACGCGACGATCTTAATGCAATTTATTCCACCGCTCATTTTTAACACAAGCAGAAGACATTTTGATTAAAACTTGCGATAGAAATATAGGGGAAAATTCGGGGTTATTATTATAAGTGGTATTTTAATTCGTTGCTTAGATTTAAAAATTGAAATATTTTAACGCGGCTGAAAATGTTGTTCATTTTAAAAGTTACAAAATTCGTTTTAAAAAGCGCGATATATTAAATATGCTTCCTAACATATGCATGTTGCGAGTATAGTTTTATTTTAACGTTGGATTACGTTCCTCTATAGTGGTCCTGTACAAAGCGAAAAACATTTTTCAACGTCGTTGTAAGTTTCAATATTATGCCGTTTGAAAACTACTGTGCAACTGTTTGAAAACTGCCTCAACTATCCGGGATAACTTTTGCGTTAAACTGTGACGTCATAAATAAAAAAATGCGTGAAATTTGTATACTCTGCAACACTGATGTCCTATTCCCAATTAGAGCTATTCCAAACTTCTCCTCAAGATTACACAGCTTGATGTTTTTCACGAAACAGAACCATTGAGGATTTATAGTATCGCTATATTGGATACATGGATATTTAAATTGGTACAGATTGGATATTTTCCGTCACGGCGACATGAAATGTTCCGCGATGCTAAATACGTCAATCCGAAAGAATTATGCATAAATTAAATATATATGGAGAGCTTCCTTAATGGCAACCGTATTGCTAATGCGTAAATGGCAAAGAATCACCATAGAATAAAAAGGTTCCATTGGTGCAAAATAGCTAAGCTGTTTCTTTAAATTCAGCAAAAAAGAGGGAGGAGTGAAAATACATAGTATTAATATTATAAGTAATAGGTAGTATTAATATATCTGTAAGGAAAATATGAATAAATTCCAGTGTATCACGTTAATAAATATTCCATGAAATTAAAAGTGTTCTATTCATGCTTTTTCAACAATTGTCTTACAACTAACTAAACGATAAGTAATTCTTCTTTGCGTTAGTATATCCCGCAATAGTTTGAACAGAAAAGATTGCCTAACTTTTTTTTTCTTTTTGAGATTCTGTTTTGTCACATGTAGTTATGATCATATTTTAGAAAAATATTTGCTTCCTCAAGTATGAAAAGCGGGTGAGCAGCTATTTTGAAATAAATCGCTTCTCCACATCATGCATAGAGTCTCAGCTATTAATGCTATAAATTAAACCTAAAAAATAGTGTGTAGAAATAAGACATTTTGAAAGCGAGGAGTTTTCGCTGCAAACCGGCTAGCTTTTCATCTTTCGATCGCGAATGACACTGACATACTTTTCATGTCATCATATTGCAATGATTAGTACCAATGACGCAAATTGTACGTCAAGAGTAAAACAATTTTGCTGTTTTATAGATTCCACATCACTGGAATTAATTCGAATTACACATGAAAGAAAAATGTTCATTTCTTACCGTGCGAAGAACGGGCACGCAGCTGGTAAAAATAAAAAATAAATATTTTTTCGGTGTCATGTTACATTAAATATACGGATTAAATCTTAATTTTTATCACTTCAAATGCACATATGAGTTAATATGGTAACTAATATATGTACTAGTATGGTAATATGTATAACTAATTGTTATTCTTAATATTAATTTTCAATAAAATAGCATTAATGTTACTAAAAATATGGTAACAAAATAGCAGTCCTTAAAATGCGAGACGTCTCGCGCGAGACGAGACAGCAATTTCTCCGGGAGAGGCGAGACGAGACGAGACGCGAGACGAGACAGAGGTTTACCACTGCGAGACGAGACGAGACAGACCTGTTTCTCGTCTCGCGTCCATCCCTAATTATAACATTATTAATTGAAAAAAACGGTCTTCTTTTTAGTTGTCGTGGTTTACCTATTGATATAGAAGTACACTTATCGATGGATATTGTAAGACTGTTATTGTTTGACCAAGTATATATAAAATCTAAACTATGATTTATTGTTCGCTCCAAAGCTGCCCTTGACGAGCCTTCACCAACCACCAAAGGATCGTCAGCAAAGGCCACCAGAGTAACACCTGGCAATTTAAAATCTATTAGCAACGAGTTTAATAGTACCTTCCAAAGAAAGGGCCCAAAGCACGAGCCCTGTGGACAACCTTTTGAAAGATGATGCAAATATTCAGGATGTTGCCAATCCACTATCACCGATCTGTTATGTAAAAAAGAAATTATTATGTTTGTTAAGTCCTTTGGAAGGTTTAAATCTGTTAATAAGTCTTTTGTTTTAGTCTAAGGCAGGTAGTCGAATGCTTTAGTAAAATCTACTATACCAGTATATTTATGATTATTTCTATTAATGTTTATGATTTCCTGTACTTGTTTGATTGCTGTTCACTATTTCTTAAGGCGCGTTTCCACTTAAGTCGTTAATGCCCCAAATGCCGTTACCTCCTTAACCGTCGTAACACTAAAGAAGAATTGCGTTTCCACTCATGTTTTATTTTCCTTAAAGTTGGAAGACTGGCTGTAGTTTCCTCCAATCGTTAACGCGATTCCGCGCATGCGTGTTTATACCTATCTTTTTAGCGCGCATTCACAACCAGAATCGAAACCAAAACAAAGCTCTTGTCTGGAGCCCTACCACGATAGTCTTGGGAAATAATCGGTAGCGGATAGTTCCCGCTATCGGATAATGAAATCATCGGATAAATAGCCGCGACCCCCAGTTTTGCCCTACCACCATGGTCACGTCTAAAGGAAGCGAGAATTTTTTCGACTGTTCCGGGAGTATCGTAATCGACAGAAATCAACCAATCAAAGTAGAGCATTCTTTCCGATATCCTATCCACGTGAGCGCGTGGATCGGCGCGTGAAATGCATGTTAAAAAAATACACCAAAACAATTATACTTTGAAACCAATTTCTGAACAATATACAGCCCAAAGATGGAATATTAATTACATACAATTTGTCAGACGAAATTTTAGGATGTTACACCTTGAAACACAGATGCTGTTATTTGTAACTATTTAAAGAAGAAAGATTATATAAAAGAAGGTTTGCTAGCTCAGTGATAGTATAAAAATTATTCATCCTTAAGTATCTTCTATGGAGACATTAATTTGTTAAAGGTGATATAACATTTTTTTTCTTTTTCATGGCATATAAAATGAACTGTATAATAATAATAAGTGTTGCTTTGAATTAGTAATTTAAGCATATTTTCCTTAACAGTGCATGTTTAATAAATGGAAACTAAGTGAATAACCATACATTTAAAAAGTGATAAGAAAAAATTTAACTTCATAATTTCAAAATTTTATTTCTGTGTTGAGGGCTGTCTTTCTTGTTGTTTTAGCCTCGAGAAAAGGCTTAAGTTCTTCAATCAGCCGAAGTGCGGATTGTTTGTTTAAGCGGAAATTTCTAATGAAATCTTCCTCGCTTAAATCAAATGATTTACATCTAGGAATCGAAATTCGATTCCTAGGAACCCTTCTTGCATCGTCTTGTTGTGCAAGCGCTAAAACCAATAATCGTGACATTTTTTTAAAAGTTAAAACGATCAAACAAAACAAAAATACCACGAGCTGCAATCCGAGATGAAGATAGTCGATAGCGGGAAACGGTTCTCACACTTGTTGATGGTGTCGTAAAACAACAGCGGATTTCTCGACAGTATTTACGGTATCGTAAACATTACGACATTATCGTGGTGGCACTTTTAAGTGCTCTGTCGAAATGTGACGTCATATGTGCGAGAAGGTTGATTTATCCGCTACCGATTATTTCCCGAGACTATCGTGGTAGGGCTCCTGGACCGACTTCATTTTCGTTGATCGGCAGTTATGAGTTCCCAAATAGATGAAGAAGAATTCGACGATCTTATTCTAGCGTACAACTGTTTATATAGAAAAAAAACCCGAGAATATGGACCAGACAAATTTATATGGAGAGAGAGAATTATGGACATGGGTCACGGTTAGTTCCTACGCTTCGGCAGCATCATCCAGACCTATTTAAAAATTATACACGGATGTCGGTAAGTAAATATTTCTGCTCTTAAATTTATATATTTTTTAGGGGCACTTAGGTTTGTTGAAACTACCAACTTAAAATTTAATTCAACTTTTTAAAATTGATATTAAATAAATTACTAAAGTCATCCTTGTATTAACATGAATGAACGATTAATTTACTAAACAAAATTAAACTTATGTCTGATTATTAAATTCCATTCCTGGAAAATACTAATTATTTTTATTAACATTATACATTTATTCTCATTTTATATAGTTGCTATTTATGCAAAAATGTATAAATTTAGTACCTAATAATATAACATTTTTGTCTGGAACAAAATTCCTCTGTAACCTTACTTTCACTGACATACATAAAAATAATATCACTCAGGTAGGCTCAAATTAAAAGTCCTCAGGCTTGGGCTTTAAAGAAATGAGCCTGAATCAGGGGCGTAGCCAAGGGGAGGGGGTTAGGGGAGTCATAACTTCCCCATGAGAAATTTCTGCCATACAAAATGTATATTCTTGACTACATTATCACACACAGGAATACATATATATGAGTTGTAGTAATCGTAACCCCCCCCCATAAAAAAATTCTGCCTACGCCCCTGGCCTGAATTAATCTTCATGGCACACAAGTTTTCATGCATGTATGATATAAGATATGTAAATTAGTTTCAGTTTATATAGTGATCTTCAATTACTTATTTATTTTTTGTGCAGAGGCCAAGGCCATAGCCAGCGGGGGAGATCATGGGGGTTTGATCCCCTCCCGAAATTTTAGTCAATAGTAGTTTTGCATTTATGTTTAAGTTAAAAAAATTTAATGCTACATATCGGCCCGATTGTGATTGATCATTGGCAATATTCAGGAAAAAGTTTCAAGAAATATTAATGGCCATAGTGTTTATATGTTTTAGGTGTCCATACTGATTCGGTTTGTGGTTGCAACATTTCCTTTAAATGCAGAGAGTCTGAATAATATAAATAATACTGAGCAATAAAATGCAATAATATTTTTCGGGCATGTATTATTTTAGGTTGCATGCCTGACTGGGCATGTAAACTTCTGGAGATTTTTTCGCCCCTGGTATTGAGTATACAGAGTGATTCTGAATGGGTTTTACAAAATTTAACGGGAATCTTGTGGGGCAGAATATATGCTATGAATGAAGGGAGAAAGCATATTATTTTCCTTCTCGAAAAAAATAAAAATAAAATAAAATACACCAAAGTTTACTGTTAGGACCAGCTGGACTCTATGGTCCCTCCCACCCGAATGAAGATCCTGGCTACCTATGGTGCAGCCAGGATTTTAATTAAGGATGGGGGGCAGGACAAGGAGACCATGGAGTCCAACTGCTCCCCCTCCCGCTAGATTTGTCATAATCAGACCCTATGACTAGCTCATTTTAGGGGTGACAGCTGCCTCCAGCTGGCTACGTTGAATATACATAGTTTAAAGATGATTTAGCACATCCTTTTTATCATAAACGTAACTAACTAAGTGCAAGGACAGACAACTGTCTCTTTAAAAAATCCAAGAAAATTGAGATTATCACTTATTTTAAAATATTTACTACCCTAATGTTGCGTATCAATTTACATGAGTTTTGAACATGAAAGAAAGAATTGGGTACTGACTTATACAGTTTCTAATTGCAATTTTATCTAATTACTACTTATTTTTCAGTGCTCCCAGTTCGACTATTTGCTGTCATTAGTAGGTGAGAATCTTCAGAAACAAAAAACCAGAATGAGAATGCCTATCTCTCCCGCTGACAGATTATTGATATGCTTGAGGTTTGTATTCTTAACTCTCAACCAGTTAGTTAAGACTAGTAGTAGAAAATATGCAGTACAGCAGCAGGTTCACAGATTATTTTGCGGCTTGCAGAATGATATTGCCAAATTTGTATTAAGGTCACAGACCATTTTTTGGCTTATGATCCTGGTACTGCAGAGTGATTCTGTAAATTCTGCTACATGGGTTAACAATAGTATTAGTTTAAAGCCATTAATAATTTAGATTATTTATAGTGTGTTCATTAAGCGGTTGAAAATCACATTTGTAACTCTGAAAAATAAGTTAAAGTGAAATTTAATCAGTGCTTTATTTATTTTTACTAAATAATTTCCTTTGAAAATAAATATTTAATTTGATGATCTGAATGAAACATCTGTTGAGGTTCATGTCACAAAGATTTCACTGTACTTTTTTTAGAGACCACTATTGTGAAATTCAGTTATTAGGAGTAACAAATTTTGTTTTAATAATACTGTTTATTAATAAAAGAATATTAACAAATGTCCATAGGCACTATTGTTAACTTTAAAACATTTATTTTTAGGTATCTTGCAACTGGCAGCTCATATGCTGATATCTCTTACAATTTTCGAGTAAGCAAGGTTACAATTAGCAGAATTGTCCCAGAAACTTGCAGAGAACTTTGCAAGGTTCTACAACCCAAATTTCTAAAAATGCCTGCTACCGCAGCTGAGTGGAAGGACATTGCTGAAGGGTTCCAGTATGAATGGAACTTCCCGTACTGCGTTGGCGCAATAGATGGTAATTATTGCTAAGTATTAAATTACTGTAATCAGCACATGATTATAAAATTTTTGTGCTCTTGGATCTTTTCAAATTTTATGCACCTGTTTATAGCTGGCTCATTTTTTATACACTTGTGCACATGCGATAATCAGATCCTAATTGCAATGTCCATGTACATGAAATGAGTTTGTAAAAGAAAAGAACTAAATTATTATAATAAAAATTAATTTCAAATAAAATTTAATAACACAAGTGTAAAAAGTATTTTTTTTAATATTATCTCTGAATTCAATTTAATATTATCTCTGAAACCTTATCCTTAATTTTATAAATAAATATTCTAATTTTGGATTTTTCTTTTACAGGGAAGCACATTGCCATTCAAGCTCCTCCATTATCTGGATCAACTTATATAAATTACAAAGGCTTCCATAGTATTGTGTTGATGGCTGCTTGTGATGCCTTTTATTGCTTTACCTTTTTTGATGTTGGGAGTTATGGTAGATTGAGTGATGGGTGGGGGGGGGGGTCTTTGGCGAGACATTTTTGGCTCAGCAAATGAGTAATAATGAGAATTTTCTACCTTCTGCATCCCAACTGCCCAATTCCACCAAAGTAGCCCCTTATGTCCTTGTGGCTGATGAAGCCTTCCCACTAAAAACTAATTTGCTGCGTCCATTCCCTGGCCATTATCTGGAGGCTGAAAAACGGATTTTCAACTATCGGAAAGTAGGGCCAGACGGTGTATTGAAAATTCATTCGGCATAATGGCTGCTCGGTGGAGTGTTTTGCACACAACAATTTCGCTGTCACCAGAAAATGCCATTCTTGTGACCATGGCATGTTGTTGTCTGCATAATTTTCTTGTGAAATTTGAGCGACCTTATGCTGATCGCACATACTGCCCTACTTCTTTTGCAGACAGAGATAATGGTGATGGCACTGTCATTCCAGGAGGGTGGCGGTCAGAAAATCCTTTGGTGTCTGTACAAAGACAAGGATTCAATAGAGCTTCAGAAGCAGCTATCAATGTTAGAGATATATATAAAGAATATTTTAAGAATGAAGGGGCTGTCTCTTTTCAGCCAAGGTCCTAAACTAAAAAATTTTGTTAGTATGATACTATGTAATGTCTAGAGGTACGGAATTTTCGTTTTTATGAAATAGATGCGAATTTAAGCACAATTTTCTTACAATATATGAGAAATTCGTGAATACACACAAATATATATAAAAAAATATCTTATTTTGGGGAATAGGTGCAAAATATAGCTTAACCCATTTATGCCTAGCGTCCCTTTTTTGGGACGGCATTTTCGCTATTAGTCGAAAAGTTATTTATTTTTCCTAGCCTTTATTCATGAGTATTGAGCTTCAACTCCGCACAATATTTTAACATGACCAAGTAGGATGTTGATATTTCGATTTTTATGCAAAATGATTTTAAAATAAATCATTCCTTGTTCAAGAAGTTGACATCAGAAATTTATCTATTATTTCTGTTAACAGTAAAAATCGAAGAAAGTCGCAAAAATATCCAGGCACAAATGGGTTAAAAAAGAAAGAAAATTACATTAGAGAATCTTTTAAATGTTAACTCAATAATTAAATATCATATTTGAGCTGTGAGAAAAATTAATGTAATTAATTAACAGAAGATTAGTTACCGATTTGCTCACAATTTATGGAACAAATAAGAAGGCTTGAAAGCAACTAAGTCAGGGTATTCAGATCTAAACACAAAGCTAAAAACTGCATATGAAAAAACTTTCAGTAAACTTTCTTTGCACATGGAATTAAATACATTAGAGCTCTGATTCAAAGTTGCGGTGGCAGAGTGTCGGGCAAATTTCCTGCCTTGCCGCCGATTGCGAAAGCCACAGCAGAAATAACGCGTGGTGACGTTGGTGAGGATCTGCAGAGACAACTCAACCGTGCTCGTGCTGCCTTGTTCATGGGCACGAGCGTATATAAGCAAGTGCTGCTGCGACAGCAAATATACCTGTTCTTAGTTAATAAAGTTTCCTAGTTTATGAATGTGTACTCATTTTAAAGTCCCTGCTCTAAGTTATCTGAATTAAGTTTAGACGGCGTGCTGGTTGGAAGATAAGTAAAACTCCAGCACCCGTAGTGGTGACCCGTCGTTTCTACAAAGTTTCTACAAGTTCCTGGAAAAGCGCCGAAGTGGCTGTACGTCTGTGTTTGTCGGATGAATGAAATAGTGACTCCCAGTCGTGCATTTTGAAGCAACTTAGACTGGCAAAAACTACGAAGTGCCACGTGCTGAAATCTATCAAGGTGAATTTCTGCTGATGTTCTGGAGGTTTGATTTCCGCTAACTACCGGGGATTGTCATCTTTTAGTAAAGGTTCTGCCTGCGGTTTGATCAAGTTTGGAAGGTGAGCTGAATTTCAAAATTTTCCTACTATGCCAGGTGACGGGGAACAGGCGGTGGCTGAGACATATAAGGTTGGCTTAAAACTACCTCCCTTTTGGGAAAAACATCCAGAATTATGGTTCGCAAACATTGAGGCACAGTTCGTTGTTTCGGGTATTACACAAGATAATACCAAGTACTACTCAATTATATCTGCATTAAATTCAGATGTGCTGTCATATGTTAGCGACATAGTTTTACAACCACCGGCGGGTGATAAATACGAAACACTTAAAAAAAGGTTAATTGCGGACTTTTCAGACTCCGAACAACGTCGTCTAAAAACGTTACTTTCAGAGCTGGTTTTGGGGGACGATAAGCCGTCTCAGATACTCCGGCGAATGAGACAGTTGGGAGGCACAGGTTTTGATCACAAATGTCTTAAAACTCTGTGGTTACAACGTCTACCATTACAAATGCAGACAATGTCGTCCATCTCCGACGATACTTTGGAGAAATTAACCATATTGGCGGACAAAATCCAAGAAACCACTGCAGGCACTGTCGGCTTACTGCAAACTGATAAGGCAACTGTTTCCCCTGAAATCAGTCAGCTACAAACCCAAATCTCTGAATTAACCAAGAAAGTCGAACGCCTTTCGCGCCCCCGCCACAGATCACCGCTTTATTATTTTTTTGATATGGCTTTTTTAAGGTGTGTGGGAATCCTGTTGAAAATAAAATTTTCTATCCCAGACCTGACTTCATGAAAATGAAACTCTCACAATTTCAGGTTCTCCAATGATGTGCGGGAACTCTGATATACACATATGAACAAATAAGAACTCTCACCCTTGACTAGGCCAGTATTTTGTGACATTTTTTAAAAATATAAAACAGATTATATATTAAGGAACAACCTAGTTTTTAAAAATCAATAAATTAGAAATCTTTGACACTTACTAAATGTAATGCTTAAAAATTCAATGATTAAGTGACTGAATTAATAATGTACTCAAAATATATATGCAGTAGTCAAAAATTAATTTTTCACACAAAGAGCTTTGCAATTGAAGAAACGAAATTATACCGTTATTTCCGACCCAACATTATAGTAGTGTTGTTTTAACCAAATGCAATTTTTGTAAAGAGTTTTATTCCTATCAGAAACCGAAAAATTAGTTTAAATTTTACTGCTGGGGAGCAGTGCCTGGGAGAGGAAGGGAAAAAATGCTTGCTATAAAGTAGGGTAACAATATTCTACTTTTTATGAATGCCTTTTTACGAACATTTGAACTTTTACGGCTATGTTAACACCTGTATACCAATAAACAAACCAAAATTTTTCAAAACTGCACCTATGTGGAATACTTTGGCGACAGGAAAAAGAAATAGTTATGTGCCCCTTTTCTTCCCGGCAATGTCACAAATTTTGCTACATGCAGTTTTCTTCTTCGCTATTTTCCTAGTCTCATCCTTTTATTGTTTTTTCTCCCATGTAAGAACTTTATGTAATTTCGACTTCTAGTCAGTCAGAATTCTACTCACCAGTGATATGTTGGCGAGTGGAAATTTCGTTGTTGGGAACATAAAACGTAGCAGAATTTTATCCACAAAAAATTTAATTCAAAGCTGAATTTGTCGATCAACAAAATTAAAATACAATAGAAAACTCATGCTTTTATAATTATACTGCAAAATCCAGAAGTGTTTTCTGAACAGAAGACCAGACAAAAGTATAATTTTCTGGAAAATTTTGAAAAGTTGTGTAGCATATCTGGATTTGGGATGGGGGGGTTACCAATAAAATATATCACACTACATAAATAATTATTATATTGCATATTATTATTTGTACTGTAATTATAACAAAGGCATTATAAAAAGCTCTGAATATGTTCTTAGCTATCATCTCTTCTCGGAAAGTGATTTAATTTGTGTGATAACTATAAATGATATGTGGTAATGACTAGATATTGTTTACATTTTGTTTAGAAGTGAAATTACAATAATCTCTTTTGATAATGTTGTTAGTTATAATTGTATTTAAAGAAAGGGGGGGGCTTGAATGGGGCAGAGTTCCCTCATAAAGTAAATATCCACTGAAAAATTAGGGAATCGAAATCTTTAAATATATAACAAACTTATACATATTTTTTTAACGAAGAAATATAGTAAATTAGAATAAATTGCAACATTAATTTATCGCCAATGCAAAACACCGCCAAAAGAGGGATGATATCGAAGATGTTCCCAATCAATTTTAGGTAAAATACATTCAATAGAAATATAAATATATTCAATGCAAATCGTAATCGTTTTGAAAAACAAAAAATGTTTTCGACTTTGCTTAGCAAACTTTGGCATGCTTTAAAAAATAGAGAAATTTGTAAAAGAAAATCGAAAAATATGTGTATTTTTTAAATGTATTAGATATGAATTAACTGATAATTTTAAAATATTCACACATTTGCCATGAAATTATCAAAATTTTGAAAATCAATTTGCAGCTTTAAAAAAGAGAGAGATCGGCAATAATTTTAAAAAGCGTAATCTACTAGAGTCACTTTTAAAAAAACAAAACAAAGTACACAAAGCAATCTAAACCAACACCAATATTTTTATATAAACACACGTCAATTTTACAATTTCACTGGAACGAAATTTGCTAAAAACAAACATGCCACCGAAGATTTTTAGGAATTTCACAGAACATTTAAAACTTAAATGGCAAAGTAACTTACATTAAAGAAAACTGCATGCAAATAATTCAAATAAATAATTAAAACTAAAAATTACTCACCACGTGCGAACTGCTTACTCGGCATGGGTCGAGTCGAGCGGGACTGGGGAGCCAGGGAGCCATTGCGACACCAGCGCCCTCTGCCGAACATTTGGTCGAACCCATTACTCCGCGGCGTCTGTTTTGGGGAGAAAGTTTCCAATCGAAACGCGAGATCGCGCCGATTTCTTTTCGATTGCTAGCTATGGTGAAGAAACTTAAAGATCGCAACACGAGATCGCGCCAGGTATATTGTGACATCGTTAGAAAATAGACGGTTATACGCCAATCGAAGCGATCATTGGCCAATCATTTACCCATTAGTCTTGCTGCTTGGGATCAGTTAAAGATTTATTAAAATATGGAGTTCACAGCAGTTTGATTGTTATGGTACAAGATCCAGAAAGGATACATTATGCCAAACAGCAAATAGTGGAACAAAACAAACACTTACAAAATAATAAGAAGAATACATAATTAACAGAATCATGCAAATGATAAAATGCTAAAAACAGGATAAAGGCAACAGTGAACTAAAGTTGTTAAATCACTTAAGATATGTTCTTTTAAGAAAACTAATGTGACTAGATAATTAGGTCCTAAAGAATTGAAGCACAAAAATTTTTAAATGCACTATATTAGCAATGTATTCTACTTGAATAATAAAAAAAGTATATCTGTGAAAATTCTTGTACAGCCAGGAGTATTGGTTATAGGTTATTATAGTATTCTTATTATATTGGTAAAGGCATAAATTAGAAGGGGAAAAAAACCCTTCCCACACATGCTTGCTAATTTATTCTCATAGCTTATTTTCATAAACATTAATGCAAAAAGTAACTGAATTTTAAAACCATTAGTCTACATACAGCTACCAAAAATGTATTTAATCCTCTTATAAAAATTGGGAGGGAGAACATAAAAGTTATAAATTTAATTTTAAAAAAGAAAACCACCCAACCATTAACCTTAAATTAGAATACTAATACTAATCTTCAAGTTCAACTATTTAAAAATTAAGAAGTAATAAAAGTTATCACTAGAGGTACGGAATTTTCTTAAATAAAAATCTGAAACTTTGCAGAAAACAAATATGAAAATTTTGAAATTTTGCTGAAATTTGCACTAACTGTTTAAAAAACTTTTTTATACTGTGTTAATCTGGCATTATTTTAACATTTGACTTTACGGGTGCTGGAGTTTTACTTATCTTCCAACCAGCACGCCGTCTAAACTTAATTCAGATAACTTAGAGCAGGGACTTTAAAATGAGTACACATTCATAAACTAGGAAACTTTATTAACTAAGAACAGGTATATCTGCTGTCGCAGCAGCACTTGCTTATATACGCTCGTGCCCATGAACAAGGCAGCGCGAGCACGGTTGAGTTGTCTCTGCAGATCCTGACCAACGTCACCACGCGTTATTTCTGCTGTGGCTTTCGCAATCGGCGGCAATTCAGGAAATTTGCCCGACACTCTGCCACCGTAGTACCCCCTTCCCAGTGGGAACGTTACTGCTTCAGGTCTACTTAGTGTACCTGAAATGAACTCTGCGGCCTGATCGGAAAAGTCGTACAGGTGTTGCTGGGAGAGGCAAAGCTTTTGTGCTTGATTCCTGTTTCGGCTCAGACAGCTTGCTGCTGAGCAACGGTGGCTGATGTTCTTGCACAATATATGCCGGTTTCAACCTGTCGATAGAGACGAAAATGTCCTTGTTATCTTTTCGGACAGTAAAAACCAGGGATCCGTAACTCAACGTAACAAAATTGTAACGTTATTCGGCCTTGTAACAAAATAATTCGTTATACAATTTTTATATGTACAAATAACTGCTTGATTTTCGTTATGTATTAGTTACGTTACATTTTGTATTTTATTATCATACCGTAACAAATCTACAGAACGCAAATGAATACGTTATTGCAATAACGTTATTCAGAATAACGTGATTCAATGGTATACTTATTATAACGTTATTCCGTTTTGTGTTATACTCAGAAACTGAACAAAAAGTAACAGAATGCATTCGGTTACTCATGCTAACGCTTAGTTTATAACGTTAAACTCACCTAACTATTTAATAACGATACAGTATCAATTAGTTATAGAATATAGCATTTCGCTGAATAACGTTTTAAATACGGTATGAGACCATAACGTTAAAGGAACAGAACGATATCTTCATACCGTTATAGCTACATAACTATATGCAATAATATTGGAACATTTCGTTACAAATTATAACATATTGGTGTCAATATATTTAAATACGGTATAAGATCTAACGGTTCAAATAACTTAAAGATTTCTGATCCGAATCAACGGCTTTTCGGACTGAGAGGAGGGTGTAAGATAAGTGTTGCGTGAGAGCCACCTTTACTTATGTTTGGTATGTAGCACACACACGGACATAGGGGCTGTCCAGGAGCAAGGGCTTCGGAAGCATAGGCCAAGGGGTTCATTTGCCTCCCCCCCTAGATTATTATATGCCGTTTTTTCTCTGCTTTTTAGTTTGTTTCCAATACGATAACCATATGTTGAAACAATCTTTGTCCTCCCCCCATCCCTGCATCGGAAAATTTTGTACCGACGCCCATGTCCAGGAGTCGCGAGACAGACGGTATGATAGGGGTATATTGAATAATATAAGGGTATATAAAGGGGTACATACAAAGCCATTGCTAAGACTTTATTTAAGGAGGGGAGATAAACTGCCGAGTCAAATATCGGTTTTTACCAACTTATTTATTTTTTTTATAAACTATATTACCAACTTTTAATTTTGCCAACTGGGTTTGTGTAATTTTGTCAAGCATATAAGAAATGAATCATGGTTTTCGTTATTTTATTTATTTATTTTTTTTTAAAAAGTTTGCCAATTAGGAGTCTAATTTTGCCAAGTTTAACAGAATTTTGCGAGTATTAGAGGGTAGACTCCCCCTACCCCACCTCCCCCTTTAGCAAGGGCCCTGTGTACATGATCTTGAAGAAAAACCTTTTTTTCTAATAATGGGTGCATGAGCTAAATTACTTGAACTTCTAAAGCCGAGATTCCAAAAGGAGTCAAGTAGCTTTTCAATGGGTCTATATTATTCCACGGACGTATTGGTGATCGAAAATAACTTTTCGCACTTTTAACAGATTTCTTCTTCTATTTCTGCTTAATTTTTAAATAAAAATTTTAAACATCTCTGGGGCACAGTCAGCTGGGACATGCCACCTTTTTACGATTGTAAAAACTGTTTTGGATGAAGTGGAAAGTCTCAGCGTTTTGGCTTATCCCGCGGTTGTCAGTCTGACTCTGGAGTTTTGGATATTGAAGAGAAATCGTTTTTTATTATCTGGGTTATTTAATCGTCTAAGCCGAGATTTCAGAGGGTGTCAATGAAAGTTTTAAATGGGCAGAGGTTTCAGGGACGTTTTGAAGGGTGAAGATTATTTTTTTGTGTTTTAACTGTTTCTTGTTTTCTTTTTCTTTTTTAAATGAAAAAATAAATTTGTTGGTCTATTAATAAAATAAAATTAAGGAAGTCGAAATTAGAGGCATAGCAATGGATATATATCCCCCTCGACGCCGAAATTTTTAGATCAGTTACCACGAGCTTTTAGATTTTTATGTCTTGCAGAAATTACATTTATTTATTCCCGACACTAATGCATATTTTTACCCCGAATAAATTACCCTCTACATTTCTGGTCAAGGTAGTGAAAAGGTTGGGAATCTGAAGATAATTTCGACAACATTAATACATTTTAAGAAACATACTGGTTTACGTGTTTAATACCAAAAGTGATATCGTTCTTTTATAATTGCCGACATGAGCCGATAATTCTCGTTACAATTTTTTTCGGAAAGGGGGGATTGGTAATATGAAGTGCTCGAATATGATACAGCTTGTTCATTAGAAATATGAGTGTCTCACGTTTGAGTACCTCATGCGTGCTTAATCATGTGTACTATGCTTCACGTTAACGACAACAGGGCAATAATTTGCTAGTGACAGTTCTGGATCCGCGAGTAAAGCTTCAATGAACAAAAGTGAGAAAATTGAGAGTCAAAATAGTTTTATTTATGCTCAGTCAGTACATATAAGTATTACACGACGCTATTTTCCATTTAAATGTTAACAGTAATGTGTAAGGTATGTATGACAGACATTCACTGTTTAGTACAAGGACTAGTTTCTTCATCCTTCGAATCCTCACACTCGCACGTTGTTAGAACTACAGTACTATTAAAATCAAGCATGTTTTTCAGCGTCGACATAATTTGTCTTTGTCTACATGCCTTGTCACGGCGAGGCACTTTTCAGATGTGATTGCCAGATAAAGCGAAGGGGAAGGGGAGAAAAAAATGTTGAAAGTCGCACAAGGTTTGCAATTTTTGATAATTGATCGCCAAGTTTGGTGTCAAAAATACGTCTTCAAAACCAAACCAAGCTCTGTGATATCTTCCAAAATTGGCTAGAAACTGGCAAACGCGACAGATTATTACAAAGGAAAAGTATAGTTAGAATATGCCTGGCGATAATTGTAAAACAGTTTTAGAAGGCGATTTTAATATAGATCTCAATTCCGAAGATGTGTTTTATGGAACAGAAAGACAAATATGGTACACTCATAGATTACGATACACTTTCCAAATGGTATTTATAAAGGTGAAGTATAGTTAGAATATGCCTGAGAAGATTCTTAAACAGTTTTGGTAGGCAATTTTAATATAGATTTCAATTTTGAAGAAGGGTTTGTGAGCAAGAAAGACAAACACGGCACACTCATGAATTATGATGCACATTCCAAACAGTATTAAAAAAGCTGAATATAGTTGGAATATGCTTGTAAAACAGTATGTATTGTAAAACAGTTTTAGTAGGTGATTTAATGATAGATTTAGAATCCAAAGATGTGTTTTATGGAGCAAGGAAAAAAAATACAGCACAATGAATAATGATACACTTTTCAACTTAATGAAATAAGGAAGAAAACTAGGGAAGAAGCATGGACTATGATATGCTTTTAATACATAGCACTCAAGTGCGTATTTAAAATCTGTGTTTCAGATTTTAAATACGCACTGTGTTCTTAAGTGTTTCAGATTTTAACTTTAAAAAAAATAATACAGCCAACTAGGAAAAATTCAAGCTTGTAATCGTCCTGTATTTACTTTGAACAAATAACTACATCTTACATTTTAGCAGTTTGTTGCTACGGCCAGGCAAGTAAGTCTAAATAGTAATTAAAAAGAACATTCAGATAAAAAATACGATTTTCGCCAGTTCTACAGGAACATTTTGACTGACAGTGACTTTCACGGGGGATTATGTAACTCACACGACATCACAAAAATTTGTCAACCCAGATGTCTTCTGACTTAAAACTCGGGGCGCAAAAAAGGAAAGTTGTTAAGAGCTGTAAAAAAGAATTCGTTTACATTATGGTCTATGGATAGAAATTCTTGAAAGTGCGCTATTGCATCGGCAGAAAACAGTCCGAAACTGTAGACCGTTAGATCGACAGCCGTGCAGTATGTCCGAACGCGGTACCTTCACACTTTGGCTATCGACCATACTCATTGTCTTAACACTAGTGTCTAAACGGCGCAGTCGATTGAGCTCAAATTGAGCTTGTATGTTATAGGTCACGGTCGCATGACCTGCATAGATTTTGGTCTGTTTAGAGCTAATAATTTGTTCACAGGATTGCAAAAGTAATTTGAATGTATTTTGGCCTACGAATGCAAATCAATTAAAACAAAATAGTGTCTAAATCGTACATTCGAATAAGTTTAAAAAGGGTATGTATATTATAGATCACCGTCACACAGCCTGTATATCCGCCACTGTGTGTAATAAGCATCTTTATAACATAGTAAACTTTCTTGTATTACTTAGGTTTTAAAAGATTTCAAAGACTGAAATAGCCATTCCCCTCTTCTTTCAAATGCAAGAAATTCCCATAAAAGTGCTGCTGTGAGAATCCATGTATGACGACACGATCTATAGATTGAATACTATTGATTTATACGAAAGTTAATGCGAGCCATGGAACTAACTTCACGCTAGATATACACTTACAGAATTTAGAGTTACTTTTATGTTAAAAATGCAAAGCAAAATACCAGGGACCAAGCAGCTGCCTGGTTTGTCCTTGCTTTAGTAAGGTTCTTCATATATGTATTATATTTCTAAAGATAGGTTTGTATTTTTTAATGCTGACAAAAAGATTGTACGGAAATCTATTTGGGCGGTCTATTAAAAGTCCTTTTTCATTTGCACATGCACACCGTCGTAAAGTCACAAAATAAAAATATCATTATGTTCAAAATAATTATACAAAATAAACGTCTCCTTTTAAAATAAAAAATACGGTGAGGGGGAGGGCATACCACCTCAAATACAGCACTTCTATTCTGATTGAAAAGTAATTCGTATCGTAAATTTATGGACGAGAAACTTTCGTGAGAAATATCGTGCGAGGCAATTCTCTGTCTCGCCTTGCTAAATATTTCCTTTCTCGTCTCGCGTCTTGCCTCGAAAAATTTTTCCTGTTTCGTTTCGTGTTCTAGTCTCGCATGCTAGACAAGAACGCGAGACTATGTGATATATCTCGTGTCCATCCCTAGTTCCTAACTCTGCCGAATTAAAAGTGGCTGGAATCACAGCGGAAAATGGATAGAAATGGCTAAAAATTATTGCGAGCTGAGAGAAAAATAAATTACTAATAAACTGATTGCAATAACAAAATAAAATTTTGTTTTTGCCCCGTTTTGCGGGAACGTGTCCTAAAAGAAATGAATTGTAACATCAAGTGCCCTATTGTGTTGACATCCAGACAGTCGTCTGCGAAGTTTTGTTTCGCTGTTGCAGAATGTCTACGTTTTTTAAAACACAATGTTGAACTTTTATACCCTCATGTATGCGCATGCGCATTATAAAATAAATTTAAATAACATTTAATGATGTAAATGGAGAACTACAGACACGAACAAGCGGAATGGACCTATGACTAATGACGTTTAAAATGGCTAGAAGTGGCCAGAAATAGCTTCAAACAGAAAGAATATGGTTTAATCGCTTACGTTCTGATATTCTGATTGTCTGAGGTGGGTGATTGGGGGAGATGTTAAGGTAAAAGGTCTCGACATACAAAGACAGCAGTGAGTCATAAAATCGAATAACCTTTCTGCGCTGTTATCTTTTGTCGCAACCATAGCCAGAAATTTTTCTGGAGAGGATGTGAAAGGCAGTGGTCATTATAATCCTTATATTTATTTGCCAGGAGAGGACAACTCGCGTCACTGAATGTGTCGCTTAGAGCTACATAAACGTAAAAAAAAATTCCTTTCACATTTCAGAAAATCTGCATAATCGTTTCAAGTATCCTATCTCAATTTCAAATTAAATAAGTTTAAATGGAGCTCATAAAATATGTATATAATTTAATAGACATAATGTGTTTTTCGAAGAGGTAATGTGTTTTTCGCTTTTTTTTTTAGATTACGTTGATTATGAACTCGACGGATCTAGTCCACGGGGAGTGCTCTCCGTGGGTGTTTTTCTAAGGGGTCCTAAACTGCATTTACTCGATGTTTCGGGGAAAATCATGGGAATCTCCGGAAGTCTCGGTAGGCGGATGCGACCTGCATTTGAACAAGGCATCTTCCGTTTACTAGTTGAGAGCGCTATGTGCTCGGCCACTGGTGGGGCACATCAATTTTTTAACTCACTTCAAAAAGAGGAAGAGGTTCTATGTTAAACGCGTATGATTTTTTAAAATGCTACCTTCCTCACTAAAAAGGAAAAATAGGTCTCTAATCAACAAATAAAAGCGTGTTAAAAAGAATGGCCTTAACATGTTCTTGTACTCAACTCTTCCATTATGTGATGGATCACGATATTTTGTAAAAATAAAAATATTGCCGTGCCCAAGATTCGAACCTGAGTTATCGCGGCCACAACGCAATGTACTAACCACTATACGATCACGGTCACAGTAAAAAAGGTTTTCTTAAGATTGTACTCTTTGGAAGTGTTATACTTTCAACCAAGATAAGAAATGAGGAAATTATTTAATCCTGGCGATCCTTACCAGGATAATGAGATAAACTTAAAAAATTATTGTATGGTCACCGGTTCTTCATAAATGTACAAAGTTTAAATTAAATCTGACCATTTAAAGTGTGCCATATTTGAGTTCAAAGAAGTCGGTTACAAACATACATACAGGTGAAGCTAATAAATAAAAGCGTGTTAAAATCAGGATAATGGGATAAACTTATCAAATTATTGTATTGTCATCGATCCTTGATATACCTACAAAGTTTAAATTAAATCTGACCGTTTAAAGTGGGTCAAAATCGAGTTCAAAGGAGTCGGTTACAAACATACAAGCATACAAACATACATACAGGTGAAGCTAATAAAAGCATGTTAAAAAAGAAGAGCATGAATGTGTGTGCGATATTTTGAATTCTACGTGTAACTGTCGCATTAAATTAGCTGTTTAGACCTGTGTTTATGGCTTAATATTTTCTACCATTGTACATAAATTTTAAACTTTTGAGAAGTCATCCACATTTTTATTTTGGGATAGTGTTGGCGCACGCACATGAGCCCTCATAATGTATTGACCAATGCTTACGGTCGTAGTAGTGTTGAATGCCTTACGGCATGTGCCCGTAATTAGGAAAAAGTATTTTGAAATATTCTCGATTATATTCGAGGTGGACGGGACCGGGCTTGTCTCGAAATATCGAAATCATTAAATTAATAAACAGATAAATGGAAAGCAATTTTTGTGATTTGAGTGCATATTTAATTGAAAAATGTAGTTACATATTATCACATTACTGATTAGAGCAGGTTAATAATATCGGAAAATAATAGTCAATTGTCTTGTTTTGACACGTTGACTCGTTTCCGTTTAGCAGTATCGCGCCATTGCCAAAGCAGCCATGTCAACACTGCACAGAAATGTCTATGAGGACATCCACAGAAAAAATACATTTTCTGATAGGGCTACCGGGTGCACCAAGTATTTGAAGATTTGTCCTGCAATTTAAAAAAATCGCCTGTTTCATATATGTTGATCATTATTTGGGAGCTAAACTGATTTTTTCACTAACTAAGATGTATGGAAAACTAGAACAAACGAGACTCGAACTTTCGAGACTGTACTGTGAATATGATTAAATGCAATTATTTTAGGACTTAACGCTTAAAGTTTAACATTTTTTTTAACATTATACAGTTAGTTTTTCAGAGATTTAAACTCAAAAACTATTCGATGAAAATTTGTATTTTAGTTTTTTGACATGATGATTTTTAAAATATTAAGTGAAGGCATCACTGCGTCACTTTCGAAACTTGGGCTCTGTTTTAATATGTGGATGTCCTTGCCAAGTGCTTTTAAGGCAAACCTGCACATGGGGTATCTGTCATGGAAGCGGGGGGGGGTTGCCTTGGACAGATGACTTTTTAAGGGGTTCTAACGCGTATTCGCGTAACATGTAGAGAAAACCGGCCAAAACTCAAAACCGTTAGATTGACAGCCGCGCGGCAGGCCAGAACTATTGACCTTCACATTTCAGTCATCTACCATTTTTAGCACTGGACATGGCGTTGACTCCTAAGCCAAAAATTGATATATACAATACATCAATGCTAGATAAAATACATTTTTTCGCTTCAGTTTTTCTGAGAAAAGTAGTCTATTTAAATATAAAACAATTTTATCAAAATTGCATATAATTTAAATAATTAATTATTAGTATACTTAAATTGAGGTATTATTAATTAGGCCAAATTAATAGTTTAAAATTTTGTTCTTTTCAGCTGCGACAAAATAACTATGACGATGTTTAATTCACATATTGATGCTACATTTTCCACTCAAGATTCTTCTTCCTTCAAACGCCAAATAGTCTAATTTTTTATATGCATGTATACAGGGTGTCCCTGAAGATAGTTAAAATACATACAAAGCAGCATTTTCCTGCGTTGCAACGTTTGGTTGGAAATGAAAAATTTAGATAGTTTCAGCACGATAGGGATCCAGCCTATTTCGCAAATAATGTGCGTAATTACCTCATTGTCATCCTTGACCCCCCGATGGATTGGACAAGCTGAACTAGTCGCTTGGCCAGCAGGTTCATTAGATTAATCAAGTATCGAGTTTTGCTTTTGGGGACATCTCAAGGCACTCGTTTACAAGACTCCAGTTGACTCAGATGAGGGCCTCATTACAAAACTTTAGTAAACGCTGCAACCGTTCGTGGAACACCTGGCATCTACGAAAGGCCAATCACTTGCAAGACCCTACCAGCAAATTTGAGCATTTACAGTAGAGCTTTTTCATTTCTTTTGCATTTGCTATATTTCCCCCTACGCTTTTTATTTCTAACCTACAAAAATGCTTCTTTATATGCATTTTATTTATTCTTAAAGTTTGGCCTATGAATTCAGGAACACCCTGTATATGTGTATATATATGTATATATATATATATATATACATATATATATATATATATATATATCTTGGGTGCACCCTCCTGGAAATGATCCTGCCGGCACCCTTGAATTCAATCGTCCTTCAGTGAATATGGACGAACTCCAAAATCTGTACTATTCCCGGAGTTCACCGAAAAAAATCTGATGTGGACACCACATGATTTCCTTGCACGTCTATAAAATCAAAAATATTTTCGGCGCACTTCATCTAAACTTATTTTGTTTGAAAAAGATAAAATACTGCATTAATACTATGGTTTAGCGAATTCTAGCCAAACATTTGACATATCGCCAAGATGGGCTGTATTTGAAAGGTTTGCTTTTGGCACTTAATAGGGATATATTTTTCCAAAAGCCGACAAACTTGAGATAGTTCGCGAGATTTTGGACAATTGCAGAAATAGTGATTCATCACAGACTTTCAATTAACTCAATATATCCATACACTTTAATGTATTTAAAGCCATTTGGCTGACCCTGTAAGTAAATTACCCAGTCGATTGCAATCAGAAAAGAGATGCCCAGTTAGATGTTACAATAGTTCTAAATACAAAATTTCAACATTCTACGGTTAAAAGTTTTAGAGTTATGCGAAATACAAAATTAATTTTGGCCCCGAATTTGGCGATATTTCGGCAAAACTCACCAAGGTCGATGAGAAGTAGTAGGATTTTGGGCATTGACCAAACAATGACTGACTACAGGACGTAATATATTGACGATTTTCATAGACATTAATGTATTGAAATTCTTTTTGGTGGTCCTGTAAATAAACTCTCAAGTAGATTGGAACCTAAAATAAAATTGAAATGCACAACTAGATGTAACAATAACCTTGGATGAGATCCAAGAAAATGACAACTCTATAATTTGTTGATGATATGATATTTCAGCAATCTACGACCAATAGTTTTTGAGATATGAGGATTAAATACATACAAATGTACACCAAAATTCGCCAGTCTTGGCGACTTTTTGCGTAATTTTTGAGTGAGGCACGTGACCGTCGTTGCACCATAATCTAACTGCATGCTAGGATGGTATTGTGCTTGAAAAGGCTGAATGTCTCTAAACCTGCAATTGACCTTAATATGTTGGAAGTTTTTGAGTGTTCCTGTAGAAGAACTATAAATAAAGACATTATTTTCGGTGGAGAGATTCATTTTGTGATCCTTAACAACTTATATCAGTTTATACGTTTGAAATAGCCTAATACTTTTGAAATACGCTATAATGAATTTCTGCCCATAGAGCGTAATGTATGGAAAATCTTTTGGGTGGCAGTAAAGATTGGATAAGTTTATAAACGTACCGGATGTTTTAATAGATGAGCGTACTGTTGAAAGAACATGTCCTGGAATTTGAAATAAGGCCGTGTGGGGATTCTAAATATTGAATTATTATTTATATAAAAGGACCTGATGGTTGTTGGTTGCCTTGTAAATGGCTGGCATCTGAAACTATATGTGTGTTGTATAAATCTAATCTTATCTCGTCATTTTCAAGATATTTATAGTATTTTGTATGATGTTTTAATAAAATCTGAAGATTAGCGACAAGTTTAGCGTGGGAAAACTTTACTTTCGCCCTGTAAATAAACTATCAAGTCGACTGGAGCCAAAACGGGAGGTGCACAACTAGATGTTACAGCAATCCTAAATATAAAATTTTAACATTCTACAACCAATAGTTTTGAGATATGTGACTTGCATATGTACAAACGGATGTACAGACGGAAAAAACTCGTCAAAATGGACTCGTGATCGGTCAAAAGAGATTGTACATGCATTTATATGAACACACACACCCGTACAATGAGATGCCTCGAAATAACTCTTAAAAGTAAATTTAGGCGTAGTAAAAATCGGTTTTTTCCGTCAAAATCTGTATACCGAAATTTTTCGCGATCACATTACAGTAGAACTCCAACTATCCGAATCAATTGTGACCGGACCCTATTCGGATATTCAAAAATTTGGATAATTGGATTTTTTCAAAAAATGGATGTAGTATGTATTTTAATTATTTATTGTGCCAATGCGTGTTGGAAATTGGATAAAAAAACAATTTTTTAAAGAAAAATAGCTTTTAATTAATTAAATGAAAAAGGAACACGTTTACATGTTAAGCTGAGTTACAAGTGCTGTGTATTAGTACAGTATGTACGTACAGTACTGTTAATGAAAGTCATTGTTCGCGCTGCGCCTACACTAGCTTCGCATAGAAAAGGGACAGTAGCTCACCTAGGCAGAATTGCATATTTTGCGCATCGCAGTACGTTTCCGTCTTAATTTCCTTTCTGAAATTCGGAAAATGATTCGGATAGTCTGAATTCGGATAATTGAAGTTCTGCTGTACTTTCTTTCACTTACATGGAAGTACAGCATGAAAGTAAAGAAAGAAAGAAAAGTAAAAAAAGCCAAGAAGGCACTATATGCAATTAGGCCCAATTGCAGGTTCCAGGCTGATATTTTAAAATGAAAATTTCGTTGTTTTTTATCTCATAATAAAATGGAAATTGTCAAAAAACCGCATGCGTATTGAATATAATTTTTTCGATTATCAGGAAATAAGTAATTTGTAACTATTTTGTATGATAATGATAATTGATGTATTTCAGCTTGGCTACATAAAGTATTTTTTTTTTTAATATTCTTATATAAAGTTGTAAATGTGTTCTTAATGCGAAAGCATAAGTAACTACTGGGCTGGTGCATAATTATCAGGCTTTTTTTTAACATTAACACTTATTAAAAGTGTACAATATTTTTAATTAATTAATTTATCTAATTGACGTATATTCTCTTACATGAATTAATTTAATTAATAAACTAAATAAAAATTTTCAAACTCCAGATAATTATGCACCAACCCAGTAGTTTTCAATATGCAAAATCAATATTTTTCGTTTTCGATTCATGACACCAAATTTCAGATTCACTTTTTTAAAAATAAATTTAATAAGCATAATATATATATATATATATATATATATATGATTTTGCTTAATTTTTATTTGTAACATGTAATTTTGCTTTATTGTAATGCAATTGAAATATTAGTTCAGTGCAAAATATATATTTTTAGTAAACCACTATTTGCTTATTTGAGTAGTTTCATATAAGTCCCAATTTATTTGTATCCAGTGTAATGTAATAACACTGCCCTGGTTTATGAAAATGCGAAACTGCTACTCATGGCCTATTCCACAGATTGCATATAAAAATAAGAAATATATTACTGAAGATAGGTAGCAAAAGCATGATTTCTCTTGGTATTATTGCTTATTTTTAAAAATTAAACATTTCAATATAAATGCCGTGAAATAATGTGGTTTACCTCTTTAATATTTTTAAAATTCCCATTCATAATGAATTTTCAAAAGCATTCAAATTTTATCGTCAACACATCAATTAAACTCCCCCTTCCATTCACACAAAAGATGTATAATTGGTACTTTATTGTTCTTTTTTTATGCAGGGGCATAGCTAAGGGGGGTCATAACCCCCCCCCCATGAGAATTTTTTTGACATACAAAATGTATATTCTTCACTACATAATCACACACACGTATACATGAGTTGTAGTAGTCGTAACCCCCCCCCCATGAAAAATTTCTGGCTACGCCCCTGTTTTGGTGGTACACCTTAAGTGAAAATACTTCTCCGAGCATTTATTACTTCTAAGCTATTTTTCAACTTTCGAATCATACTCCAGGAATTAAAACTGCATATGAACTGGAATCAATCAAAACAACGAGAAATATTTATATTTACAAAAGTTAGTTTGTATGACCTAAATTTTGAATTAGTATGTGCAATTTGGTCTTTCTGAGAAGTTCTGCCTTACTCACCCCTCTACCTTATTTAAATGTTGGCATTACATTTCTTTAATTAGAAGTGCTTCATGATTTCAAATAAACCTAAACTGCAATACAGAATAACATTAGATATCAGACTTTTCCAGACTTAAGTTTTCCCTTAGATTAACGTTACTTTCACTGAAGCATGTTAATCTGCCTATTTTCTATTTTAGTGAATAAACGTCATATGTCAATATAACGTCTATATGTCAATATGCAAGTTTTGTTGCATGTTAAATTGTCACTGTATTATCTATCAATAAAATTTTATTATTTAATATCTTGCATTTTGTTAAAAAAGTTTCAGCAAAGCGTCAAAAATATACCGATCAAGTACTTAGAATTCAGCTAAGTACTTTAAAAGATCTATAGTAAAATCTTGATATAACAAATGTGATACCAAAAATCAAATTTGTATTTCTAAAAATTTCTGAGAAGTGAAATTTCATGCAAGTCTGAATTTGTTCCATAATACTTTCTTTTGATAGAAATTTTATTTGTTAATCTGGTGTATTCATATGAGAGGTTTGTTAAAATGAGATTGTATCACCATGTTCTGAGATTTCTCTGATCAATTTACAAGAATCGATATCTATTACAATAATTGATATATTGATGAATGCCAATTCCTACAATATATTGATGAATGCCAATTCCTAAAAAGATTGTAATTCTGATCTTAAAAGATTTACAGAAAAACTGATTACTTCAATTTCAATATATTTCATAAGATGCCGGTTTAAAGCACCTTAATAACAGACCCTCTACTCCTGTCTGGTCTTTATAAAAGTGGTGAGCAGACTTATTAACATGAATTCTTGTAACCAGCAACATTAAATTGATTTGTTTGCAGTAAACGGTGCCGACTACAATTATAATAAATATTATTCAACAATTCAATTCTGCCTATTAGCCAACATAGTTTATAAAGTGGCTAGTTTCTTTTTCCCAATAACACTTTTTAAAATCAATGGGGGATTACTAAATTGGATTTTTTAAATGTTTTAAGTTAAAAATATGAAAACATACAAACAGTTTTAATATTTTCCATGGATTTCTATCACATTCAGAAATTCTCCCAAAAGCAACTGAACAATCGTAATTATTCATATCTTGGGAGACAGTGCTACTACAGTTCTTAAAAAGTACACTAATAGAAACATTTCACATTTTTATGCAATGTTTAAACGAGTATTCATATTTGTCGTTTTTTTTTTCAAATAATAATTAAAAGCTTGCTTTGAAAAAATTTCTCACTTATCCTTCACAAGATTTTTGATTTTGCTTATCTAGACCCAGATAACAGACGAACGTGCAAATGTCATTTGCAGACAGCTTTGAACCTTTTTTTTTTTTTTTTACAAATTTTTAATTGTTAAATTAAAAAAAAGCATGCAAATAAAATAGTGAAAATATAATGTCAATGAAAAAAGAATATATTTATTATGTTTGAGTTGAGAAAATAATCAACATCAATATGAACTTTAGATTAAAGGTAGTATGCTTCTTTAAAATAATATGTATTGCTGTTAGCAGCAATATAGGACTTGCAAAGCACACAGCCTTTTCAGTAGAAACATTTTAAGAAAATATTAAAGTTCGAAGGCAGTTTTACATTTATTATCTATGCATATCCCAAGATTAAAACACACCTTACAAAATAAAAAGAACACTTACTAGATGAGAAACTTTTATTTAACAGATAAAAAATATTTTATTATAAACATACATATAAAATAAACTATTTTTATATCTGTGGAACTAATCACCCTCTTCATCTGTAACTTCCAGAAACTTTTGATTGATCTAACAAATGCTGAAATGAAATCAGATAAAATCAACACATCAATTAAACTCCCCCTCCCACTCACACAAAAGATGTATAACTTGTACTTTATTGTTCTTTTTTTATGCAGGGGCATAGCTAAGGGGGGTCATAAACGCCCCCCATGAGAATTTTTTTGACATACAAAATGTATATTCTTCACTACATAATCACACACACGTATACATGAGTTGTAGTAGTCGTAACCCCCCCCCATGAAAAATTTCTGGCTACGCCCCTGTTTTGGTGGTACACCTTAAGTGAAAATACTTCTCCGAGCATTTATTACTTCTAAACTATTTTTCAACTTTCGAATCATACTCCAGGAATTAAAACTGCATATGAACTGGAATCAATCAAAACGAGAAATATTTATATTTACAAAAGTTAGTTTGTATGACCTAAATTTTGCATTAGTATGTGCAATTTGGTCTTTCTGAGAAGTTCTGCCTTACTCACCCCTCTACCTTATTTAAACATTGGCATTACATTTCTTTAATTAGAAGTGCTTCATGATTTCAAATTAACCTAAACTGCGAAACAGAATAACATTAGATATCAGACTTTTCCAGACTTAAGTTTTCCCTTAGATTAACGTTACTTTCACTGAAGCATGTTAATCTGCCTATTTTCTATTTTAGTGAATAAACGTCATATGTCAATATAACGTCTACATGTCAATATGCAAGTTTTGTTGCATGTTAAATTGTCACTGTATTATCTATCAATAAAATTTTATTATTTAATATCTTGCATTTTGTTAAAAAAGTTTCAGCAATACGTCAAAAATATACCGATCAAGTACTTAGAATTCAGCTAAGTACTTAAAAGATCTATAGTAAAATCTTGCTTTAACAAATGTGATACCAAAAATCAAATTTGTATTTCTAAAAATTTCTCAGAAGTGAAATTTCATGCAAGTCTGAATTTGTTCCATAATACTTTCTTTTAATAGAAATTTTATTTGTTAATCTGGTGTATTCATATCAGAAGTTTGTTAAAATGAGATTGTATCACCATGTTCCGAGATTTCTCTGATCAATTTACAAGAATCGTTATCTAATACAATAAATATATTTATGAATGCCAATTCCTAAGACCATTCCAATTTACAAGAATCGATATCTATTAGAATACAATATATTGATGAATGCCAATTCCTAAAAAGATTGTAATTCTGATCTTAAATGAATTTACAGAAAGACTGATTACTTCAATTTCAATATATTTTATAAGATGTCGGTTTAAAGCACCTTAATAACAGACCCCTACTCCTGTCTGGTCTTTAATCAATGGGGGATTACTAAATTGGATTTTTTAAATGTTTTAAGTTAAAAATATGAAAACATACAAACAGTTTTAATATTTTCCATGGATTTCAATCACATTCAGAAATTCTCCCAAAAGCAACTGAACAATCGTAATTATTCATATCTTGGGAGACAGTGTTACTACAGTTCTTAAAAAGTACACTTATAGAAACATTTCACATTTTTATGCAATGTTTAAACGAGTATTCATATTTGTCGTTTTTTTTTCAAATCATAATTAAAAGCTTGCTTTGAAAAAATTTCTCACTTATCCTTCACAAGATTTTTGATTTTGCTTATCCAGACCCAGATAACAGATGAACGTGCAAATGTCATTTGCAGACAGCTTTGAACCTTTTTTTTTTTTTACAAATTTTTTAATTGTTAAATTAAAAAAAAGCATGCAAATAAAATAGTAAAAATATAATGTCAATGAAAAAAAAATTATTTGTTATGTTTGAGTTGAGAAAATAATCAACATCAATATGAACTTTAGTTTAAAGGTAGTATGCTTCTTTAAAATAATATGTATTGCTGTTGGCAGCAATATAGGACTTGCAAAGCACACAGCCTTTTCAGTAGTAACATTTTCAGAAAATACTAAAGTTCGAAGGCAGTTTTACATTTATTATCTATGCATATCCCAAGATTAAAACACACCTTACAAAACAAAAAGAACACTTATAAGCATGAAAAACACATAAAAATTTAACACATAAAAAATATTTTATTAAAAACATACATATAAAATAAACTATTTTTATATCTGTGGAACTAAACACCTTCTTCATCTGTAACTTCCAGAAACTTTTGATTAATCTAACAGATGCTGAAATGAAATCAGATAAAATTTTAATAATTTATATCTTTAAAATACATAAGCAAGATACTCCCAAAATCTCAACTAAAAAATTTAACAATTTTGAAAACAATTTCTTTTTAAAAAAGAGACATTCTCAGTGAGTGATTTTAACTACAGTAAAGCCACAATACAATGAAACTAAAGGGACCCAATAAAATTATCATTCTAGAGGGATGTATCATTATATCGATGGGGGATTATATTATACGGAAATTCTGCGGAACCCCAAGATTGTATTTTATAGATGATTTATCATTGTATTGAATATCGTTATAGGGAGGTTTTAATTTACTTTGCAATTCCTACTTATCTGATTACTTTTTTCTGCAAATACATAAAACAGACCTTTTGACTGCAACTGTCATAACTGAAAGTCAGCTCATGACACTGGCTAATAAGTCTTACTCAAAAAACAATTCTGTTCTTTTTATGGCGAATCTTTAAAATAATGTTTTCATTGAAGTCTGGACTTTCGACGTATTTCACATCTGCAACAGAAGTCTGCCACCTAGTGAGCACGACGAGAAAGATATCAGTCTCTTAACAGCAGTCACCTGCTTCTATCGAACTGTCTGTGATAAGTTGAAATGTCAGACCTGTCAGAGTTCCAAAGAGGAATGATAGTTGGAGCACGTTTTAAGTGGAGCATCAGTTACGGAAACAGCAAACCTTTTGGGGTTTGCAAGGACTACGGTATCAGCCGTTATGACAAGGTACACAAAAGAGCGTAAGACGACGTCTTCAAAGCACAACAGTGGCCGAAAGTCAAAGCCTGCTGATAGGGATAGATGGGTCTTGAAGTGCACAGTATCCTGAAAGCATAAGCAATCATTATCCAAGATAACATCTGAAATGAACAGTCATCTCCAGGACCCCGTTTCAACAAACACTGTCAAAAGGTGACTTCATGCTGTGAATATTTATAACAGAGTGGCAATTTGTAAACCCTTTTGGTGACAGCAACTAATGCTTTCAAGCAATGCCAATGGTGCAGAGATCATAAAGGCTGGTCTCGACAGCAGTGGCAACAAGTGATATGGTCAGATGAATCATCATTCACCCTCTTTCAGATGACCGGACACATTTATGTCTGGAGAATGCCCAGAGAAGCGTTTCATTCTGAATGTCTCTTGCCGACTGTGAAACCTGGGGGTGGCTCCATTATTCTATGGGGTGCAATATCTTGGGGCACTTGTTATTCTGCATGGAAGGATCAAATCCAATCACTATCTAAGCATTCTAGGGGATCATGTCCATCCTTTTGTGCAGATTGTATTCCCTGGAGAGCGACCATTTTTTCAAGACGATAATGCCCCTATCCACACTGTTAGGTGTGTTCAAGAATGGTTCGAAGAGCATGACAATGCAGTTGAACATCTCGCATGACCCCTTCGGTCTCAGGACTTTAATATTATTGAACATTTACTGGAATATTTGGAGTCCAAACTCCGTTCCCGATTTCCACCTCCATCCAGACTTTTGGAATTAAAGACAACTCTTTGGGAGGAATGGCTTAATATTCCTTTAAATATTATCCTTGACCTTTAAACATCTATTCCACATCACATTAACCCATTTATGCCTAGCGTCCCTTTTTTGGGACGGCATTTTCGTTATCATTCGAAAACGTTATTTATTTTTCCGAGCCTTTTTTCGCGAGTATTGAACCTCTATTCCACAAAACATTTTAATATGGCCAAGTGGGATGTTGACATTTCAATTTTTATACATAATGATTTTAAATGAAATCATCCCTTGTTCAAAAAGTTGACATAAGAAATTTATCAATTACTGCTGGTGTTAGCAAAAATCGAAGAAAGTCGCAAAAATATCCAGGCACGAATGGGTTAAATCTGTACTTCAGTCAAAGGGTGGTCCAACCCCCTATTAATAAAGATTTTCCATTATTTCACAGGTGTTCGTATTATTTTGTCCTCTATCTGAATGTGACCAGACAGAGTAGCAACAGAACATCTCAAAATCTCTGGCTAAATATTTTATTTACTAAGCGTAAAGGTTTTCTCGCTAAATTGCAGAGAGAAGTTTATGTTGTTAAATATGTTTACAATCTGACAAATACATGAAACTAAAAATTCTTAATCAACAAACAATTTCATCCTATTTGAATCTAGATAATCAAAATCCTAAACATAAAAGAGACTGCATGTTTTAAACGAAGGAAAAAAATAACAGCACAGCTCTTAAAGACTATCAACATTAAGAAGACCGAGTCAGCATCACTTTTTTTTTCCTCCCTACCATGCCAGCAAAATTCGCCAAATTATAAAGCTGCTTCCATGAAAACAATGCTTTTTCTGCAATTAGGCGAATTGTATTTTGGTCTACAACTCAAGCTAAATTAACTGCACTTTCACATACATTTTTGTACTAAACAGCCAAATATGGTTGCAACTTTGCAACAAAGCAACTTTCACATCACACCCTATAAAAAAAGGATATTACAACAGCACAACAATGATTATTTAATCAAAATGCAATAGTTCGGTAGAAGAAATATTATGCAGGATAATGTTTCAATTATTCTATTAAATTTTCTTATTGTTAATTTTATTCCACATTTTTCAAGTAACATGTTCCACAATTCATGTATTGTCTTAATGTTTATATACCACAGCATTTATTTATAGGGGAATAGATCTTCCCTTTGCTCAACTGGACGCTACTTATTTTCATATGTTCTGATTGAAAATCATCTCTATGGTTTCCTCACAATCAGCATGCATTACTACATTTGTCACGCCTAAATAAATTTGTGCTGAATAATTGCCTGAGACTATACATTTAGCTAAAAAAAAGCTGTGGATACAATGCTAGCGCTAGAAGTAGTTACAAATTATTATCAGGGTTGTAAAAAAAACCAGTTTCTTAGTAAAAACACAAACAACCCCCCCTCCCAAAAAAAAACAGTTCTTTTGGTTTAAACCAGGTAAGTTTTTAAAAATCCTTTTATAATTACATAGACACATATTTATAAAATGTTCAAGTAACAATTAATATTCCTTTTGAAAATAATTAAAACTAGTAAATAAACAATTGTAGCTACTTATGAGGACATTGAAATCATTAAATTTTAACATTTTATTTAGCGATACTATTTTTTAAATTTAACATATAATATAATACAACATTAATTGCTTACTACATAATACATGGAATATTTTATTTAGTTTCATCAGTAATAATGGTGATAAGTTGTTCAAAATGATATTTTTAAGGTTTAGAAATAAATGGTTGAAACACCAGACCAATTTAAAAACAAATTTAAAATGCAGCCTATAATTTAAATTTAATTAATAATTGTTACTTATAAAATATTAAGGTATCTAATAGATTAATATAAAAACTTATTGTTTCAAAACACAGGAGAGTCTCGATTAACCGAGATATGCCTCATCCCAAATAACTCAATTTATTCAAATTTTGCAGGGATTTTTTAAAAAAATTATAGAAACTTAAAATTTTTTATAGAATAGGACATGAATAATTTAATTAATACAAAGGAAAGAGAATGAATATAAATTCAAAGGTTTTTTAGATTTATAATCAATACATTATGGGGGAAAAAATTCCTCATTTTTGGAAGAATGAAAGGATAGAATGTTTTTTTTTTTTTTTCAGCTGCTCTTCGACAAATTTTAATGCGCAAAACTCTCAGCAAAGTTTTTTTAGCAGACTTTCATCTTCTTGCTCCAAATAATTAAGTAATGGGTTATGCAGTAGCATAGAGCAATTCACTAAGTTTGGAGGGGGGCTCAGTATGTTTAGATTGATTCTGGAACAACAAAAAAAAGCACCATATTGTGCTGATTTGCGATAATTTTCTCCATTCCTCCAAGAGTATGGGAAAGGCTTGAGCCCCCTAACCCCCCCCCCCCTTCCTATGTTACTGGTATTCTGTACTGATGTGTCACCATGATTCAATTTTTCAATGAGTTACACGATTTTCTTCATCATTTAGCCCTGCTATGGCCGAATGGATAAGACGCTGAACATGATGGTGCTCAGTATCTCTTCATGATTTTACATGATTTCCTTTGTCACTTCACCCTACCTAAGCCGAGTCACTAGGACGCTGAATATGTATGTGGCTGAAGTGTAAAGGTCCTGTGTAATGGCCTACTGCAGGAAAGTCAATTTAACGGTCTGGTAATTTAAGCAGTGTTTTCCAGATATAAAGCAAATACGTATTAAAATCTCCTGAAAAGTCCTCTGCCCAAACACAATACATAGTTCTTCATCTCTTTAAGGACATTCCACAAAAATTCCCTGTTTCTTCTGAACTACAAGCTTTTCAGCATTTCAATTTTGAATCTTCATTAATCCATTGTTGCACTTGAGTTTTCAAAACAGCCTCACTTTCACAAAACTTATAAAATTTTTCTTTACAATTCAGTATTATCGTTGTGGTAAGTTTTGGTCGCATTGTGGTCGCGAAAAGACTTGTCAAAATGCTAAAATAAAACTAATGGGCTTTTGCTTTTTTGCAAAAGTATTCAGAAAAAAATTGGAACTGAAATATATTAGACAAACAGGAATAAAAGTAAAAACTTTTATTTCTGTTATGGAATGGTTGTGGGGACAATCTTTGATTTTCAACACTAAATTGAAATATAAATCCTGTACGTCTATAATTTTCAAAACCACTCAAAAACAATAGAGGAAATGGAGAGCAGACACTATCTCCCGGAGAGAAAAACTGAATTATCCTTTTAGCATTTTGCTAAAGCTTTTTTTCTTATTTTATTTTTTTTGCTAAAAACTTTTGAGCTCAGCTTAAACCCACCGCTGTGTTCTCCAAGAATTTCATTTTCTTCATTTCGAAAAATCAACTTCCATGATTTTTTAAACTGAGGAGCTTTATACTGATTTCCTTGCGTCATAGACATAATAAAAAGGGACTGCCCCGGATAATCTGATACTCGTTAATCAAGAGTCTACTATATTCCAAATCTTTAAAATTCTGAACTAAGAGAAAGTATAGGTAAAAATTAGGGTATTTGGTTAATCGCCAGTGGCGAGTAGCCTCCATTTTTTTTATTCGCCACTTTTTTGAGTTAGTGGCCACACACCAGCCGAATTTTTTTCGTATCATTAAAAACCAAATTAATTAATTACTTTTACTATCAATAAAAATTAAATTTTATTAAAAAAGTATAAATTTATAAAAATAAACAACCTTTTATTATGAATATGAGTGTTAGGTCAGAATCATTAAAAGAAATCAAGATATCTTTGAAATCGTGCAAAATAATACATATTTATATTAACTTTATGTTTGTTTAATAAAATGTTTTGAATATATTTAGATTACACATTTATTCTTTGTTTTATACTGCTGAAAAAAGATATGACGGTGGGGAGAATGGCGATTTCTTTTATCGATACTTGTGGACATTTAATTGCCACGTGGCGAGTGGCAACCGCTAATTTTTACCTATAAGAGAAAGGCATTAAAACTGTAAAATATATTTTTTGTCTGTTTAAAATATTAAAATTCATAAATATGTTAAGAGTAAAGACATTAAATTTATAATTTTATTTTAAAAAATAATGCCTCTATAATTTTTTAAAAATACTTTTTTTTTCATAAAAGCTAAATAATTTTTTAACTTAAAGTGCATTATTATTAGTTTGCTTAAAAAAAAAAAAGCATTTTAAAGGGCCCGTTCGAGAATTCACCGGTTGGTTATGCACAGATGCTACTGGTTGCAGTCATTCTTTGGTTAAGTGACGTCACGGTTGTCAACCGGTTTTAGTCATCCTCACCACATCCGATTCCAAGTCAAGAAAACAAAAATAAGCATTGGCAATACTATGCCAATAACCGGAATCACCCACCTCGCTAGCAGGGTCATTCTGTTTGCACTCTGGTCACGCTGAGCAGACAACTGCTACATGACCGAAACATTTTCTAATGCAGTTACTTCCAGAGCTCCACCTTTTCGAACATTCTGGTCATGCACCGGTGCACAACCGATGAATTCTCAAACATGCCCATAATAAGTAATTCTGTGTGGATAAGGTTTACAAACCTATTCCATTTCTTCATTCTGTCCAACCAGAGATGAGCTCTGATAGCTGCGTGTGCTTGTTCAAATTCGCCAGTCAAATAATAGATGCCAGAAGCTACAGTGCGACAAAGTGACAAAAAGTAGAGAGAAATTTGTTAATTGCTATTTTTTTCCTTTCATAAAAATCTAGAACATTTTAAATAGAATTCATTGCTTTGCATTTATATACTAATACTATATTTTTAATATATTGGGTTGGAGGGAAAGTTCTGTCGTATTTTTAAAAAAATATTTGAATTCATTTATAAAAATATGTGTTTAATATTAATTAACTGTACAGTTGTTACTTTTTTAATATTTAGTTAAGTTTTTTTTCACAAAGAAAACTTTTTTTTTCGGGCAATAAGTTTTGATGTTATCTTTACATTTAGATGCTTTTGTAATTTATTTTACATTATTACAGTCTTGGGAAATAATCTTTTTTATTGATGTAAAACTGGGAAACAGTTCCTTAGATTTAATGTGAATACAACACATTTTATATCATTGGTTTAACCTTCACTACTATTCTCAATTTGCGTTTAACAACTTTTGTTTTGTTTTTAACTGTAAGTGGTTCATATTTAAAATTACATGGTTCATTTTTAAATTTCACACATGCATATATTAAAAATGATTTTTTCAACCTAAATTACTAATTAACACTATTTTTTTCAGGCAGGCTGAAAACTACATTAAAGCAGCTGAAAACTACATTAAAGCAGCTTGGGTCATAAATTAAAACAGGTTTACACATAATTTTGGTAAAATATTGCTAATTTTGAATATTCAAAGAGGAAATTTTGGTAAAATATTGCTGATTTTGAATATTCAAAGAGGAAATTTTTCTTTCTATTTTTATCAAGATAAATAACTGTTTTTAACATTGTGCCACATAATTTACATGACAAAATCATGGAATTTTTCAGTTTTATACAGGATTCCCACTGATTTATTGGTATAAAAAATAAGGGATTTCTAAGTTTTTTTTTTTTTTTCAAGGCCAATAATCGAAGCTACTTTCCAATGCAATTACCTTGTTACAGCTCTTTACCCTCTGGCGGTCCAAGGCCAGCCAAACTGCTTTGCATACAAACAGCTAGCCGGCCGGCCAAAAGAAAGTAACATTTCCTTTCCCTGCTTTACAGCAGGTGGAACTTTTTACGATTGCTGGACAATAGCTGATACAGGATGCGCGAATACCTCCCACGACCTCCAGATGTATTTTCTCTTTTTTCTTCACACGAAAATTTCCCCAGTTATTCTTCCGCGTGGTCATCATAAACGCCGGCTTTCAAGGAAGTGTGGATTTTCACAACCACCTGCGGTGAATTTCCATCAGATAATTTCTGAAAGGGGGAAGGCAACGTTCTTCAAATTTTGGCCGGGTCTGGACTTGTGGACGCTCTAATTGAAAACTCGCCTGAACGTCAGAGGGTTAATAATACAGCAAGCATTTCATGTCTTTTAAAGTACTGACCCCTTCTTTCTTGCTCCCAGTATATTTTCAGACTAGAGTTCAAGTTATGTACCAGCAAAATTAGAGCACTTCAATTCTTTTGCATGGGATTTTTTTTATATCAAAATGTCACCAAATTCAAAAATGAATAAGTAATATGCACACATTGTACATATTACTTATTTTAATACAAAATACATACTTTATGATAATTTTCTTTGAAATAATACAACTGTTAAGGGATTAAAGTGCACTTGAGTTAAAACAATGTTTTAATCAGTTATTATATTATGTATTTATCTCATATCACTCATTTTCCCTTCCACGCCAACTATGATGAAAGGTAAAAGAATCATGGAAATGGAGAGTGTAGACCAGAGAAAGAAAATACCTCCTCACCTATACCTCAGATGAGTAGGACGCAGGTATTTTGAGCTCTGCTCTTTCAGGGAGTTTCTCGTGTAGGTGTGCCGAACCGGTTATGGTTCTCGGAAGGCATTAAGAGAGACTAGCTCTCTGCTCGGCGAATTTAGACGTTCGATGACTGGGGAAGCGTGCTGAAATGGGAACTCCCAATTATTACTTTATTTTCTTTCGGCTATTTGCAGTGTACATAGTGTAAATAGTACGTTTAGTTTGTAAATATTTTTAGTTAGTAGTTTGTACTTAGTATGTAAATAGTTTACAAATTGTGAATTTCAAATGTATTACTTCTTCAATGCAAATAGCTGTGGAGCAGAGTTAGTACTGGAGAGTAGTGATAGATGTTTCATTGTAGCTGCCTTAACCGACAGATGAAGTTAGTTTTTTGGAGTTGACTGCTTCCATCGAAAAGTTAGCCCTTCTGATGTTTTCATCAATATTTGCTACCTTCATATTTGAGTAGCCTTATGGACTCTCATCTCTCCACCGTGAAAGGCCAGGCCAGATAATTTCTCTTCTAATGTTAAAATTTCTTGTCACACAACATCTTTAATTATTTTCCGAAATCCCGGCCTTTTTTTGACGGGCTCTTTCCTGCCTTCGTCAGTGACTGCATTTCCTGAGTGTGACCACCCAATTTCGCTGCTGTCTATTTTCAAGCTACGGTTTCCTGGTGGTGGTCATGAGTTTTCAGCATCATTATCACAAGGGCACCCCCGCTGTCTAATCATTAGCGGCTTTTCAAGCCTACGGGGAGGTTACGCTGGGCCTCCTGCCCTTGTACTTGTACTAAATTTCACTCGAGTCTTGCTCTTGCCCTTCAACTGCTTCATTACTTCTTGAGGACTGCATGTTTTTATTATGCCTTTTCCCCGCGGACTTTCCTCTGAGGTTATGCCGTGGACTTGTTTCTCCTGCCAGAAGCCAATTAAAGAATTTGCTACACAAGAAGCCAATAAGGCATAGCAAGGATCTTCTGCTTGACTACTAGTCCCGACAGGGTGATTACTTCATGTCTGCCTGGCATGGTTAACATCATAAAGGACAGTCATCTTCATAACTCTCATCAAATTACTGGAGTTTAGTCTTTCATGACCGGGCACTCCTTCGTCTCACCGATTTTGACAAGATAACGCTATAAGGTTCTTCCACACAATACCCCTTGCTTAAAAAAAAAAAAAAAAGAAAAGAAAAGAGAATGAGACGATAATTTAAGGCTTTTACAGTGGCGTAGCCAGGATTTTATTTTGGGGTGGGCTGGGTACCAAATTTAAAGCTAAAGTTCAGTTATAAGCTAAGTAAAGGGTCCCATTTTGGGGGGGGCAGCAGCCCCCTCAGCCCATGCCCCTGGGCTTATAGGTTAAATATAGGCCTTTTTTAAGGTGTGTGGGAATCCTGTTGTAAATAAAATTTCTATCCCAGACCTGACTTCATGAAAATGAAACTCTCACATTTTCAGGTTCTCCAATGATGTGCGGGAACTCTGATATACACATATCAACAAATAAGAACTCTCACCCTTGACTAGGCCAGTACTTTGTGACATTTTTTAAAAATATAAAACAGATTATATATTAAGGAACAACCTAATTTTTAAAAATCAATAAATTAGAAATCTTTGACACTTACTAAATGTAATGCTTAAAAATTCAATGATCAAGTGACTGAATTAATAATGTACTCAAAATATATATGCAGTAGTCAAAAATTAATTTTTCACACAAAGTGCTTTGCAATTGAAGAAACGAAATTATACCGTTATTTCCGACCCAACATTATAGTAGTGTTGTTTTAACCAAATGCAATTTTTGTAAAGAGTTTTATTCCTATCAGAAACCGAAAAATTAGTTTAAATTTTACTGCTGGGGAGCAGTGCCTGGGAGAGGAAGGGAAAAAATGCTTGCTATAAAGTAGGGTAACAATATTCTACTTTTTATGAATGCCTTTTTACGAACATTTGATCTTTTACGGCTATGTTAACACCTGTATACCAATAAACAAACCAAAATTTTTCAAAACTGCACCTATGTGGAATACTTTGGCAACAGGAAAAAGAAATAGTTATGTGCCCCTTTTCTTCCCGGCAATGTCACAAATTTTGCTACATGCAGTTTTCTTCTTCGCTATTTTCCTAGTCTCATCCTTTTATTGTTTTTTCTCCCATGTAAGAACTTTATGTAATTTCCACTTCTAGTCAGTCAGAATTCTACTCACCAGTGATATGTTGGCGAGTGGAAATTTCGTTGTTGGGAACATAAAACGTAGCAGAATTTTATCCACAAATAATTTAATTCAAAGCTGAATTTGTCGATCAACAAAATTAAAATACAATAGAAAACTCGTGCTTTTATAATTATACTGCAAAATCCAGAAGTGTTTTCTGAACAGAAGACCAGACAAAAGTATAATTTTCTGGAAAATTTTGAAAAGTTGTCTAGCATATCTGGATTAGGGGGGAGGGGAGGGGGTTACCAATAAAATATATCACACTACATAAATAATTATTATATTGTATATTATTATTTGTACTGTAATTATAACAAAGGCATTATAAAAAGCTCTGAATATGTTCTTAGCTATCATCTCTTCTCGGAAAGTGATTTAATTTGTGTGATAACTATAAATGATATGTGGTAATGACTAGATATTGTTTTCATTTTGTTTAGAAGTGAAATTAAAATAATCTCTTTAGATAATGTTGTTAGTTATAATTGTATTTAAAGAAAGGGGGGGGCTTGAATGGGGCAGAGTTCCCTCATAAAGTAAATATCCACTGAAAAATTAGGGAATCGAAATCTTTAATATAACAAACTTATACATATTTTTTTAACGAAGAAATAAAGTAAATTAGAATAAATTGCAACATTAATTTGTCGCCAATGCAAAACACCGCCAAAAGAGGGATGATATCGAAGCTGTTCCCAATCAATTTTAGGTAAAATACATTCAATAGAAATATAAATATTAATGCAAATCGTCATCGTTTTAAAAAACAAAAAATGTTTTCGACTTTGCTTAGCAAACTTTGGCATGCTTTAAAAAATAGAGAAATTTGTAAAAGAAAATCAAAAAACATGTGTATTTTTTAAATGTATTAGTTATGAATTAACAGATAATTTTAAAATATTCACACATTTGCCATGAAATTATCAAAATTTTGAAAATCAATTTGCAGCTTTAAAAAAGAGAGAGATCGGCAATAATTTTAAAAAGCGTAATCTACTGGAGTCACTTAAAAAAAAAAAAAAAAAGTACACAAAGCAATCTAAACCAACATCAATATTTTTATATAAACACACGTCAATTTTACAATTGCACTGGAACGAAATTTGCTAAAAACAAACATGCCATCGAAGATTTTTAGGAATTTTACATAACATTTAAAACTTAAATGGCAAAGTAACTTACATTAAAGAAAACTGCATGCAAATAATTCAAATAAATAATTAAAACTAAAAATTACTCACCACCTGCGACTAAGAACTGCTTAATCAGCATGGGTTGAGTTGAGCGGGACTGGAGAGGGGAGTCAGGGAGCCATTGCGACACCAGCGCCCTCTGCCGAACATTTGCGATCGCTCGCTAGCGTCGAACCCATTACTCCGCGGCGTCTGTTTTGGGGAGAAAGTTTCCAATCGAAACACGAGATCGCGTCGATTTCTTTTCGATTGCTAGCTATGGTGAAGAAACTTAAAGATCGCAACACGAGATCGCGCCAGGTATATTGTGACATCGTTAGAATATTGACGGTTATACGCCAATCGAAGCGATCATTGGCCAATCATTTACCCATTACTCTTGCAGCTTGGGGTGTAATCACATGAAAATCTTAAAAGGCGAATATTTTCATGATTACGATACTTTCCATACATATTCGGAAAGTAAAAATGCGATAGATTTAAAGATGAGGATCATTGACACATGAGAGAAATGACAAAATAGTATTCCGAAAATCAGTCATCACATTTGCGTTATAGCAATATATTTTTTTTTATCGTAGCAGTTTCATAGTTTTGCACCATTTTATTCTTTATTGGACCTTTAATTATCACCCTTTTGAGCAGTATGGCTACATCCACGCGCCACAGTAGCGTACGCAGACTTCCTTCAAGGGGATCGGGAGGGAAGACATAATTTGCATGCACATTAAGAAAGTACTATCTCCGCACTCAACATCATTTCCCCCCTTCCTTCAAAAAAGAAATGGTATGCAAAAAACAAGAAAAAACATAAAAGTAATGGATGATTGGTACATAATTGGAGTTCACGAGATTAATGATGTTACATAACACGTAAATCTGTATGTCTTTTGAAATATATTAACATTCCTGATAGCACTAGATCAGTGATTCCGGATTTCTTTCCACTATCTTGCGACAGTGAAGAGAGCAGTTTCTTTGGAAGGAGCTATGCATTAGAGTTGTGCATAAATAAACGTAATTTTCGCAAGGCATAAAAATCTAAATGCTTATGCGGTCGCATCGTGGCCAAGTGAATAAAACATTGAGTATGGTGGATTGCTAACGTATTAAAGTCCAGGCTTCCAGCCAACTGCGTCTATCAAACGGTCTGACATTTTCGGCGATTTCTGCCAGATGTTACGTGAATATGCTTTGAATTTCTGAAAAAGACCTCGCCCAAGGCAACGCCCCCAGCTAAGCAGATACCCGTCTTTTAGATTTGCCTCAGCAAAATACTCACATAACATGCTAACATCACTCAACATGCTAACACTGACTGATCTAAAAATTTCGGTGTTAGGAGGATACGTACCCCTAGCTAAGCCCTTAACTCACACTTCCTTTAAAAATATATATTTTTAAATAGACCTACAATTTAACCTTTCCAGGGGCGGTGTCAACATCGGTATGTCACTTTTTTACATTTCTTTAAAGTAAAGAAAGAACTACTACTAATTATTTTAACTTTTAAAATTATTCGGTTGGTGCATAATTATCAGGCGTTTTTCCCTTTCCCCATCGGCCGGAACAGTCCCAGTTTTCGTTCCCTTCCAGTCTGCCAAAAGTGCCTGGTCTTCAAAATCCGATGGTCGACCTCTTCCTGGCTTATCTTCAAAGCTAAGGTCACCAGACTTGAAACGGCCAAACCACCCTGCAATGAAAGCTGGGATTGTTTTGCCAAATGGAGAAAGAGGGAAACGCTTGATAATTATATATATGCACCAACCTAATATTAATTAAAAGTGTTACTTTTTAACACACCTCCTATTGCTAACAGTTGACAGGACTAGAGTTTAAAAGCGTTTCGTCTTAAAAAAAGTTTCTTTCTGTTGCATTGTATTGTGGCAAAGCTACGCAAGGGCTATCTGTCAAAGAGAGGGGGTGCCTTGGTCGAAGGACATTTTAAAGGGTTCTAACGCGTATTCACGCTGTAACTGGAGAAAAGCGACCAAAACTCAACACTGTTAGATTGACAGCCGCAGAATAGGACAAAACGCTGGACATTCACACTTTAAATATTTTTTTTTTTTAAATATTGTAAAAAAGTGACATGCTGAAGCTGACTGTGCCCACAAAAGGTTAACTTTTTATTAAAAAATAAAAGGAAATACAGTCAAAGTACGAAAAATTATTTTTGACCCCCAATACTTAAAGAAAATAATCTAGCTGATGTACCAGCTTTAAAAAAATGAAAAAAAATCCTCTTCAATATACATTGTCAGAGATCCAGAGTGGGGAGAGGGACACAGAAACACATACCACCTTAAAAGTACAGTGTAGAATATTGACTTCGTTTTTAAATTCAAGTCAATTTACCAGAAATATGAGCCAAATGTTTTGTGCCACCTCCAGAATTTTTTCTGGATCCGCCACTGTCAGTATCTACCCTCTTCATTTTAAATTAAATTCAAAATGTGCAAATTTTTAGAGTTAAAGGGTTATTAGGGAGGGCCCCTTATTGTTGGGGGCCCGGGCGATTGCCCCGAATGACCTGATGGAAATCAGTTCTTAAATGTGTCCTGTGTTTTTACGTACGGAATACAAATGCGGGTGGTGAACCCACTCAATACTTGTACTTTTCATTCACCCTCCTCTCAGTGCGAAAAGCCGCTGATTCGGATCAAAATTTTTAGGTTACTCAAACGGTTAGATCTTATACCGTATTTAAATATATTGGAACAATTTGTTATAATTGTAACGGATTGTTTCAATATGAATGGCATTTCGTTATTGCGTTATAACGGTATGAAGATGTCGTTCTGTTCCTTTAACGTTATGGTCTCATACCGTATTTAAATTGTTATTCAACGAATGGTTATAACTATAACTAATTCATACTGTATCGTTATCACATAGTTATGTGAGTTTAACGTTATAAACTAAACGGTTAACATGATTAACCGAATGCATTTTGTTACTGTTCTTAGAGTTATTATGTATAGCACAGAAAAGAATAACGTTATAATAAGTGTACGTTGAATATCGTTATTAAATATAACGTTATTCCCCGAGCACTTTTGGGTCAAGTAACCGAATACCGATTTCTCAAATCATTAACGTTATTGATTATAACGTTATTTCGTGAAGAACGATTTGAAAGTTACGGTATGAATAACATTATTCGGCTTGTGAATAACGTTATGATTTGTAACGAATAACGAATTGGTTATAACGCGCATTACGTTAAGTTACGGATCCCTGGTAAAAACCTTTTCTGACCTGTCCAATACCGGGTACGGTCCATCATACGGTGGCTTCAGTGGAGGTTGCACCGCATCATGTCGTACGAAAACATGAGTGCAGTTATGCAAATCTTGCGGAATGAAAGTTCTACTTCGAGTACCATGATTGCTTGTCTTAGAAGGCGAAATGGCACTCATAATCTCTTTCAGCCGACGGACGAAGTCTGCAGCGTTGACGTCGACACTGGTGGGTGTGAAAAATTCCCCTGGCAACCGTAAGGGAACGCCATACACCAGTTCCGCAGTAGAAGCCTTGATCGACTCTCGGAACGCAGCACGCAGTCCAAGCAAAGTTGTAGGAAGGACGTCCATCCAACGATCGGCAAATGTAGGATCCGTAAGATGGGCTGGAAGAGAAGCCTCCAGGTCCTATGCCAGTTTTCCACAAGACCATTAGACTGGGGATGAGAGGCGGTGGTATGAGTGTGTTTTTGCGCCCAATAATTGTGTAAATGAGTGAAATAGGCGGGAGTCAAACTGTCTTCCCTGATCGGAAGTAACTCTACTGGGTACACCGAAACGAGCAATCCAGTGTGTGTAAAAATTCCTAGCCACTGTCTCAGCGGAAATATCGGAAACTGGACAAGCTTCAACCCAACGAGTGTACCTATCAATCATTGTCACACAATATGTATAACCACGAGAAGGCGGAAGTGGGCCGACCAGATCGATGTGCACATGGTCAAATCTCCTGTCGGGTACTTCGATTTTACCCGCGGGGCTAGTAATGTGTTTGTGGATTTTAGCTCTTTGACAGGGTATACAAGCACGCGTCCACCGCGTTACATCCGCTTTAATGGAATTCCAGACAAATCGTGCTGTTACTAATTTAATGGATGCTCTGACACCAGGGTGTGCCAGGTTGTGAAGCATCTCAAAATCAGTTTGCCTGAATTGAGAAGGGATGTAAGGGCGCGCAGTTTTACCCGATACATCGCACATTAACTGAATATCAGAGTCAGGTAGGGTAATTTTTTTTAGATTTAAAACAGTCTCTGAATTTAGCAAGTTTCGCAATTCAGTATCAGTTTCCTGTGCCCTTGCAATTTCAGCATAGTTCAAAACGCTAGGCATTTGGATCGCCTCGATTCTAGACAGCATATCAGCGGGTGTGTTCTCTAACCCCTTTACGTACTGTATGTCAGTACTAAACTGTCCAATTAGATCTAAATGTCTCAATTGACGGGGCGTGCATTTGTCTGGTTTCTGCCTAAATGCAAATGTTAGAGGCGTGTGATCTGTGAAAATCACAAAATGGCGACCTTCTAACATGTGTTTAAAATGTTTTATGGCAGAATAGATCGCATAAAGCTCCCGATGAAAAGTGGACCATTTTTGTTGAGCTAGGGAGAGTTTTGCTGAGAAGAATACAAGGGGCTCGCATTCAAGAGCATTTGACCCTTTTCTGTACTGGTTCAGGGTTGCGCCCACTGCTACGTCGCTTGCGTCACAAAAAAGCAGTAATTGGGCCTCGGGGTCGGGATGTGCCAGCAGAGCAGCATTAGCCAACTGTTGTTTGCAGTGCTCGAATGTTGCTATTTGTGTCTCGTTCCACTCAAGTGCGGTGGATTTTTTGTTTTTAACACCTTTAAGCATTTCATTTAGCGGAGCCTGCATGTGTGCGGCCTGCTTTACGTTACGCCTATAATAATTAAGTAAACCCAAGAAACGTTGGAGTTGCTTTACAGTTTGCGGCAACGGATAATCCAGAATAGGTTTGACTTTGTCGGGAAGGGGTCTAATACCACTTTTATTCACCAGATATCAGAGAAAAGGGAGTTCAGGAACTCCGAAAACGCACTTATCTAAATTTATACAAATTCCGTAGTTCGTCAAGCGCTCAAATACCTTTTCGAGGTGCAGTTTGTGTACCGCTTCGGAACTACTTGCTATTAGGATATCGTCTAAATATGCGAATGTGAAATCGAGACCTCGCAAGACCTCGTCTATAAACCTCTGGAAAGTTTGTGCCGCATTAGCCAAACCGAAAGGGGTAAATAAAAATTCATACATCCCGAAGGGTGTAGTGATTGCTGTTTTGTGCACGTCGTCTGGGTGGACGGGAATTTGATGATAGGCCCTCACTAAGTCAATTTTTGAAAAAATTGTTTTATTATGTAGCTGACTTGAGAAATCCTGAATATGTGGCAGCGGGTACCTGTCTGGTACAGTGATTCTGTTAAGAGCTCTATAATCTCCTGTTGGGCGGAATTCTGTACCTGATGCTTTGGGTACTAAATGTAGTGGGCAAGACCAGTTTGACGTACTATGTCTACATATACCCTGTTCCAACATCTATTCGAACTCTTTTTTTTGCGATTTTTAATTTTAAAGGGTGTAACCTTCGCGGCCTAGCAAAAACAGGTTGCCCGTTTGTAATAATTCTGTGAACTGTATTATGTTTAATAACTCTCTTGGAAGGGTATGGACGAATCACCTCATTGTACTTTTCTAAGATTTCTCTGTATGAGGAGTTACTAGCAATTAAAGTTACACGAGATTTATCAGTCACGGGTTTACCTGTAGTAGTCAAGTTGGTGAGGCTATCACGAAGACGAGCATGTTTTAAGTCTATCAGCAAGCCAAAATGCTTAAGAAAATCAGCACCTATGATTGGTTTGGTTACATCGGCAATTACAAAGTGCCATGAAAACTTTCTGCGAAAGCTCAAACTTAAAGTGAGCAATTTGACCCCGTACGTTTTGATCGGAGATCCACTAGCCGAATACAAGGTAATATTGCCAGTGGCATTTCTCAATGACGAAAAACTCGATCGTGGCACGACACAAACATCACTACCACTGTGAACTAGGTACGTTAAGTTTGTCATAGGGTCAAACACAAAGAGGTGGCTTTTGTTGCTGACTTTGAAATCGCATTGCGCCAGGTAATGCGATCTCACTACTCGTTTCCCGATATTTTAAATGAACAAGGGGATTTGCAACGTTTAGCCGCGCTGCCGAACTTAAAGTGATACCAACACATATCATGGAATTTCTGTCGGCTGTTTGAGTGTTGTCTACGGGAAGGGCTCCTATGCTGAGAACTGTGGCGGGGATCTCTTTTCTTTTCTTTTCTTTTTTTTAAAGCAAGGTGTGTGTGGAAGAACCTTATAGCGTTATCTTGTCAAAATCGGTGAGACGAAGGAGTGCCCGGTCATGAAAGACTAAACTCCAGTAATTTGATGAGAGTTATGAAGATGACTGTCCTTTATGATGTTAACCATGCCAGGCAGACATGAAGTAATCACCCTGTCGGGGCTAGTAGTCAAGCAGAAGATCCTTGCTATGCCTTATTGGCTTCTTGTGTAGCAAATTCTTTAATTGGCTTCTGGCAGGAGAAACAAGTCCACGGCATAACCTCAGAGGAAAGTCCGCGGGGAAAAGGCATAATAAAAACATGCAGTCCTCAAGAAGTAATGAAGCAGTTGAAGGGCAAGAGCAAGACTCGAGTGAAATTTTTAAAGTACAATTACAAGGGCAGGAGGCCCAGCGTAACCTCCCCGTAGGCTTGAAAAGCCGCTAATGATTAGACAGCGGGGGTGCCCTTGTGACAATGATGCTGAAAACTCATGACCACCACCAGGAAACCGTAGCTTGAAAATAGACAGCAGCGAAACTGGGTGGTCACACTCAGGAAATGCAGTCACTGACGAAGGCAGGAAAGAGCCCGTCAAAAAAAGGCCAGGAGTTCGGAAAATAATTAAAGATGTTGTGTGACAAGAAATTTTAACATTAGAAGAGAAATTATCTGGCCTGGCCTTTCACGGTGGAGAGATGAGAGTCCATAAGGCTACTCAAATATGAAGGTAGCAAACATTGATGAAAACATCAGAAGGGCTAACTTTTCGATGGAAGCAGTCAACTCCCAAAACTAACTTCATCTGTCGGTTAAGGCAGCTACAATGAAACATCTATCACTAGTCTCCAGTACTAACTCTGCTCCACAGCTATTTGCATTGAAGAAGTAATACATTTGAAATTCACAATTTGTAAACTATTTACATACTAAGTACAAACTACTAACTAAAAATATTTACAAACTAAACGTACTATTTACACTATGTACACTGCAAATAGCCGTAAGAAAATAAAGTAATAATTGGGAGTTCCCATTTCAGCACGCTTCCCCAGTCATCGAACGTCTAAATTCGCCGAGCAGAGAGCTAGTCTCTCTTAATGCCTTCCGAGAACCATAACCGGTTCGGCACACCTACACGAGAAACTCCCTGAAAGAGCAGAGCTCAAAATACCTGCGTCCTACTCATCTGAGGTATAGGAGAGGAGGTATTTTACCTTTCATCATAGTTGGCGTGGAAGGGAAAATGAGTGATATGAGATAAATACATAATATAATAACTGATTAAAACATTGATTGTTTTAACTCAAGTGCACTTTAATCCCTTAACGGTTGTATTATTTTAAAGAAAATTATCATAAAAGTATGTATTTTGTATTAAAATAAGTAATATGTACAATGTGTGCATATTACTTATTCATTTTTGAGTTTGGTGACATTTTGATATAAAAAAAAATCCCATGCTAAAGAATTGAAGTGCTCTAATTTTGCTGGTGCATAACTTAAACTCTAGTCTGAAAATATACTGGGAGCAAGAAAGAAGGGGTCAGTACTTTAAAAGACATGAAATGCTTGCTGTATTATTAACCCTCTGACGTTCAGGCGAGTTTTCAATTAGAGCGTCCACAAGTCCAGACCCGGCCAAAATTTGAAGAACGTTGCCTTCCCCCTTTCAGAAATTATCTGATGGAAATTCACCGCAGGTGGTGGTGAAAATCCACACTTCCTTGAAAGCCGGCGTTTATGATGACCACGCGGAAGAATAACTGGGGAAATTTTCGTGTGAAGAAAAAAGAGAAAATACATCTGGAGGTCGTGGGAGGTATTCGCGCCTCCTGTATCAGCTATTGTCCAGCAATCGTAAAAAGTTCCACCTGCTGTAAAGCAGGGAAAGGAAATGTTACTTTCTTTTGGCCGCCAGCTAGCTGTTTGTATGCAAAGCCGTTTGGCTGGCCTTGGACCGCCAGAGGCTAAAGAGCTGTAACAAGGTAATTGCATTGGAAAGTAGCTTCGATTATTGGCCTTGAAAAAAAAAAAAAAACTTAGAAATCCCTTATTTTTTATACCAATAAATCAGTGGGAATCCTGTATAAAACTGAAAAATTCCATGACTTTGTCATGTAAATTATGTGGCACAATGTTAAAAACAGTTATTTACCTTGATAAAATTAGAAAGAAAAATTTCCTCTTTGAATATTCAAAATCAGCAATATTTTACCAAAATTTCCTCTTTGAATATTCAAAATTAGCAATATTTTACCAAAATTATGTGTAAACCTGTTTTAATTTATGACCCAAGCTGCTTTAATGTAGTTTTCAGCCTGCCTTAAAAAAATAGTGTTAATTAGTAATTTAGGTTGAAAAAATCATTTTTAATATATGCATGTGTGAAATTTAAAAATGAACCATGTAATTTTAAATATGAACCACTTACAGTTAAAAACAAAACAAAAGTTGTTAAACGCAAATTGAGAATAGTAGTGAAGGTTAAACCAATGATATAAAATGTGTTGTATTCACATTAAATCTAAGGAACTGTTTCCCAGTTTTACATCAATAAAAAAGATTATTTCCCAAGACTGTAATAATTTAAAATAAATTACAAAAGCATCTAAATGTAAAGATAACATCAAAACTTATTACCCGAAAAAAAAAGTTTTCTTTGTTAAAAATAACTTAACTAAATATTAAAAAAGTAACAACTGTACAGTTAATTAATATTAAACACATATTTTTATAAATGAATTCAAATATTTTTTTAAAAATACGACAGAACTTTCCCTGCAACCCAATATATTAAAAATATAGTATTAGTATATAAATGCAAAGCAATGAATTCTATTTAAAATGTTCTAGATTTTTATGAATGGAAAAAATAGCAATTAACAAATTTCTCTCTACTTTTTGTCACTTTGTCGCACTGTAGCTTCTGGCATCTATTATTTGATTGGCGAATTTGAACAAGCACACGCAGCTATCAGAGCTCATGTCTGGTTGGACAGAATGAAGAAATGAAATAGGTTTGTAACCCTTATCCACACAGAATTACTTATTATGGGCATGTTTGAGAATTCATCGGTTGTGCACCGGTGCATGACCAGAATGTTCGAAAAGGTGGAGCTCTGGAAGTAACTGCATTAGAAAATGTTTCGGTCATGTAGCAGTTGTCTGCTCAGCGTGACCAGAGTGCAAACAGAATGACCCTGCTAGCGAGGTGGGTGATTCCGGTTATTGGCATAGTATTGCCAATGCTTATTTTTGTTTTCTTGACTTGGAATCGGATGTGGTGAGGATGACCAAAACCGGTTGACAACCGTGACGTCATTTAACCAAAGAATGACCGCAACCAGTAGCATCTGTACATAACCAACCGGTGAATTCTCGAACGGGCCCTATAAAATGCTTTTTTTTTTAAAGCAAACTAATAATAATGCACTTTAAGTTCAAAAATTATTTAGCTTTTATGAAAAGAAAAGTATTTTTAAAAAATTATAGAGGCATTATTTTTTAAAATAAAATTATAAATTTAATGTCTTTACTCTTAACATATTTATGAATTTTAATATTTTAAACAGACAAAAAATATATTTTACAGTTTTAATGCCTTTCTCTTATAGGTAAAAATTAGCGGTTGCCACTCGCCACGTGGCAATTAAATGTCCACAAGTGGCGATAAAAGAAATTGCCATTGGTCGCCACTTCAATCGCCATTCTCCCACCGTCATATCTTTTTTCAGCAATATAAAACAAAGAATAAATGTGTAATCTAAATATATTCAAAACATTTTATTAAACAAACATAAAGTTAATATAAATATGTATTATTCTGCACGATTTCAAAGATATCTTGATTTCTTTTAATGATTTTGACCTAACACTCATATTCATAATAAAAGGTTGTTTATTTTTATAAATTTATACTTTTTAATAAAATTTAATTTTTATTGATAGTAAAAGTAATTAATTAAATTGGTTTTTAATGATACGAAAAAAATTCGGCTGGTGTGTGGCCATTAACTCAAAAAAGTGGCGAATAAAAAAAATGGAGGCTACTCGCCACTGGCGATTAACCAAATACCCTAATTTTTACCTATACTTTCTCTTAGTTCAGAATTTTAAAGATTTGGAATACAGTAGACTCTTGATTAACGAGTATCAGATTATCCGGGGCAGTCCCTTTTTATTATGTCTATGACGCAAGGAAATCTGTATAAAGCTCCTCAGTTTAAAAAATCATGGAAGTTGATTTTTCGAAATGAAGAAAATGAAATTCTTGGAGAACACAACGGTGGGTTTAAGCTGAGCTCAAAAGTTTTTAGCAAAAAAGATAAAATAAGAAAAAAGCTTTAGCAAAATGCTAAAAGGATAATTCAGTTTTTCTCTCCGGGAGATAGTGTCTTTACTAAGAAACTGGTTTTTTTTACAACCCTGATAATAATTTGTAACTACTTCTAGTGCTAGCATTGTATCCACAAGCTTTTTTTTTAGCTAAATGTATAGTCTCAGGCAATTATTCAGCACAAATTTATTTAGGTGTGACAAATGTAGTAATGCATGCTGATTGTGAGGAAACCATAGAGATGATTTTCAATCAGAACATATGAAAATAAGTAGCTTCCAGTTGAGCAAAGGGAAGATCTATTCCACTATAAATAAATGCTGTGGTATTTAAACATTAAGACAATACATAAATTGTGGAACATGTTACTTGAAAAATGTGGAATAAAATTAACAATTAGAAAATTGAATAGAATAATTGAAACATTATCCTGCATAATATTTCTTCTACCGAACTATTGCATTTTGATTAAATAATCATTGTTGTGCTGTTGTAATATCCTTTTTTTATAGGGTGTGATGTGAAAGTTGCAACCATATTTGGCTGTTTAGTACAAAAATGTATGTAAAAGTGCAGTTAATTTAGCTTGAGTTGCAGACCAAAATACAATTCGCCTAATTGCAGAAAAAGTATTGTTTTCATGGAAGCAGCTTTATAATTTGGCGAATTTTGCTGGCATGGTAGGGAGGAAAAAAAAGGATTGTTGACTCAGTCTTCTTAATGTTGATAGTCTTTAAGAGCTGTGCTGTTATTTTTTTCCTTCGTTTAAAACATGCAGTCTCTTTTATGTTTAGGATTTTGATTATCTAGATTCAAATAGGATGAAATTGTTTGTTGATTAAGAATTTTTAGTTTCATGTATTTGTCAGATTGTAAACATATTTAACAACATAAACTTCTCTCTGCAATTTAGCGAAAAAACCTTTACGCTTAGTAAATAAAATATTTAGCCAGAGATTTTGAGATGTTCTGTTGCTACTCTGTCTGGTCACATACAGATAGAGGACTAAATAATACGAACACCTGTGAAATAATGGAAAATCTTTATTAATAGGGAGTTGGACCACCCTTTGACTGAAGTACAGATTTAATGTGATGTGGGATAGATGTTTAAAGGTCAAGGATAATATTTAAAGGAATATTAAGCCATTCCTCCCACAGAGTGGTCTTTAATTCCAAAAGTCTGGATGGAGGTGGAAATCGGGAACGGAGTTTGGACTCCAAATATTCCGGTAAATGTTCAATAATATTAAAGTCCTGAGACCGAAGGGGTCATGAGAGATGTTCAACTGCATTGTCATGCTCTTCGAACCATTCTTGAACACACCTAACAGTGTGGATAGGGGCATTATCATCTTGAAAAAATGGTCGCTCTCCAGGGAATACAATCTACACAAAAGGATGGACATGATCCCCTAGAATGCTTAGATAGTGATTGGATTTGATCCTTCCATGCAGAATAACAAGTGCCCCAAGATATTGCACCCCATAGCATAATGGAGCCACCCCCAGGTTTCACAGTCGGCAAGAGACATTCAGGATGAAACGCTTCTCTGGGCATTCTCCAGACATAAATGTGTCCGGTCATCTGAAATAGGGTGAATGATGATTCATCTGACCATATCACTTGTTGCCACTGCTGTGTAGACCAGCCTTTATTATCTCTGCACCATTGGCATTGCTTGAAAGCATTAGTTGCTGTCACCAAAAGGGTTTACAAATTGCCACTCTGTTATAAATATTCACAGCATGAAGTCACCTTTTGACAGTTTTTGTTGAAACGGGGTCCTGGAGATGACTGTTCATTTCAGATGTTATCTTGGATAATGATTGCTTATGCTTTCAGGATACTGTGCACTTCAAGACCCATCTATCCCTATCAGCAGGCTTTGACTTTCGGCCACTGTTGTGCTTTGAAGACGTCGTCTTACCCTCTTTTGTGTACCTTGTCATAACGGCTGATACCGTAGTCCTTGCAAACCCCAAAAGGTTTGCTGTTTCCGTAACTGATGCTCCACTTAAAACGTGTTCCAACTGTCATTCCTCTTTGGAACTCTGACAGGTCTGACATTTCAACTTATCACAGACAGCTCGATAGAAGCAGGTGACTGCTCTTAAGAGACTGATATCTTTCTCGTCGCGCTCACTAGGTGGCAGACTTCTGTTGCAGGTGTGAAATACGTCGAAAGTCGAGACTTCAATGAAAACATTATTTTAAAGATTCGCCATAAAAAGAACAGAATTGTTTTTTGAGTAAGACTTATTAGCCAGTGTCAGGAGCTGACTTTCAGTTATGACAGTTGCAGTCAAAAGGTCTATTTTATGTATTTGCAGAAAAAAGTAATCAGATAAGTAGGAATTGCAAAGTAAATTAAAACCTCCCTATAACGATATTCAATACAATGATAAATCATCTATAAAATACAATCTTGGGGTCCCGCAGAATTTCCGTATAATATAATCCTCCATCGATATAATGATACATCCCTCTAGAATGATAATTTTATTGGGTCCCTTTAGTTTCATTGTATTGTGGCTTTACTGTAGTTAAAATCACTCACTGAAAATTTCTCTTTTTTAAAAAGAAATTGTTTTCAAAATTGGGAAATTTTTTAGTTGAGATTTTGGGAGTATCTTGCTTATGTATTTTAAAGATATAAATTATTAAAATTTTATCTGATTTCATTTCAGCATCTGTTAGATTAATCAAAAGTTTCTGGAAGTTACAGATGAAGAAGGTGATTAGTTCCACAGATATAAAAATAGTTTATTTTATATGTATGTTTTTAATAAAATATTTTTTATGTGTTAAATAAATTTTTTCATGCTAGTAAGTGTTCTTTCTGTTTTGTGAGGTGTGTTTTAATCTTGGGATATGCATAGATAATAAATGTAAAACTGCCTTCGAACTTTAGTATTTTCTTAAAATGTTTCTACTGAAAAGGCTGTGTGCTTTGCAAGTCCTATATTGCTGCCAACAGCAATACATATTATTTTAAAGAAGCATACTACCTTTAATCTAAAGTTCATATTGATGTTGATTATTTTCTCAACTCAAACATAATAAATATATTTTTTTTTCATTGACATTATATTTTTACTATTTTATTTGCATGCTTTTTTTAATTTAACAATTAAAAAATTTGTAAAAAAAAAAGGTTCAAAGCTGTCTGCAAATGACATTTGCACGTTTGTCTGTTATCTGGGTCTGGATAAGCAAAATCAAAAATCTTGTGAAGGATAAGTGAGAAATTTTTTCAAAGCAAGCTTTTAATTATGATTTGAAAAAAAAAACGACAAATATGAATACTCGTTTAAACATTGCATAAAAATGTGAAATGTTTCTATAAGTGTACTTTTTAAGAACTGTAGTAACACTGTCTCCCAAGATATGAATAATTACGATTGTTCAGCTGCTTTTGGGAGAATTTCTGAATGTGATAGAAATCCATGGAAAATATTAAAACTGTTTGTATGTTTTCATATTTTTAACTTAAAACATTAAAAAAATCTAATTTAGTAATCCCCCATTGATTTTAAAAAGTGTTATTGGGAAAAAGAAACTAGCCACTTTATAAACTATGTTGGCTAATAGGCAGAATTGAATTGTTGAATAATATTTATTATAATTGTAGTCGGCACCGTTTACTGCAAACAAATAAATTTAATGTTCCTGGTTACAAGAATTGATGTTAATAAGTCTGCTCCCCACTGTTATAAAGACCAGACAGGAGTAGGGGCCTGTTATTAAGGTGCTTTAAACCGACATCTTATAAAATATATTGAAATTGAAGTAATCAGTTTTTCTGTAAATTTATTTAAGATCAGAATTACAATCTTTTTAGGAATTGGCATTCATCAATATATTGTATTGTAATAGATATCGATTCTTGTAAATTGATCAGAGAAATCTCAGAACATGGTGATACAATCTCATTTTAACAGACTTCTCATATGAATACACCAGATTAACAAATAAAATTTCTATTAAAAGAAAGTATTATGGAACAAATTCAGACTTGCAGGAAATTTCACTTCTCAGAAATTTTTAGAAATACAAATTTGATTTTTGGTATCACATTTGTTATATCAAGATTTTACTATAGATCTTTTAAAGTACTTAGCTGAATTCTAAGTACTTGATCGGTATATTTTTGACGTATTGCTGAAACTTTTTTAACAAAATGCAAGATATTAAATAATAAAATTTTATTGATAGATAATACAGTGACAATTTAACATGCAGCAAAACTTGCATATTGACATATGACGTTTATTCACTAAAATAGAAAATAGGCAGATTAACATGCTTCAGTGAAAGTAACGTTAATCTAAGGGAAAACTTAAGTCTGGAAAAGTCTGATATCTAATGTTATTCTGTATTGCAGTTTAGGTTAATTTGAAATCATGAAGCACTTCTAATTAAAGAAATGTAATGCCAATGTTTAAATAAGGTAGAGGGGTGAGTAAGGCAGAACTTCTCAGAAAGACCAAATTGCACATACTAATGCAAAATTTAGGTCATACAAACTAACTTTTGTAAATATAAATATTTCTCGTTTTGATTGATTCCAGTTCATATGCAGTTTTAATTCCTGGAGTATGATTCGAAAGTTGAAAAATAGCTTAGAAGTAATAAATGCTCGGAGAAGTATTTTCACTTAAGGTGTACCACCAAAACAGGGGCGTAGCCAGAAATTTTTCACGGGGGGGGGGTTACGACTACAACTCATGTATACGTGTGTGTGTGATTATGTAGTGAAGAATATACATTTTGTATGTCAAAAAAATTCTCATGGGGGGGGGCGTTTATGACCCCCCTTAGGTATGCCCCTGCATAAAAAAAGAACAATTAAGTACAAATTATGCATCTTTTGTGTGAATGGGAGGGGGAGTTTAATTGATGTGTTGATGATAAAATTTGAATGCTTTTGAAAATTCATTATGAATGGGAATTTAAAAAATATTAAAGAGGTAAACCACATTATTTCATCGCATTTATATTGAAATGTTTAATTTTTAAAACTAAGCAATAATACCAAGAGAAATCATGCTTTTCCTACCTATCTTCAGTAATATACTTCTTATTTTTATATGCAATCTGTGGAATAGGCCATGAGTAGCAGTTTCGCATTATTATAAACCAGGGCAGTGTTATTACATTACACTGGATACAAATAAATTGGGACTTATATGAAACTACTCAAATAAGCAAATAGTGGTTTACTAAAAATATATATTTTGCACTGAACTAATATTTCAATTGCATTACAATAAAGCAAAATTACATGTTACAAATAAAAATTAAGCAAAATCATATATATATATATTATGCTTATTAAATTTATTTTTAAAAAAGTGAATCTGAAATTTGGTGTCATGAATCGAAAACGAAAAATATTGATTTTGCATATTGAAAAGTACTGGGTTGGTGCATAATTATCTGGAGTTTGAAAATTTTTATTTAGTTTATTAATTAAATTAATTCATGTAAGAGAATATACGTCAATTAAAAAAATTAATTAATTAAAAATACTGTACACTTTTAATAAGTGTTAATGTTAAAAAAAAGCCTGATAATTATGCACCAGCCCTGTAGTTACTTATGCTTTCGCATTAAGAACACATTTACAACTTTATATAAGAATATTAAAAAAAAAAAAAAAAAATACTTTATGTAGCCAAGCTGAAATACATCAATTATCATTATCATACAAAATAGTTACAAATTATTTATTTCCTGATAATCGAAAAAATTATATTCAATACGCATGCGGTTTTTTGACAATTTAAATTTATTATTAGATAAAAAACAACGAAATTTTCATTTTAAAACATTACCCTGTAACCTGGAGGCCATATAAGTAATATTAGCCAAACTTCAACATGCTTTTAAATTTCTTATATCGACGTTTAGGGGTGCTCGAGCTCCCCCCCCCCCCACACACAATATAGGCCTCCTTACCGGCTCGGATAGATGCCGGCTAGCAGTCGCCTAAATCTCGGTTGATAATGGGTATATATAATCGCCGGGCGATGAAATCATGGGTAAATGATCGCGGGCGACGTCGACGCGGCGGTAGCGCCAATGGTTGGCCAAAAAAATGCGATGAGACATTTCGGTCACTTCCCGGCGTCGCAGTCGACGCCAGCGCGACGTCGTGATCTGTGAAGGGCGGCGTTTGGCCAATTATTGGCCAACGATATTTTGCTACTTGGGCCGGGTACCTACATACTTCCAAAAAATAATTTATTTACCCTAGAGCCTAGAATAGAGTTTTTATAAATTAAAAAATAGTACCTTTTGAAACCAACGTTTTAATTCATTCAAATACTTTGTAATACATTTAAATAGAAATTGATGCACTTTATTCATGTCGTTATTTTACACGTGAGAAAAAACCGTCCCATTCCAAATTTTTCTATATATATATATATATATATATATATACATATATGTGTGTGTGTGTGTGTGTGTGTGTGTGTGCAGGTAAATGGATACACAATCTTAACAAAGTTTTTACACATTCTTAGTTGTTGAAATAAAGAATTAGTTTTTTGTAACTGCACCACCAGCTTCAATAATTAATTTTTTTTTGGGGGGGTGGGGGTGGAGGTGGTCTGGTGATAAAACACCAGAGTTTTTTTAAGTGTACATACATGTACAGCTGCGGAAAAAAAAGGCCCACTTGCTCTTTATTTCGCCATCGTTCGTCGTACAGCAAAGTTACATATACCATTCGTTTGCAAATAACGCGTACTTTAATTTACTATTAATTTAATTTGCATAAGGGGCCGTCTTCATATTTAATTCTGCATCAACTTCGTTTTTCTCAATGGCAACCCCATATTTTGACTTTATTAAACGAAAGAAAACCTTCAAATTACCCTAAATATGAATTTTCACCAATTTTCTACGATAATTTCCGGAGATATTGTGAATTCATTTTTGCGCGTTTTTAAGGGACTTTCTGCAAATTGAAAAACGCTATTTGTAGGTTCCGATTTTTTCGCCTTTCATTTATTTCGCTCGCGAGAATTAAAAGAAATTAATATTATTTTCACGGAAAATATTGTTCCCATCTCTCTTAAAGTTTTTTGTACAGAGAATATCAAGGGTAGAATAGAATATTTAGTCTGTGTTCTAAACTTCCTTGGACCACAGTGGTTCATAACTTCCTTGGTTCGTACACATGATTTAAGGGGGAAATGCAAAATGACTGCTAAGGATTTTGAAAATCTTTGTAATTTTGAAATTGTTATTCAGTGTTTCCCTTGATGTTTCTCTTAGACAGCTGAAATGTTGGCAGGAGTTAGAGGCTACTCCCTGCTCTTCTGACTACAAGCATGAATATTGCTCGACTCAGCTATGGTCGAACTTAAAGAATGGTTTCATGATTGAAAATTTATTTGTTTGAATTTCATGTATAAAACGCAATTACTTTTTTGCCGACCCAATATTATAACTGTGTTTGTTATTTCACTTTCTTCATTTAATACTATCGCCTGCAATGTGCAATATTCTTAAGACTTTTGGCGGTATTTTAATTTATAGTTAGATGAAAATTTTTTTACAGAAAAACGTGATTTTGAATGTTTGATAAAGTATGGGGAATTCAAAAGACCTAATGTTTCCGATATTAAAAAAGGTCACATTCATGCCTGGAAAGTTGAGGATGTTAGTTTTTCAGAAATAGGACGTTGTATTAGAAGACATTAGCATCTACTGCATCTAATTCTATAGCTGGAAAATATTTTATTTGGGGGAATATGGTAGCGGACGCAACAATACACGCTTTATAGAATCCCCAACAAACTGTAAAAACCTCTAATTTATTTGCTTCAAAATTTGATATTTTTAATACTGGTATCTTTTACTGTGTTTTTGCACAAAATAAATCTAATTTACATTTATTTTATGCAATTTTTAAAACATTTTCACTTAATAAATTTATATATGGTCCCTTAACTCATGAAAATAACACATTTTATTTAATATAAATTAAACTACTGAACGTAAAAATTTGAAAATTTCCACAGCCATGTAATATTAATTTCTGCATCTATTTCCATCGAAATTTGGCTAGGGTCGCTATTCATAATTTTTTTGAATATTAATTTAATAATTCATAATTCATATTAATGATTTATTAAAAATCATAATAACATTAAATTATGTTTGGGTCGTTTATTTCTAATAGTACGAATAAAAAGCAGCTTCTTACTACCAATATCATATGAGATATGAATTGAAGTATGAAAAAATATTTTAACATAGGGGGAGGGGGATTTTGGGTGCTCATAACTCACTCATTTTCGGTCCAAATTTATTGAAAATGGGTGTCCGGGTTTAAAATGAGCTGAATTTTTGAAATATGAAATGAAATCTAGGGGTTGCTATTGAGAAAAAAAAGTTGGTGCGAATTTTATTATGTAGATGGCCCCTTATGCAATTTTTATGCATAGCAAATTAAATTGTGCGTCAGTCGTAAACGATTGGTATCTGTAACTTGGCTGTGCGACGAACGACGGCCAAAAAATGTACAAGTGGGCCTTTTTTTTCCGCAGCTGTACATATAATGTAGTAAATAGTGCACAGATAAAAATATGTTTGAATTATTCGTTTTCCTCATTTTATATTATCAGAGCTTTAATCTATGATTATTAGCCCGAGAAAATAAATTTTAAATTAAGGCAAATGCATTACATAAATTTTAATACAGTATACAAAAAATATTTTCTTAAATAAATAGGATATAATTTCACTACAGTTAGTTATAAAACGAATTCACAGTACAGTCAGAATACAGATATGCAATCATTGTTAAATCAACTTTGAGATTTAATTAAAGCAGCAACCAAATTTATTTACATGAAAAAGGTAAAATAGTACTTAATCACTTTGACTGCAGATACCATAACTTCATCTGTTTTACAACAGCTACGATATTTTTATAATCGAATCATAAGAAACTATGTCCGTTAAAGCAAAATCTTTACCGAAAGCATTCCCTCCATATTTAGGTTGAATTTATTTTACAATTCTGAATATGAAAAAGATGCATTTGGTATTCGGATATAAAATAAAATTAGCACAAGCTAATACACCGAGAAGTAAGCACCCACAGCAAAGGACTTAGCATTAAGTAAAATACTTTACTCCAACTATCTGCAGTCTTTTCTTACATGTGTAATGCGACGATATTTTTGTACGTTTATGGAATCTTAACTCCAACTTGAACTTTAGGCAGAATGAGCAACAAACATCTTGCATTCAAAATTGCTAAAATCAGCTTTGTGGGTATTATTTTGATTACGAGCGGAAGTGACTCGGAGACATTTCATTAGTCCAAGGTCCCAGGTCCCAGAAAGAGAACGGAAAATGCCGTTTTAGAACTAGACTTTCAGAAGAATCACAGATAATTTCCTTTAAAAAACAGCAAAATCTTTTATTCACCAATAAGGCAGATTCTCTCGTGAAAACCAGGATGATATTGTCTGTGAAATTCAGATTTTTAATAACAGTGTACACGTTTTATTCAACTGATATGTCATTTATAATTTAAAATCATACACTTTTTCAAATTTCAAGATGGTATCACTTTTTAAGATACTCGCAAAAAGAAATCTTTGTTAGAGAACTTGTCTTCTCTTTGGTTGTTTGAAATAATCAATAAAAATGGATAAATCTCCTCGGATGAAAAATTCCATAATGACATCATCTTTCGCAAAATTATAAAAGAAAAGAAAGAGAAAATATACATTAACATCCGCAAGCGTGTATTGGTTAAACGCAAAAAGCAAGCTAATGAAACATTAGTAAATGTAACAACCCTACCATAAAAAAAATTCTTTTTTCATTACGCATCAAAAGTTTTAATGGGAAAATCAATCACTTTGCTACACTATTTCAGACAACAGTTATTTTCTCGCTACAGTGAGACGTTTGTTGTACCATTTGCAGCCGGTAATGATCATCTGCTTGTCTGTAAACAAAAGAAAACTATTTGAAATGGCAAAGTATATATAACATTAGACATCTAATCCGAAATCTTTCCTTGAACAATGTAATCTAAATATAATTATTGCAGACAGAGAGAGATATGTTTATATCTTTTTACGAAGGAGTTATTTTGCAAAAGATAGCTTAACGTATTTTGCTATGCATAAAATCATTTAGGTATATAGTTTTAATGTTTTCTCAAAGAAACACAGTACAGTTAAGTTTGGGCTGAGAGTTTTAACATCACATTTAGTGTTACGCATCAAGAAAAAAATGATTGATAAATTATATTAATACGATTTTTTTATAAAATATGACATATCAGTTGTAGAACAGCTAGTGTTTGTTTAGGTACTGCAGTGTAATGAATATATACGGTTTTAAGGAATGGATTTCGATGTAAGTCAGATTTTTCTTTTAGGTATATCGTAACTCTCAGATTTGAAATTTTTGATATGCACTAGACTACAAATATTAGCAATTTATTTATTTATTTATACGCGATTCCATCTATATATATATATTTTTTTCCTAACGGGCGGGTGCTTTGCTGATTAGGCATTGTCCCTTACAACGGCCCGAAGGTGTTGGCCACTTTATTATGGGGGCACCTAGTAGGTGGACCAACGTCACAGCCTATGAAGGGACGGACATGACAACCACGCCCAGTCGGGGTTCGAACCCCGGGAGTTGAACCTGAAACCGGAGTACGGTGCTTTACCCATCATACAACTCGGTCGGCGATTCAATCTATAAAATTTCTTAAATAATATTTCGTATTAAATATTTTTAACTACAAAAATTATGTTCCATTTTTCATTTCTAGCTTAAAAACATTATCATAGGAGTAAAATATAACGCGTATACTACCCAGACAGCAATTAATGGTTCTCTGAATGTGCCCAGATATCTTATATTGAAAAAAAATCTTTCTGGTTCAAAATAGGTACTACCGAATTTTCAGCGAGACGTTCAATGCTCCTTCTCAGTAGCACTTGCTAAAATTATTTATTTATGTAAGAATATGACACGTACAGAATACATACTCCGAAATTAGTCCTACGATGTACAGAATTTCGTACACGTTCTGCATTTCGTACATGCGATGAACGATGTACACGTTCTGCAGACATTCAACCCAGCAAACACACACAGGTTCTCTGAACGTCTATTAACGATCATAAAACGTCTTCTGAATCAGGGGCGTAGCCAGGGGGATATCGGGATATATCCCCCCCCCCGAAATTTTTGGATTCGTGATGAAATTCTGTCTATTTATACACATATAAGTTCATATCCCCCCCGAAAAATTTTACTGGCTACGCGCCTGTTCTGAACGTTAATAGACGTTCAGAGAGCCTGTGTGTGTTTGCTGGGAATGTAGTACAGCATGCAATAATTACAAAATCCGCTAGAAGGCCAGCTGTTTTTCCAAGTAACAACTAATTAACATGGATAAAATGAACAAAATTTTGAACATAGAAATGAAAATAAATTAAGTCTGCGTCTAATTCTGTAAAAAGGATTGGGGATTGTTTCTTACTTAATGATTTCTTCAAAGAATTTCAAGAAATGTACACCCGCTCAAAAAATTAGCCGAGTGAAAGTCATTTTTTTTTAGTTTTAGATTTGAGAAAATAGTTGCCTCAATAAATGCACTGCTCAAAACAATTAAAGGATATTGCGGTTTTAGGTGGATCTTGTGGCTGGGCAACTTTTTAGCTGATTGATACATGGTCGACAGACGTAGTAGGTTATATGAGAATAAATTACACATGTTTGGCAGAAAAAAATTCATTTTATTGCGCATTTGTGTAGAAAAGGAAAAAAACACAATTTGTGCATATGTCAAAAAAAGAATAAGAAAAGGTGTTTTCTTCAAAGGATTGGTTTCCACGGACAGCCAGCAACGTTGAACACCTTTGAGGCATGGAGTCAATGAGGCTATTAATCACGAGTTGGGGTATTCTGTCCTACAACTCCAGAAGAGCTCTTTCCAGTTCTTGGAGAGTTTGTGGGGGTGGTCGGCGGCCAGCAATTCGTCTTACTAGAGCGTCCCAAACGTGCTCTATTGGATTCATGTCCAGAGAACACGCTGGCCACTCCATTCGTACGATTCCTTCCTCGAAAAGGAAATCCTCCACCAGGTTAGCACGATGTGGCCTGCAGTTATCGTCCATTAAAATGAACTCATCTCCGATTGCTGCAGCATAAGGGACTACAATAGGTCTGAGGATCTCATCCCTATATCGGCGACCAGTCAGAGGTCCCTCTCGAATGATGTAGAGGTCTGTGCGCCCGTCAATGGAGATGCCACCATACACCAACACACCCCCACCGCCAAAGCTGACACTTTCGTGCACGAACGCAGGATTATTCCTACTGCCACGGTCCCTCCAGATGAAAATACGCCTATTATCAGGATGAACTGAAAAACGGGACTCGTCAGAAAAAGAACATTGCTCGATTCAATTTTCTCCTCCAGTTCACATGCTCTGTTGCCCACTCCCTGCGGTCTCGACGATGCCTTGATGTTAGTCTAACACATACCATCGGTCGGCGAGCATACAGTCCTACACCATGAAGCCGGTTTCGGACAGACTGAGTTGAAACCGTGGTGCCAGTAGCCGAGCGTAGGTGTTGTTGGAGAAGAATAGCGTTCATATTCCGGTGTCTCCGATCCGTTAACACTAAATAATGATCGTCATTGGGCGTTGTTGACCGTCTACGACCTTGCCCTGGTCTTCGGCCTACACTTCCAGTCGCCAAAAACCGGTTCCAGATCATGGAAATCACACTTTGTGACACTCCAATGGCTTGCGCTACTTCGGCTTGAGTTTGGCCCCCTTTTAACCTACCGACAACTCTCCACGCTTCTGAATCGGTTAAATGACTTCGCTGAGACATCGTACTCATCGAAACAAAGCAGTCACTGAATGCCGATCATCCTTGTCTTCATTGTCTTTTATTCAGTAGAAAGTCCAATTTCATTCGCTGCCGCTGAAGCGACATTTTTGACATCGAACTTAAAATTAGCATACTCCACAGTTTGAAAATCAGAAAAATTTGCATTTGTGATTCTCTTCTTCCATTTTCAGGAAAAAAAAATTCGCTTATATCTTTATTTTATATAAAACTTACAATATCCTTTAATTGTTTTGAGCAGTGTATATAAGCACTTGGAAAATTTTTTCCGACAGACCTACCTAAAGATATATGCCGAAAAACAAATAATCTGTCTCACAGGCTTAGTCTACGAATTAAAATAACTTAATTCCATCAAGAACTTGTTTTAGTTGGAACATTTATTTTCGAAATTGCATGCTTAGCTCCAAAGAACCCACTTTTTAATCCTCGTCGAGTAAAGTGCACAACACTATGAAAGTTTTTCTACAAGCACAGAAAAAGCAAATTATGGGCGCATTCGTGAACGACAAACTCGTTGCACGAGTTTTCGTAAGATATCTGGAATACGATTGTTCAGAGCAGTTCAGTGCTATCAGTTTCTTTTACGTTTACGAACAAATTCAGTTTATTTAGTTTCGTCGCCCAGGAGATGTGTTTGTTTACAATATGCATATGTTGTATTTTTATAGAGAAGTTTTTAGTTCGTACCTAGTATAAAGAAGTGCACTGAAGTGCACTGATAAAAATTTAGAAATTTCAACATAAACTTGCATTTTTTCAAAAATATTTAGCAAGAGAAGTTCAAATTTCGCTAATAAAGGTTTAAATGAACTTCAATCTCAACACTAAAGTGTGCATTTTTGAATTTACTAAAATGAAAAATACGAGAAAAAGATTACCTTTGTAAAAATGTGTACCTCCGTTGCAGTTCCTAACGCATGCATGAATTTCCTCCTCTAAAAAATAATATTTGCAACTTCAGTATACGTACACCTTCCAAAAAAAGTATTCGAGCAAGAGAGAAATTTCCTACGTTGGCTTGTTATATTAAAAATTATTTATCATAGAATATGAATTAGGCTATGTATAAATATGACTTTCCATATTTCTATCAAGTTGTGCGTTTTCCAAAAACTCAATTATTATTCGCAAATCTAAAATAGGAAATTTCCCTCTTGCTCGAATACTTTTTATGGAGGGTGTACAGTACTTTTCATAGCAACATACTTTTCCATAACAACGGACGCCATTTGAAAACAAAAGCAACGTGCAACAACAGTATCTACTCAACAACTGGATGAACCTGCTCCGTGCTCAGTTTATTTAGTTTGAGTTTCCTTTAAGAACACCTTACACAGAAACTCGTTGCACGAGCATAACGCGTTTGGCATTTACGAATGCGGCCTGATACAGGTTTATAAGTTATTAAACTGTGGCCGCATTCGTAAACGCCAAACGAGTTGCACTCGTGCAACGAGTTTCTATCTAAGGTGTTCGTAAAGGAAACTGAGTGCTTTTAGTTTATAAACTAGAGCGTTCGTATACGAAACTGGGTGCAATTAGTTTCAAACGAAGTAAACTGAGAATGAATTAGGTTCGTTGAGTTTTACTTTCTGCGCGTTGTTTTTGTTTAGAAATGGCGTCCGTTGTTATGGAATAGCATGATGTTATGAAAAGTATTTTACGTTTGCTGAAACTGCAAATATCAGTTTTTCGAGGAGGAAATTGAGGTATACGTTAGAAACTGCTTCGAAGGTAAATACTTTTTCAAAGGTAATCATTTTCTTGTATTTTTCATTTTAGTAAATTCAAAAATGCATGTTTTAGTGTCGAGATTGAAGTTGTTTGAAACCGTTATTTGCGAAATTTGAATTTCTCTTGCTAAATATTTTTGAAAGAATGAAGTTTAAGTTGAAATTTCTAAATTTTGAGCTGTGCACTTCAAGGATGTCTATTTTTTCTTTTAAAAATCCTGTTGATTTTATATTGTGTATGTGCTAAAAACTCTCCTCAGCAAAGTTAACGTTTCGCGAATTGTAAACAAACACGTCTCCTAGGCGACGAAACTAAATAAACTGAAGTTGTTCGTAAAGGCAAAAGAAACTGATAACCACTGACAGCACTCAACACACGCATTCCAGTTTTCTTACGAACACTCGTGCAACGAGTTTGTCGTTTACGAATGCAGCCTGTGTAGTGCAACATATCAATGAAGAGGAATGCTGTATGTATGAAACCGATATAGGATGTTGCACTCACACCACTTAAAAAAGCATTTCAATGTGAGCAAAATTTCTCACATTCATTTTAACAAAATAAATTTCTCAAAAACATATAACTCAAAAGAAATACGAGTTGCTGTTTTTTATGCACTACATGATCCACATTTTATAAAAGAAAAAAAAAAACATTTTATGTGTGAAAATTGGTATAGGAAACTTGATTTACACTGGAATATATATATATTTTTATAGTAGCTGTACAAATGTAAAAGCATATTCCAAAGTATGTGTTTTAACAATTTCGGACCTGATTAAATAATTTCTCTTTAAATTAAATAATTTTTCTTTTGATATCAGATATAGAATTTACAAAAAATAAAATAAAACATCATTATTATTAAATTTTGAAGAATTTGTTGTTTTAATGCGCATAAATTAGGACATCCATCTTGTACGATAGTATAGGTAACTTTTGTGTTCTTAACTGTGTACGCAGGTCTATTAGAGTTAAGGTGGATTCATACCTGCCGCGCCGCACTGCAACCATGCCGTACTGTTTCGCCGTTTTGGACCGTCGGCTGTCCGCGCGGCGAGCTTGCGGTGCCGCAAGTAAATGCACCAATGAATGTACGACATTTTTATTTGTTGTTCTTCGGCGTACTTCTCTTTCGTTTCTTCTGTTGTGATTTTAAAAGATTGTTTTATAATGGATAATCGATTAATGTTAAGGAGAAATCAACTTATTTTAACATATTTATCTTTGAAACAATCGAACATCAGTCATCGTTCTGGCAGAAGGCGTGTCACACACGTGCGTTCCGTCAACACTCAACAAAAATACTCTAGAAAAGCTCTTCTGTAATTGGCTGTAGCTTTGGGGTCGCTGCGGAATATCTGTTCTTGCCAGATATTGTGCAAACCCTCGGCGCTCGCCGCGCGGGGGCCGTGTTGCTCCGCCACGTGACGTCATTGCTGCGTCTTAGCGGTGCGGTATGGCCAGTATGAATCCGGCTTTAACGTAAGATCTAACCATGGATCTAACCGTCATAATTACCCAACATTTGACGCACGTGCTAGCACGTCAGCACGGGCTATATCAAGGGTTAATTGAAAAATGATATTCACCACGCCGAACATTAGCATTAGCATCAGATTTGAGCCTGATCTAGCACGTGATATCTGGCCCGCAGAATTCGGGAGATTAGCATGAAAAATAGTGCTTACGTATGGTCAGTGAAGTTCAGCGATTGGCTCGTGCCAAGCCGTATCTCTGCCAATTTTATTTACTGTACTACTCGTTTTGCACTTAAGCATGGCGAACAGAAACTTTGAAGACCTGGAAAATTTGGAAATTTTGGAATACCTCGAAAGACATATTTGTGTCATTAATATATGGACAAATTTCCTGTTTACAAACAAACCGCTTACCTGCGATTAGGCAATTGACGTGTTCTGCCCTCCAAGAAAATTCGTCGACGTCAGTTCGCGACCTCACGGGAAACTCGTCTAAATACATGCTCATTCTGTTTGTAAACAAACAATAAGGATTTAAAACTAGCAAACGGGGATCTCATGGCTGTGTGGGTTTGTGCACCTATCACTGCCAGCCACCAGCGAGCGGTGAAGTCTCCTGTTCGAGTCCCGTTAGCCCATGGTTGTGACTCTCCCTCCTTCGTCTGCGTTTTTAGTTTTGTTGTGTTCTTCTATGTTAGTGAATAATTATTATTTTTTGGAATAAATATAATAAATGTTAAAACGGATATTCAGGGCGTAATTCGCAAACATATATATTTTTTTAATAACGGGCGGAAACTTGCCGATTTGGCATTGTCCCTTACAACGGCCCGAAGGTGTGACCATTTTATTATGGGGGCACCCAGTGGGCGGTCAGCGTTACCCCCTATGAAGGGACGGACACAATGACAGCCACGCCCAGTTGGGGATCGAAACCCGGCCGCCGGGAGTTAGCGTGCCTATATACTAGTATTCAGACACGCTACTGGGAGTTGAACCCGAAACCCGAATACGGTGCTTTACCCACCATACAACTCGGTCGTCAATTCGCAAACATTTTAATTTGTTTTGACTAATTCCACTTGCAGCTGCATTTTTTTTTTGGCGCCTAGAGCACCACTATGTGATGACGCAATGAGCTCACAGACAGTGAACACTCTGTTTTTTTCTCTCTTTTTAGTTTAGCTTTGTGATTGTATGGAAAGTCTCAGGCTCCGTTGTATCGGAAACCTGAACTTATTAATGATTCTAAACTGATTTCTTAAAATCTGTACACAATGTATATACTAATTTTTGTAAAATAACGTAATCCAGTAATTAAATTTTTAATAGTTAATGAGAAGAATGTTTCATTGGTGTATGTTATATTTAAGCACAATAGTAAAATGTCCTCTACGTTAAAGTTTGGTTATTCCTTCAAGCAGAGTCTTACAGATTACCCAGGCAGCACAACCCAGCAAACACACACAGGTTCTCTGAACGTCTATTAACGTTCAGAAAGCGTCTTCTAAACGTTAATAGAGGTTCAGAGAACCTGTGTGTGTTTGCTGGGAACAATGTTCCATGAACGTCTAGTAACGTTCGAGAATAGTAAGAAAAGCTTTCAGGTAAAGTATGTACTTTCTGTATAACGTTCTAAAATTGTACTAAGCTATCTTTTGCCAAAAACTGTGAATAAATAACGTCTTATTGGACATGCAAGAGGGGTTTTAATGATGCCGTTCTAAAGCAATGCCTAATAACTCGTTCTATTCGACGTGCAGCAGAAGTGCTGGCATTACCGTTCAAAAGCTATGCCTAATAATACGTTTTATTCGACGTATAACAGAAGTGCTGTTGATACCGTTCCAAAGTTATGCCTAATAACCCGTCCTATTTGACGTGCACCAGAAATGCTGGTGAAACCGTTCAAAAGCAGTGTTCATAAATCGTCATACTCAACGCATAACTAAAATACTGATGGTACTAAGTTTAAAAGCAATGTTTAACAACACGTTCTACTAAACGCGTTGAATTTATTATTCCTGAAACGTCGGAATGAGTCGTTTACTTGGTGTCTAATAAAGTTTTACAAACATCTGTTTGGCAACATCCCAGTGTTGAATTGCGCAAGGCAAGCAGCGGCAAAATCACTTTGCATTCCTCGTGATATTGCTGTTGGTCGTATTCTTTTTTGCATGATTTACGACTTGTGTTACTCCTTGACAGCACGTAAGCTTAAATCAAGCTTCCCAGCAAACACACAGGTTCTCTGAACGTCTATTAACGTTCAGAAAACGTCTTCTGAACGTTAATAGACGTTCAGAGAACCTGTGTGTGTTTACTGGGTTGGCATTTCTTTGAATTTGATGTATTAATACAAGCTTGACAGTTCAATTCATTTTAAGCTTGCAGCAAGCTTGGAGATTCCCAGACAGCACATAATCTTAAATCAAGCTTGACATTTCTTTGAAGTTGATGTATTAATAAAAGCTTGAGAGTTCAATTCATTTTAAGCTTGCAGCAAGTTTGGAGATTACAAAAAAATGAGTCAGCAAATATTTTCCCGCCGAATTTAAGTCATTTGAACTGTCAAGCTTGAATACAACTTGATTTGGAAAGCCACAAACCAAATAATTTATCATCAGTCATAAATGTACTTGACCATAGAATTAAAGAGAAAAGATTCTACATTTGTAAATATTGAAATTCTTCAAAATAAAATAGAAATATACTACAAAATTGATTTCAAAATCAGCCGTTTGTCTCGATTTTGGCCAATATTGCCCAAAAATGAGTGTTGAGATATTGAAAGTTTTAAAACGTGTGCTGCTTTTAAGTTTATATTATGCTTATTTCTCTAGTAGTAGAGTCTATAAATCACATATAACATTTTTTTAATTTTGATTCATGCTATGGAAAAGTAAAAGTTGTAGATCGGCATGGGCAATACTGATCAATCTCACCAAAAAACGGCGCGACAACCATAACAGTCACTTCAAACTTTAGTCATTTCTCCCCGAGTCAAATTTGCATGGTGGTTAGGACGCTTGCTTCGCGCACCTTAGGTCCCGAGGTCGATCGCCGACGCTAGACGGAAACAGATTAAAATAACATGAGGTTTCAGCGTAGAAGGGGAAAATGAGTGGAAAAATAAAATACATGGGGCGAGTTCGCCGACAGGCGCCCCATGTATTTAGGAAAAATTCTTTAGGAAACTTTTTTAGAGTGTAGTAAGTTTGAATCAAGCTTGCTATGTCAAGCTTAAGGCAAGTTGGGCAAGTGTGAACTTGAACACTTGGTTCAAGCTTGCATTAAGCTTTCACGGTTGAAATAATCAAACTTAATGCACTCTGTTTATTGACTTGATAAAACAAGCTTAATGCAAGATTGATGCAAATTTGCTGTGCTGTCTGGGGAGAAAACATAATTTAAACACAGTGTGAACGTCCTACCAATACATTTAATGGTTCTGGATGAGTTCGGGAAGTACATAATACCGATTTTCTACGTTTTAAACACGTTGGCTGTCCGTACACATAGATGTTAGTAGAGCGTTTTTTTGTTTACGTACCGTGAACGTTTAAACTGAACGTTCACAGTTCGTACTTGGGACGCAAGTGTGCTGCTGTGGTATACATCTTGAGCGAATATCTAGGACTGACCGCACCTTCGTAGGTACCCCTCTGAAAGGTGTCTTACCTTATTTTATTTGATTCCTAAATTGTTTGTTTTTAGTAGGAAAAGTAAAATATGGCGCCCGAATAGGGACTGCCAAGAAGGTAGAGAATAATTTTCATGTTGATTCAGAGTAAATAAATATTCGATTGAATTAACCTAGTTGTTTGAAGATTTAATTAAGAAACAGTAAAATGGCCGACGCAGAGTTAAATAAACTAATGAAAAAGCGCAGAATTTTGCGTTCGTCAGTAGAAAAATTCATTACGAAATTAGAAACGGAACTAGCGAAATCGGAAGTTGATGTTGATGAGTTGGAGTTACTGATGGAGCATTTGAAAGAAAAAAAAGAAAAATTAAAGATCGTTGACTAGGAATTAGAAAATTTGTTAGCAATAACTGACTTAGAGGAGGGTTTAAAAAACGTAGTGGAATACACGGAAGAAATAACGACGTGTAAATTTTTAGCAAAAAGAAAAGTTAAAGAATTTAAAAATGACAAACAAAAGGTGGAACATACCTCGATTGATCGTGAGTCAGAAGTTAAATCAGCAACAATTAGTGTTAAATTACCTAAATTAATAATTCCGAAATTTTATTAGGATTAAAATCAGTGGCTAACATTCTGGAGTTCATTTTGTTCTTCGATTCACGAAAATCCGTCTCTAAATGGGGTAGATAAATTTAATTATCTTCTAGTCTTTTTTGGGGGGTACAGCTTTAAATACGATAGACGGATTGTAGTTAACGGAAAAAAATTTTGCGTCGGCAGTTGAAATTTTGAAGGGTCGTTTTGGAGACAATAATATTTTAATCAATGCACATATTGAACAACTGTTAAGAGTGACTCATTTAAGGCGTTCAGCTGACGTTAAGCAATATACAAAATTATTCGATTATATTTTTAAAAAAAAGTTTGCGTGCTTTACAGTCTCTCGGTGTCACGTCTGATAATTATAGTACTATTTTAACACCGCTGTTACTAAAATCTCTCCCTTCTGATTTAGTGTAGGAATATAATAAAATTGCAAGCGCAAATTTTAATTTGGAAAACGTCTTGTATTTTCTTTCCAAACAGTTAACAGCTAGAGAAAAATCATTTACAAATGCGTCTACGCATCCTCGTAACTCAGACGGCAGTAAACAAATTTTCGTTGACAGGTCGAGTCGTAAATCTAATCAACCCACCTCAACAGAGTTAATTTCGACAGAAATAAATAAAAAACAAACTACGCACTGCATTTTCTGCAATAAGCCTCATTTTTCGTCGAAATCTTTACATGCGAATTCAATATCGATTCAAGAGAGGGTGAACAAATGTAAGCAGTTCGGTTACTGTTTTAAGTGCGTGAGGGTTTCACATAGAAAATCAGAATGTAGGTCACGCGTTTTTTGCAAATTATGTAATAGTATTAATCACTTATCATTAATGCGTTTTAAAGATAATCAGAATTCCAAACCGGACTCTAAACAAACTTGTGAGAAGCGTACGAGCTTAAATGAACCAGAGAATAATTTGTGGAATACAATTAATGAAAGGGTATATTTACAAACTGTCATTGTGAAAACGCGTAGGGATAAGAGAGATTAATTCGTGAGAGTGATTATAGATACAGCATCATCGCGTTCATTTTTAAGTAAATTTGCCACTAATAAATTGAATTTGCTATGTATTGGATCGGAAACCGTATTGCACGGTCTGTTCGGAAGTGAGGAAAAAAGATTGAATCGTAAGAGATACTCTATTGATGTACGAGATATTCATAATAAGTTTAATTGTACCTTAAATGTAATGAATGAACAAAAAATTTGGGTGGCTTTTCCGAAATAGATAATTGAGGAATTGAAAAATAATAAAATTTATCTCAGTGACTTAAGCATAAAAGAAAACCTTGTTTGCATGAAGAAGATCCTAAAGAAATACGCCTTCTTATAGGTGCAGATTATGCAGGAAAGTTATATACAGGGGAAATAAAAACTATCTAATTGGTTGATTGCTATGAATACACGTTTCGGATGGACTCTTTTAGGCGCTGCTGCAGGGGAGGAGTGGTCAAGTCGTAGTGAAAGTCAACTTTTTTGCATGATAATAGCGTCAAAATAAGCGATATACGGTCGCTTGATTCACTAGGAATCACAGATCCCGCTCTGTATCAGTGTAAAAAAAGAAAATGAAGAATCTGCTTCAAGATATTTTAATGAAACTATTACGAGAGATAGTGAGGGTTGTTAAGTGGTCCCCCTTCCATGGGTAGAAAACCATCCGGAACTCCCTGATAATTTATCCTTATCTAGAAAACTGTTAAAAAATTGTGTTAATACTTTAAAAAACAAAGATTATACTGAATCAATATGAAAATGTATTTAACGAATGGTTAATAGAAGGGGTAATTGAAGTGGTTAGTGATTACAATGACAAAATTATAGAGGGGTGCCACTACCTGCCACATTGGGCTGTTATTAAAGAACATTCTACTACTGCCGTGAGACCCGTATTTGCCCCCGCAAACACAGCCCTATCGGATGAGTTCTGGGCCGACACCCGCATTCGGACACAGCATACGTCGCGGCGACATCGCTCAGTAGGTGCCGTTTACGTCAAATTTAGATTCGCTCGCCGAGCTTATTCGGCCATAAGTACGGGGTGGTTTTGGATGTGTGTCGGTTAATACGAAAACGGTGTCGGCCCAGCCCTATGCCAGCTTTGAACCAAAGCCATAACGTTTTTGGTCTGGTATCGGTAACGAAAAAATATCGGAAAACCGGCCATCACCTTATTGATTTCCAAAATACCGTAATTAGTTTCATAATTAGTTATCTAGGGTAGTAAACGAACCGTTAAAGTAATAATAATTCTTATTATATAAATGACTTTACACCACTGGGACTAATTTTGTTGAAATTACTTAGCTAAATCAATAAAATAATTTAAGAAAATATTTGATTAAATTAAAAGTTTTTTCTAAAACTAACGGTAATATTCCAGCAAACACAGCCCTATCGGATAAGTTTTGGGCCGACATCGGCATGCCGACGCAGAATGTGCCGGGGCGATATCGCTCAGCCGGTGCCGAAAACGACAAATTTGCGTCCGCCTGGGCGTGTGTCGGGCCGAAAGGATGGGGTGGTTTTGGATAGGTGTCGGCAAAAACGACAACGGTGTCGGCCCAGCGCTATGCCATCTTTGAACCAAAGCCATAACGTTTTTGGTGCGGTATCGGCAACGATAAAATATCGAAAACCGGCCAGCACCTTACATATTTACAAAATACCGCAATTAGTTTCATAATTAGTTCTCTAGGGCAGTAAACAGCCCATTACAGTAATAATAATTATTAGTAATATATAAATAACTTTCCACCACTGGGACTAATTTTGTTAAAAATACTTAGCTAAATCAATAAAATTGTTTGTTTTTTAAAAATGTTTGATTAAATTAAAAGCTTTTTCTGAAACTAAGGGTATTATTTGAAGAATTAACCAATATTTGTTGAATCACCAACTAATTTCGGTTAATTTCACAAAAAGCCTTCCTTTTTAATTTCATCATACATTTTCCTGAAAGCATACAAATATTTTTTGATTTAACTAAGTATTTTTAACAAAATTAGTCCCAGTGGTGTAGTCATTCATATAATAATAATAATAATAATAATAATAATAATAATAATAATAATAATCATTACTTTTAATGGGTTGATTGTTGCAGTAGAGAACTAATTATAGAATTAATTATTAATAAACCCATGTTTATTATGAGAAAAGTACTTATTTCGTGTAAATATTTTATTTTATATTACTTAACTTTTATTTTATGAGCAGTTCCTCTTACCCACGAAAAAAAAAAAAATTACATTATTTGTTATTAAAAAGAAATATAAACTTCAAGCAAAGATCTATTTTCATATTTATGTACTTTTATATTTCATTGTATAATCTTCTTTCTAAAGAAGAAAATAGCTTTTTGTAACAATTTTTCCCCTGTTGAATACAGACTTGCTAAGTTTCCAAAATTGAAAAACCTCCTATTTTTTCTAAGTCAAAAAGCTTGATATTTTTTATGCAGATATTTTCCGATTAAAATGCACATATATTGAATGCAGATACAATTTGTGTCTTTTCTTAAGTGAGATTAATGTCAGTATAAACAGCACTGTTTTATTCCTTATTTTTATGATCTAAATAAATTTAAAAATTTAAAAAAAAAGTCTGAAAATAAAGATCCTTAAAAACAGATACAAGAAACTATCTATAACTAAAAAATGTAATACAATAAACGTTGAAAATTGGAGCTAGCACAATGTACAATAAAATAAATAAAGAAATAAATTGCTTAACCCCATGTACCTTATAAAGAAAAACAAAATAATTTTTAATGCAATAGTTAGATAAATATTTCACTTACTGTTGTTGAAGCTCACCGTTGTTACCAAGTTATATAGGGCTAACCAAAAAGATTAAAACAATGTTAAAGAACTTAATTATTCATTTAACAATTGTCTTAATCCAATTAGTCTTGGTGAAAAATATTTTTTACTTGTCTCTTTACTTTTTAATCCGAACACGAAAGCCAGGAAACTGGAAGTCTTCCTTTACCTCACACTCTCATACTCTCATCTTATCATACCCAAACATAATAAACAACTAACAAAACAACACTGAAAGTAAGCGTTATCAGCATTGTTATCCGCCGCTGTTAAATAGTTCGTATCGTATTAATAGCTTGGGGGAAAAAACTAAGATAATTTTCAACTGTTAAGGTCTGAAATAAAGTTTATATTTCATGTCCGGGTTACTTGAGTGAAATAATTAAAAGGATTTAGAAATTAAGTGTGAAAAATAAAATTATAAGTAAAGCTTCCATAGCATGCCAAACTTAGGTATTGGCGAGAATGTACTTTGTTGATTTCTTGTAACCCCGTGTTTCACGGTTTCACACCCATGGTGTAAGGGGGTAGGGTCGTGGGGTTACAAAATCTTTCTTTTCCCCAAGCTGGGCCAAAAAGAAAAACCTGTCCACCACGATTCACATCGGCTGTACTCTTTTTAATTGCTTTCTGAATTTTTTAGGGCTTATTTTATTTATTTAAAACGTTTATTTATTTATTTTTATTTTTAATGCAATACAAAATATTTTATGCAAAAAAGGTATTTGTTGAAAAAAGTAAATAGTACTTTCCCCCATATATATATATATATATATATATATATATGAGAGTATTTTATATATATATATTGCTTTACTGTATTCATATTTGAGGTTCAATATTTGATAAGTTATCCTTCTAATTATTTATATATCGTCATTCTTGCGTATTTCAGCATATTTTTTTTTAAATCTTAAAAGTTTAATAAGTTATAAGCCTTATAAAGAAGGGAAAGGGAGCTTTATAAGATATAAATTTATCTTATAAAACTGTAAAAAAATTAATCAAGTAACTTTTAAATTATAGTATAAATAACTTTTTCGAATTTCATGACAGTTGATAACGACTGAAGTGTGAATTTCTAGGGTTGCGGCCTACCGCGCGGCTGTTTTCTCCAGATGTAACGTGAATTTGGGTTAAAACCCCTTACAAAGTCTTCCGCCAAAGGCATGCCTTAATTAAGCAGACAGCTCTCGTGTAGATCTGTCTGCAAAATCTAAATATACAATGATGGTACAATCAAAATCTAAATAATTTTCATGAAAATTTACAGTGAAAGTAAAAAGTTTAATATGTTTAATATTAAATAAAAATCATAATCACTTCCAATCCCTATTACTGTCTGAGCGTGTCCAAAAACCCTGACCTACGGTTTTCTTCTTTAAATATTGATCATAGACATTTAGAATAAATTACAATGTCAGTTTATGGTATCTAATAAAATTTTCATGAGATTTAATGGAGATAAATACAAACTTTTATTTTTTATACAGCACTCTTACAAAAATCCCCGATAAGTAAAATATACCCTCATATATTAGTGAGGTGATGTAGAAAGTTTGAGCTTTTCTCATAGAAAATGCCTACAGATATATTTATTAAAAGTTACTGAGGGCCAATAAGCTTTGCAATATCAATAATAGTAAAAAAATATATAATTATTAAAACTATTCTAATAAAACTAATAAACCATTAATTTTAATCACAGTTATATATAGCCAATATTTACATTTTAAGAAATGAATTTTAAATTATTCTACACCAGTTTCCTTTAAAGAGATTTTGTTTTTTTTAAGCATTTAGAAATGAAAATTTGTTTAAAAACATTACAATTACACTAGCATTTAATTTAGAGGTTTTTTTTTAATGCCTCATTAATAGCATAATTTAAGTTTTTTTAAAAGCATCTTCAAAAAAAAAAAACAATATCAAAATAACAGCACTAATGTTTAAAATGAATATTTTCAAAAACAAAAATATTTATATATAAAGTCGTGACCAAAATTGTGGACACTTTTGGAAATTTTTAGATTTTTTAAATTTGTATGTTTATAGGATGTGTTAAGTTTCACAAAATACAAATTCATACAGCATTTTAAAGAGAATTTATAACTAATTTCAATGCATAAAACTAAATTTAAATATGTGCACTAGAGTAAAAGTTATAATTACTGTAATCTGAAAAACAAATACAGTGATGAAGTTAATTGTAATTTCTAACTTTCCAAGTCAATCACTGTTACTTTTCTGAGCTTGAATAATCTCTCGTCAGCTCAATAAAACATCGATGCCAAGCTGTAATAAAAAATTAAGGCTACCCTACGAACTGCTGATAACTCACTGCAATCTTCAATATCTAATACATCTCGATAATTATCTCTGTTTAACTTCTTTTGCACTACAAATATTTTAATTTTGTTTTTTGAATTGAAATCGCTATTAAATTATCTCTAAAATGATGTAAAAGAGTTTGAATTTTGTGGAACATAACATAATTTTATACGCGTACGAACTTAGAAAAAAAAAAAGTTTCTAGAAATGTCCACAATTTTGGCCATCATTGTATACTTAGAAATTATTCATTATTCTAATAATTATTATTTAAGACAAAAAAGCTAACAAGATAAATTGCTATGAATCAGAATATAATCTTGTACTTATAAAAATAAACCAGTAATAATAAGCCGTAGTTGGTTAGAAATCAATTGTCCAGTGCGCCAAATTTAGTCCAGAACCGACAAACAATCTTGGCGCTCATAGCGAATGAGCATACATACAAACTGACAAACAAAAAAAACAACAACAACAAAAAAACCTGTTTATTTTATTTATTTAGATTATCGCGTTTGGTTGGGAACTAATAAAAACAGATTTTAATTAATATTAATTTGAGGTAAATACAGGCCATTGATAGGGAATTTGACTATGGATCTAAGAAAAACATGTACACAAGATAAATGTGCCCGTTAAATCTGATGGGCCGATTCTAGATCATCAATTCTAGTTCTTTTTCAACACAGCAAACAAATAAAATAATTGAAAAATTATAATGAATTTAATGAATTAAGTTATGTAACGAGTTTAAGTATTTCTTTAATTGATTATTTTCAAGATGAAGTGCTTGTTTGTTTAAAAATGAAAAAGAAAGTTATGTTGATGCCTAATCTACAACAGAACATGTATTATAGGCATGAATCATTTTACACTGTAAAATTTCGTTGTATTTTGATACAAATAGAAGTAATTATAACAAAACTATAGTTCAGAAGAGTTTTTTTAAACTTTATTTATTTATTTATTTATTTGTGTGCGTGGGGGGGGGGGTCTTGCAAAAACAGATAAATAGTATGGTGATTTATCTGGAAGCACTTAAAATGCTGTCAAATAAATGAAATGAAATGCTTAAGATATTTAAAAAGCATTTAAAGTGATACACATCATTAAAAATAAAATAATTTTCAGATACAATTTTACAGCTAAGCCGAAGTACCTGTTAGAAAAAGTAAAAATGATTTAAAAGATTAGTTTCTTTTTAATCAAAAATTTGTTAATTTGTCTTGTTACTGTGAAAATGAATAAAACATGAAAGTGACACAATTTACAAAAGGTGATTTAAGTCATTAAAAACTGACCGGGGATAAAACTAATCTAAAAAAAAAGGGTAGTTTTATTATCTTTTTTATTTTTAAGTTCATAAATACTTTAAAATCCAAACACATTATTATAAAATAAAATGTATTACTCTATTCATAGTTTAAAAAAAAAAAAAATTAATCAAATTTATTATCTTTCAAGTTTTGTGAGTGTGTGCGTGTGTTGATGGGGGTGGGGATGGGATGGGATTGGGGTAGGGCCTAGTTCAGATTTGGGGGAGGGCAGCATGCTCAATGGATTCGATGTGATTTATCTTTCCGGTTTTTATACCTTGATGTTTTTTAATTGATGACTTATGCTACCAAAAATAATTTTGATGGAGTACTCTTGTCGCCCCTAAAATTTTGGGTGTCCTAGACCGTGGCCTAGTTTCCCGGTGTCGTTTTATCCGCTCAACGGTCTACCTATTAGGTGTCTCTATAATAAAGTGACCAGTATATCGAGCCTTAGTAGCGCCGAATGACTGATGGTCAACTGCGTCATTAGAAAAAAAAATGTTTTAACTCGACTGATTATGCTAACCATATCTTCGGTTCTGTTGTGCACGGGTATTTTCCAATACGCTATTGGTAATTAATCTCAGCGATAGCAAAAAATCCAGTACATTTACTTTTTGGCTGTGCGGAATCTGCTTGAAGAATTGTAATGGAAGTTAATTTTGAAAATGTTTAACTAATTTGATCAAAAGCAGTTAAGAGCATTCAGAAAGGCCGATGCCTTAGCCATTATTTTCTTTTGGGTGGAGCAACATACACGCCAATTATCATATTGGTTTGTTTGTTTGGAAGAATACGGCCAATTATCTGCGTTTGAGATCTGGACCTGCAGGGGGATAACCCATACTTACGCTAAGTTTTGGATGAAACCACAGCAAACTCCGAACGGTTAGGTCCATAGAAATAATATCTATCGGTGTATTATATCTATGGTTAGGTCATGGAAACGACCTGGATTTGAACCAGGTATCTTCCATCTCCCAGTTCAGAGCGCTATGCGCTCGGCCACTGAGCGGGCGATTATCATGTTGGAAAGAATAAAAAAGTAGGAAGACAAACGTTATACAAAAAGGCATAGGGGGTCAAGTTCCGCCTTGCCCTATGCTACCAACGTCCGGGCTCGTAGCCAGGAGGTGCGTTAAGGGACAGCACTACCTGAAAAAATCCCCCCCCCACGGAAAAATTTTACCCTTTTTCCAAATAAATTGAAAAATAGACAGAAAATGTGATTTGAAAAAATAAAAATGTTGAAGTAAAAAGCCCTTTTGAAGAAATTAAATATTTTTAAAAAAGTTTTTAAATCTTGATAACTAAGACTAAAGTGTGTATACGACAGAGTGTGCATTTTGAACATTAAACAAAGTTTTAAAATCCCATTGGGATTTAATCTTGGCCGAGTAGATAAGACACTGAACATGATAGACGGCTGAAAGTCCAAGGTTCGGGCCCATCGCGCGGCTGTCGATCTACAGTCTGGAGTTTTTGTAGGTTTTTTTCTGCAGATGTAACGTGAATACGAAATAGAACACCTTAGAAAGTCCTCTTACTAAGGCACCCCTCCCGATCCTTGGCAGATCGTCCTAGAGTAGCATTGCCATAATCAAACCAAACAGATACATTTTGCTTTATCGTGTATGGAAACAGGAAATGGCTAAAGTATGCTTCAGCCCACTCCAAAGCGGGTTTTTTTTTTTATGTGCGATAAACGTGAAGTAAAAAGGTCCGAAAGATTTTGCTTTTTCGCATATGCATTGTTATTTTGTAATCTAGTTACTGCGTGACATACGTAACCAGTAACGAATATGCCTGCTTCACTTGACGTCATTGAGCTGTTAATTTGGATTTTTGCGTGTGTGTTATTGCTATAGCGCTAATGTTTACATCTAGTTGTTGCCGCTTCCAGCATAAAAATATCGTCAATTTTGGTACCGCATACATTAGCGTATTATATAAGAAGAATCTAAATTTAAAAAAAAATAGTATCTAAATAAAATATTAAAATTGAATGATTTCAATGTCCACATAAGTATGGCAACAATTAAGTAATTAAAAAACTTTGTAAAAAACACACATAAGAAGTAATAGGTAAGAGAATACGCAAGTTTCGTTCAAAAATTGTTTTGAACGACAGTTTCAGTTCCCTGTGTTCTTTACGACGAAGGACTTGGACTGTTGAAGTTCAAAACAATTTTTGAACGAAACGTGCGTATCCTCTTACCTATTTCTTCTTATGTGTGTTTTTTACAAAGTTTTTTAATTACTTTATCGTTGAACACTATGGCAACAATTGTTTATTTACTTTGTTTTAATTATTTTCAGAAGAAATATTAATTTTTATTTGAACATCTTACAAAAAATTTTATTTATAAATATAAACCTGGTTTAAACCAAAAAACCCGTTTTTTTTCCAACCCTAGGTGGGTATACGGCCGGGATAATAAAGTACCACAAAACCATTTTGGGGACGCATTTTGTCAAAGTGTCTTCCTGGTACAGGTACCAGAGATTTTTTTTTTTAAAGTTGGCTTCAAGAAGACATTTTTTACGTATCCTTACAAAGTAGCTTAAAGATTTATTATTTTTCTATAAGATATTGTCCTGCTTTCTTTTAACCGAGATATTGTTAAAAATCTCATCCTATCCTAGAGAACTTTGTTGATCGGTTTGCCAACGAACAGGAGCAAATGGCCTAGATTGTTGCTCGAATAAATCATATTTCTAATATTTAAAATATATATATACATAATATTTCGTCTTTTCGCACGAGCTGAAAGAACGAATTGCGCTTCCTTCCGTGCACGGACTTTAGTCCGTGCTTCCGTGAAAACAAATGGTCAAGGCAGGACTGGTTCCGCAGGTCATTTCAAGGGCGAGAGGGAGATGCTTTCAACTATTTCTGTTTCTCCTTGAGGGGGGGGTGTAGTAAAGGCATTACTACACCTACAACCCCCCACCCCCCGCCCACAGGGGCAGGCAGGGGCTATGGACATAGAAATAACACTGGTGGCTATTGAGGTGAGAGAGAATTGTATCACTCCGCTTATTTTATCCCTTGCTGACGTCTAAGTATTTGGCGTGTAATATTTGAAGTGACCCCATATTTGGCTATTAATGAATAAACAAGTGAATGAATTCGAGTTTTTGATAATCTGAGATGTTTTTATATCTGAAGGAATAAAAATTTGAAAGTGAAATATGAATATATATCTGACTGACCGAGGAAAATTTGATTAACACATATTTATTAGTGTACTCTCTTAAAAATTTAGAGTGACATTGTCACTCTTACAAAAAGTCACCGGCAAATGATCCCAGATAGAGTGAGATAAGAGTGAGAAAACTGCATTATGACTCTTCATCGATAGGATTCTGTCACCCTAACTGCAAGAGTGAGACTATGTCACTCTTAGAGTAAGGGTGAAGGTGCTATCTGCTCACTCTAGCGAGAGAGTCACCACATTTCCCATGATGCGTTCACTTCAGCAGGAGTGAGTGCGTTGCTTCCACACTGAAACGACGCCATATTGGAATTGGACTGCAGTTGCGAAGTACCAACTGCATACAAGTAATGGAATACTTTTAGCTAACACAAGTAAGTAAAACCTTATAACTTTTCAATTATTGTAAATGTTATTTAAAATTTGATAATTCACAACATATAAGATACATTGATTCAGTGTCGGATCCATTAGGACTCCAGCTCTTCCGACAGACATTGCTTTGGTTAGGGTTAACATTTTGCTTTACTATACATTTTGTTTTTACGACTTAAACAAGCCTGCTTCTTTTAATTTTATACCCTTCCGAGAAATTGATCTTTGGATCCGCCTCTATACTTGATCGTAGTATGTTATTTATGCTTATATAGCTGAACTCTTGCATTCGTTTTTTGTTTCTGTATATAATATTTGAGCATGTTTTGATGCGTGTTTGTAAATCGGTGGTGCAGTCAGGATTTTATTTCGGGGGTGGAGAGGGCTCTAACCTGTGTATCAAATTGTAAGCAAGCTGTTTCAACTGTAGCCTCAGTATCAAATTTTAAACTAAGTAAAGGGTCAGATTTTTAGGAAGGATACGCGCCTGTTGCAAATAGTATAAACAAAATTTTAAATCAAAAGCAGAAAATAATGATCAATTATATATTGTATGCAATTTATATTGAAATAAATTATAAACGTGGGAAAAAAATATTTTGTGATTAAATTTCAATATGTCTATGTGCATCATTTTATCTTATTGCACATTTTAGCACAGATTCGCGCTTAGAATATACATATATACGTGATTAGATCAAAATAACCGCTCTGTTGTTGTGGTGTAATATTTCCCTCTCCACTTTTTACACATACACAAACCTCTCTCTCATATGGTAAAGTGGATAATTTACGATCGAACACCCCATATGGCCTCAGGAAAGTCCACTTTTAAATCAGGGAAACCAGCTGAAAGTAGCAGGTGATTCAGAATGTGTGAGCTTTCATTAGTTACGAAAAACACAAGGAATACTTGTGCTGGTAAACTGATTCAACGCGGAAAAAAGGTTATTGTTTTCGGTGTTAAATGCGAGATTTTTGGAATTGAAAAGTTTGTATACTGTTTAGGATAATTCAATAGTATAGTAACGGATAAGTTTAATATTACTGGTAATAAAGGTAAGTGTTACAATATTAAATTTAGTAATACAGTATTAATTTTAGAGCCTTGCAGATTTTGGTTTGGTAGATTTTATGTCTTCTGTTGTGTATCAATATTGGTAAATAAAATTCTCAAATTGGTAAAACTTACCTTTTAGCCTAGATACCAATTCAAAATAATGCTAATTCTTTTCTATTGAATTTAATTAACATATGAAATATATCCACAATATTGGCTATATACTGGAAATGTTTCTGAAGTAATTCCATTACTGATAAAGTTTTTAATAGTAGCAAGTTAGTAGTTAGCCCAAATATCTTTACAATATGTTCACAATATTAAGTAAAAATTCGAAATATTTATAATGTATTCTTAATATTGACAAGTAATTTTTAAAAATATTTTTATACCCTTTTATTATTTTTCTAATGCTAATATACTCAATCCTTCACATTGTTATTATAATGGAAATAAAAACTAATATTGGTAAAAATTAGCAACATTTATCCATTATATTGTCCATGTTAATGAATTAAATTAAATATATTTAAAATGTATCCACACAGTATTGTGTGTATATTATAAATTTCCCTCATATTGTACTAACAAATATTTTTAATGTGTCAGCATCTTAATATCACAGTAATGGTGAATTAAGACTGTTTATCTACTGTACATTATTTCAAAATTTAAAATCTGATAAATAATTTTAGGTGCATTTATGTACAAATTGCTGAAAAATATATTTTAATAATTAAGTCAAATACTACTGAAAATCCGGTGATGATAAGACCATGATTATCACAGGGGCAAGGAGGGCACATGCCCCAGACACCCCATTTTAAGGGGTCCTTAAATTTTTTCAGAATATGAATTTAGTTTATTAAATTTTCATTCTAAGATACTAAATGCCTGGGGTTTTTTTCTAAAAGTTGGATGTGTGTGTGGCAAAATAGATCCCAAATGGATGAGCCGATTTTAATGTAGTTTGTTTTATTTTAAAGATGGTATAATTAGAACGGTTCTTCGTTGTATTTGATAATATTCACTTCATCTATTCCCCTTAAATAAAGCTTACTTTACACTTGTTCAGTCTAAGACAATTCAAATAATATTGTTGACATTCAATTAATTTTGATTGCTGAATTATTTCTGTAATGTTATGGAAAAAGCCATGCTTTGAGTTGCATTTTTTTAAGACTTCAATTTTAATAAAGGTTATTTCACATATTGCATAGGAAATGTTCATAAACTTAAAATTTATCTAGCATATTTCATTTTAAATTCATTTAATCAGAACATATCTTTGCAGCTTGAAAAAACATACTTAAGTGGGGGGGGGGAGGGGAGTGAGTTTGGCTTAGGGACGTATCTAAACCTTAAAAATTTCAATCTGAACTTTCAAAATTACCCACGAATATGTAAATTTCTCCATTTCTTATGTTTACTTATTTCGAGGGTGGCTGAAGCCCCACCAGTCACCCTCTGGCCAAGGACGTACCCAGGAAGTGGGGGGGGGGTCTGTAACACCTCCGAAATTTCAGTTTTTATTAACAAAGCAATAATGGTGAAGTCTTTTTGTGAAAATTTCTGCCGTTTTCATCGTTTGAACCCCCTCCGAAATTTTTGGACCCTCCCAGAATTTTTTTGGGGGTATGTCCCTACCCCTGCTCTCTGGTGGTAGGCAGGTAATTGATTGGTAAAATTTACTTGAATGATATTGGTAAAATTTACTTAAAAATTCAAAATAATTTTAATCCTTTTTCTACTGAATTTAAATGAAATGTATCTGCAATATTGGCTATATTTTGGAAGTAGTTCTGAAGTAGTTCCATTACCAATAAACTTTCAAATAGCACCTCACAGGATTGTAAAACATTGAAAACCCAAACCAGTATTTTTACATAGCAGCAAGTTAACATTTAGCCCAAATGTATTTAAAATGTATCCACAATATTAGGTAAACATTGGTAATATTTCTAATGTATTCCTAATATTGACAAGTAATTAATTTTATAGTATTTTTATTTTTTCATGTTCATATACTTAATTATTCAATATTATCATTAAATTGGAAATAAATACTAATGTAAATTGTAGCAAGTTAATATTTACCCATTATATTGTCAATGTTAATGAATTTAAATTAAATTTATTTAAAATGTATCCACAATATTGGGTGTATATTTCAAATATTCCTCATATATATTGCACAAGTATATATTTTTGATATGTTAGCATCTTAATATATTATTACTTGCGAATTATCACTGTTTATCTGTTACACATTATTTTTGCATTTAAAATCTGAAATAATTTTAAATGCATTCATATACAAATTTCTGAAAAATATATCTTAATAAATAAGTCAAATATTACTGAAAAATTTAATGTAATATGATTGTTCCCTGATTATCATGGGCAAGCGGGTAAATACTGTGGAAAATAGAGAAAGACAATTGTCAGAGTCGGTGAAGAAACAAAATGTAAGGGGGCCCCCCATTTAGACCCATACTTCTGACTCAAGCGACTTTATGTCATAATTGCTGCCTGGATTTGTGATTGGGGGGGGGGACTGAAGCCCTATAGCCACTCATCCCATTACCCCTCGATCTACTACTGAATCATTTGTTCTTGTGATAATGTTTAAATGTAAATTTTAACTGAAGACTCCTACCTTGGGTGGTCATTAGTTAAATATATATAAATTGATAATAAATGAATATTCATATAAATTAGTTGCTTTAGAAAACAAAACTTTTAGAATGTTTTTTATGTACTGAATACTCATTTTCTTGAAATATAGGAGAGTTAATAACAGCGATGCCTGGGTGATTTTTCAAGAACCTTTGATAAGGGTGAATACTACTTTGGATGTCTTTAGATATAAGTATGTATTTATTTTTAATTATTTACTGTTTCAGTGTATTTTTAAATTTGGGAGTTAATTTTATATTCATATCATATGTTATAAATGTTCCTTATACACATGTGTGTGTGAATTTTATATTATTATTATTATTTGCATTGCAAAGCATCCCATTTTAGAAGAATGTATATCTTAAGCACTGAATCAGATGGGTAGTAGATTTCTCACAAAAATTGTGTTTCATTAAGTGTCTCACTGAGTAGAAACAAAATGTTTCAATCAAGTTATTATTATTTTTTTTACAAGAAATAATGCAATTTCTGAACAGGTTTTAAAAGAATTCAACTATGTCAGAAATTTGAAAATTCAGAATTTCTCTTCACAAACTGTATTTATGGCAATACAAATGGTTAATTTATAGAAGTGAAATACTCAGAGAAAAATTTATAACATAACAGAGAAAAATTTATAACATTGTCCAAAATAGAGGGAGAATTAGCCATCAGATACAGTTTCCACTTTCGTGAATTTCTCCCTAAAAATGGGATAAGACCTGCAGTTTTGTTGTTCTATAAAAGTTCATCATGCTGTCTATGAAGAAGCATTCTGAATTATACCGAGTTTTTGAGAAGCCTGTCTTTAAAGCTTGCAGAGCCAAGTGATGAATAAAATATGTTACAAGAAAAACTGATTGATTTTGGCTGTTTATCACTTTATTATCTTTTTATTTTCTAGTACTCTGAACTGGTCCTGTGGAAAACCATTGAATTTTTATCAGTGGCATGCTGTAAAAGAGAAGAAACTATTGGCATTATAAGTGGTATTCATATTTTTGTTTTATTTGTTTATTTATTATTTAAATGTTCTTAATTACTAGTTCAAAGTCTGCATACTTTTGATTTCTGCGGTCTAATTTTTTCAAAGCTTGTATCGCATAATTTCATTATTGTCAATAACTTTTTTTTTTTTTTTTGAGATGTTTACTCTTTTGTTTAGTTTATTTTTTTCTTATTTTCCAAATTGATTTATATGGTTTTTTTTAGTTTTTTTCCCTAAAGTGATGTTACTTTGGGGCAGTTAGTGACTATGTATTAAATTTTATAAATTTCATGTAAATTGAGAAAGTTATTAGGGCTGTTCTTAAAAGAAAAAAAAGTATAACTTTTGGTAAAGTTACATCAATGAGTAAAACAATAAATATTTATACAGTAAAATTCAATGTGGTATTCTTTATTAAAGCATTTGACCCAGGCAACTCTTTAGTATATCATTTTATGTTATGCTATATTCTGTCATTTATTTAATCTCTATTATATGTAAATTTTTTATGTCAAGTTGCATATTTGACACCAAGTTAATAAATTGCTTGCAAAATCAAGTCTTATTTGCAACATTTTATGAAGTAACAATGAAATAAAGTATAAAAATGAATTTTTAGTCCCTTCAGATTATTTTTTTTACTCTGCACCCTCACTACCTCTTAAAAATATGTTGTAAGTAAAACCTTGAAACTCCTGTAACTTTTATTATTATTATTATTATTATTATTATTAATGTTGTCACTGCTGTTGTTGTTTAAAATGTAAACTGTAAAATGCTACTTTCAGAGATGAGATTTAAGAATTTAGTTTAATATTCAGACCTTTTTCACTGTTTATAAAGAATTCAGTTTTTTCATTTTTTTCAAAAATTTTCTGATTTTTCAGTAAGGCAAAATTGTATATAAGTAAGATAGATTTAGTATCAATAAAAATTAAAATATTTATTGCTCTTGAAATTCATAAGTATAATTGCTCAAAAGTTGTTTGGACATTCTTTCAGACTATTTTTTCCTTTTTTGTTAATCTCATATCTGTACTTTGGTACAAACCAAATCGAAAACTAGCCTACCAGTTTTGACACCATACTACATGTACCACCATTAGTGGTAAAAACAGATGAAATATATTATTTTTTAATTTTACTAATACAATATGTAAATGTAAACTTTACTTCATTACTAAATTCAGATTTTTTAAGCCTGCAGTATTAACTAAGTGCAATAACCTTGTCAGTGCTCACATGTTGTCATATGTATATTTGAATATTACTCAAAAATATCTTTAGTCTAGTTTTTAACTGACTTCAAGAAGATCTAGGTTATTAATTGGGGTCAGTACTCAGAGGTGTAGCAAGAATTTTCAGTGCCCGAGAACAAATTTGCATCACTTCCTGTTTACCAAAATTCGCTGGAAAAAGTTTTATATACAAATTGGTGCCTTTTGGATCCTATGCCCTGGGACAAATGTCCCCCTCTAGCTACACTTCTGAGCACTGAATCCTTGTAATTTACCAGACTGGATATGAAAAGTATTTTCAAACTTCCGTTTAATTATTTATTTCATTTGTTTATCTTCCACATATAGATGTGATCTTTGCTAAGAATGTTGTTATTTGATGATATTTTACTTGCTGTGCATGAAAAGTTTTTATTGCAAAGTTATCACTTTATTTTTTACTCAATTTTTGATGTACCTAAAATATATTACAAGTCCTGAATATTTTCTATTTTTTAATTGATTGTAATAATTTGCAAATTTAACTCACCAATAGTAAGTAATGTGTTTAATATTTATTTTTTCACTATTAGTTAGATGTTTGTTATTACGCACAGGTGACTGTGATTCAGGGATAATTTTATTCCAAATTGCTTTGATATGGGATTTTCGCTTCAATACTGTCCCCAATTATTCTTTTTTGTGTTACCTCAGAGGATTTACCTCACAAAATAAAATTTTGTGAAGTAAATCCTACAATGTGTTCCTTACTTTTAATAAAGTATTTTGTGCTCTCAATCACTTTGCATATCAGTATATTCTAATATTAATAGAACATAGAGAACAGATTATTTTATAAAACAGTACAAGCATTTCTTATCTGTAAAATTAAAGTTTTTTTTCTTTTATTTTTTGCAGGTAAAAAAATAGATTTTTTTTTTTTTTTTTTTTTTTTTTTGAGCTGCTATATTTAGGTTTTATAGCAGTTTTTTTTTTCCATTTGCTTTTATGTTCAGTGGCAAAATTAAAATGTAAAAGGCAGCTTAAATTCTACATCTTTATTTTATTCATTTATTCATAATTTGTACAATTTTAACAGTAGGAACCCTGTTTCCCTTCCCTCTCTTACTCAGAAGGTTACAGTATATGTAAATGTTACTTGAAAGTATTTATTATTACCATACATAAATATGGTAATATGAAAAATGGTAATAAGAAAGTATTTATTATTACCATTTTTCGGTATGCTTTTGTGCTGTTCCAAAATTGTATTTAACCTGCTCCTAAAGGTGTTCCAAAATGTATGTAGATTTGCAGACTTTTTATTATAAAGTTATCCTCCGATTTTAGTGAAACTATAAACAAAATGTTTTCTGGATCAAATGAAAAGATCTGCTGACTTATTCCTCTATAAATTCATCACCTAGTTGAAAGTGTTAAGCTGTGCTTTAGTTGGAGATTTAAATTTGACACTAATCCATGTACACACAAAACTAATTTTAACTAATTTTATTTTGTATGTATTTAACATAGATCTAGTTTATGCTCTAGTATATTCTAGCTGCCAACTCTTTCTGATTTTGAGCCTTTCTTCAGTCTTATTCAAATTATGGGGAGGGGGGAGGGTACCCTTTTTTATTAGGATAGAATAGCAGTTATGTTTTAACTTTTATGAATTCTGTAATTATTTGTTGAAGTCATAATTTTTATCTTCCAGATGCTGTTAGAAGAATCCCTGAATGTGAAATAGTATTGAAGTACTCATATTGAATCCAGTGATTGTATTTTATATAAATGTAACAATGTAATACAATTAAAGCAAATTTGTAATAATTTGTTGTGTGTTCACTGCCATTGCTTTTATAATTCATTCAAACCTGCATGAGTCTCAATAAGAGATATCTTCCACTTTTTTCAATTCGTAGGCTATTTTTTACTTCTGCAGTTCTGTAATAGTTTAAATTTTTTTTTTAATTTAGAACGCATCGTAAACTGAAATTTGCTAGGCTGAAGACTACTGTGGACTTGGAAGTTCCATTACTCATGTTTTTATTAAGACTTTGCTTATATATTTTTATTAACTGTTTTTTCTTTCTTTTTTTGGCCCTCGTATTAATTGAACTTTGTTTTAACATACTAATGAGTTGGCTTTACTTTCATTTATTGTTCTAAATCTGTTTTCAATAGTATAATAATTCTTGCATAAAATCAATATTAAAAGAATTTTTTTTTCAATTTGAAGTTTTTAAAAGATTAAGTAATTTGTAGCTATTTTGCTGTAAAAGTGAAATTGAAAGAAATAAAATCACACTTAAAAATAAATAAAGAAATGAATGTGTATATATATTAAAAGAATAAGAAATGGCTTTTATTTTGAAGTATGTATAAATTATGTTCAGAACAGGAATTTGGTTTTTTAAGAGGTGAAAAAAAAAATTCTTAGTTTCTGTGAATCACCACCCTCCCCCCCTCACCCAGACAGTATCTATGGAGGTTAATATGGTTCACCCTCATGCTCTAAACTTCAATTATTTCTTTGTGTTATGGCAAGTCTACACTACAAGAGGGGTGTCTTCTTGGGGGGTGAACTTTTTAAAGGATTCTAACCTGTATTCTTGCTCATGCCTCTAAACCTTAAATAATGGTTTTTGGACAAGACAAAAATGTTGGTGGGATTCAACCAAATGGGCATTGTTAGGGAATTATGAAATAATTGGTTTTGATTTATATTATTTATGTATTGGCCTGCACAAAAATATTTCTTTACCCCTTTTCACAAAAAAAAGAAATCAATCAATATAAAGTAGTTTCCATTTTAGAAATATTTTATTCCTTTTTCTGGGGGGAGGGGGGGGAATAGAAAAATAGGCATTCTCTTAAATTTCCAAACATGATATGTATACCGTATGATAACAGATATGTATGATAACAGAGGTTATCAGCAGATATATTTATATTTTTGATTTACTCAACAATTAGTTTATTTATTTATTTTGGTTTTCAATTAAAGGATAGCTATTACTCTTTTAACTTATTTTTGTGTTTCATAATTCTTGTATTTGTTCGTATAAATGACTGAAATTTAATTTCAAATAATTTCTTTTAGATAACAATTCAATCATGTTCATTTCTTATTTATTTAAAATAAAAATAAAAAGACTTGTTAATTGTAATAAAGTTGAAAAGAAAGTTTGAATAAATTATGCTTAAAATAAAATCTATTTAAAAATCAAAATTATTAGTATTCTTTTGATTTTATATAAATATCTTATCATGAACTACTTTTATTGTTTTGTTAATACTGTTGTAAGGGAAAGTTGTTCTGAAATGTACCATAGGTAAAAAATAAGCTTTCAGGGACTTTTTATTTCAGCAGGAGAAAAGGTAACATTGAACATATCAAATATTTCTGCACACTGTTGAGTAATGTGGATGTCCGAAACGCTTATTTCTATTCTTGTTTCTATTCTTGTTTAATTTCAGAATAGGCTGTTATTTTAAATACTGTATGTTCTGTGTCAACAGTCCACATTTCACTCACTGGAATGAAAGCAAGAATTTAAAAATGCATGGGGTCAGATATTACTTGTACCATTGAGCTACGTAAAATTTATTTTCCAGCTGTTATGGATCATTCTGAACATGACAATAATTCAAGATAGCCCAGAAATAGATATCTAATAAGTTCTGGATATGAAATAAGTATCAATTTCTGATCATTGGATATTTTGAATATGAAATAGATAGCCATTTTTGGGATATTTGAGATCTTCTGGAAGTTTAATTATTATAACTATGCTACATATATACAGATCTCTTATAGACCTGTATATTATAGATGTTATTTACTCATTAGAGAGATCACACCTCAAATTTCTACTAGAGAAATCTATTTTATGTTGGACTTCTAATAGATATACCCAATATCCAGCTATGATGTATTAAAGATTGCCTATAAGCAAACTTGGGGGGGGGGTAAATGCGGCAAAAATATTTACTTGTACGATATGAAGAATATTTTCAAGGCGCTCGATATTGCAGATACATTTTAAATATATTTAATTTAAATTCAATAGCAGCAAAGTTTTATAATTTTTACAATATAATGGTTAAATATCAACTTTCTACTTTTTACCAATACTAGCTTTATTCCCAGTGTAATATTGAGTAAATATTAACCAAAAAAAATAAAAATGGTACAAAGTAATTACTTATCAATATTGAATATATTTCCAATGTATATCAAATACTATAAATGCATTTTAAATATATCTGAGGCAAATATTAACTTTGCTACTTTGTATGAAGTTACATTTGATACATTTGACGAAGTTACAGTTGATCTTTGTTTTCAATTTTTTTTTAACAATATTGAGTTAACATTAAAAAATTTATCAATTGAGGACTACTTCAAAAATATTTCCAATACAACCCTATATTAAGAATATATTTTTTTGTATGTTAAATTCAGTAGACAAAGGTATTAGTATAGTCATACTGAAAGTATAATGATATTTTGAGAATTCATCTGACCTAAATGCTAATTTTTACCAATATTGGAATTTTATTTACCAATATTGGAAACTGTGTTTATTCTCAATGTGTTCACTTACTACTTTGTACCATTACTGGTTTTTGATATCAATGTTTTCACAATATTGAGTTAATATTTAAAAGTTCATTGGTAGTGAGACTACTTTAGAAATATTCTCAATATAGTATAATTAATATTTCAATACACACTTCATATGTTAATTAAAATTTTACAAATAATAATAACATTTTGAGCATATATTAGGGCTAAACTCTAGTTTTTACCAATACTGGAAGTGGTCTTTACTCTCAAAGTATTCACATATATGTAAATTTTAATAATTAAAAGTAGTTAGTACTTAATAATATAGGAAATATTTCTAATATACACTCAATATTATTGGTAAATTTCAAATACTTTTAGATTCAATAGTATTAAAATTTGACTTCAAATGGGCAAAATATTAAATATATAATATTGGATTTTATTTTCAATGAATTCACAAGATTGGATAAGTATTGATGCTATATAGAAAATATCTTTTAATATTTGCCAAATATTTAAAAAATAATAATAATCAATGCTGTTACCAGATACATTCATATATATATATATATATATATATATATATATATATATATATATATATTTATAAGGAATTATTTTAATTTCCCTAAAATAGTGATAGCCAGAAGCAAGGCATATGCAAGGAATGAATCCAGGGCCGTACCCAGACAAAAATTTCAGGCAGGGTCCAAACCGTGGAAAAGGCAGAATTTTTCACAAAAAGACGTCATTATTATTATTTTATTAACAAAAATCAATTTTTTTGGGTGCGGGGAGGGTCCGGACCCCCTGGATACGGTCTCGAATAATCACCCTATAAAAAGTGGCGGTCACTCTTAAAAAGGGTCATAGCTCACTCTTGATCAGAGCGCTCCACTCTTTAAGGGATGGCGTGCTGTCACCCTTTCCTTAGAGTGAGGCACTCTTTCCCGGAGTGAGTTTTTGAATTCTCACTCCTAGTCCAGAGTCAGAAATGTCACTCTTCAGAATAGTGATTTCTCACTCTATGGAGGTTGGCTGATTTTTGTCACGAAGGTAGGGTGATATATCACTCCTCAGCACTGGTTTTTCACTCTTGATTATTAAGAGAGTACATTAATTTGCGTATTTTAAAGAACTACACATGCGCCTTTTATTACCGTGTTTACTCGTGTAATAGTCGCACCCCCGTTTTGAAGCAGAAAAAAATAGTTTTAGAGTGCACAATATTATGTAGTAGATTTTCCTCGCGTAATAGTCGTACCCAGTGGCGGATCCAGAAAGTCTGTTTTGGGAGAGGTTACACTTTGAAAAATGCTTATTTCACCCAAACAAAATGTACAACAAAGCAAAATTTTAGTCAAAACCAATGTAAAAACTTTTGGGAGAGTCTAACTGATTAAAAAAGATCACTTTACATACTCAAAGTGCATAATGAAGTAGAATGTTACTCTTTAGCAATCTCTATTGGGGGTGGCTGAAGCCCCCTAGCCCCTCCTATAAATCCGCTACTGGTCGTACCTAGATTTTCACCATGCGAAACTGGCAAAAAAAGTACGACTATTTAGGGAGTAAACATGAATATAATTTCTTTACCCCTTGGGGTAAAAATAAAACTTTGGTGTCGTTTCACAGGAAAATTTATAACATCCTTCTATTATTGAATGGTTTCAATTCTGTTTTACGTAATGACAAAATAGCCAAAATTACCTAAAATAATTTTTAACGGTAAAAACACTGTCTTAAAGTGTATTTTAATCATTTGTAATCATTAGGTGTGGTTGGGTGCTGCCCCCCCCCCTCTCTGCAAATGCAAGAGTCCTATTAAAAGCAAAATAAGTTTATATCCAATATTTAAGAAAATCAGGGTCGAAAGCACATTTTTTTACTCCTTATCTCATAAATGCATTATAATTTTAAAAATAAGTCCATCTTTTATTGTCAAAATTTGAATTGTCATGAGGGTGTACGTACCCCCGTCCCCACCTTCTCCCCTTTTGAATCCGCCATTGAAAATTGTAATCCTGAGGGGAGTTTTCCCGGGCGGGTATTTTCTCTGGTGGTGGTATCCCCCCCCCCTACATTCGGTTTCACCAGTTTATACTCATAACTGTAAAGATGCAGCAATGAAAATTCTCTTTCAGTGACTAAAGTTACTTCAGAGAATAAATCTTTCAATGCAGCATTTAAACACAAACCCCTAAAATCGGTGACTTCGGTGACCCTACAGCACAGACACCCCAAAAAGCACAGGTTCTAATTATCCTGATTTATGAACCTTCATTTAATCGGGAGGCTTCATTTCTGCTAGCAACTATCTATTATATAGAAAAGTTCCTTAACTATAAATTGTGCTGATATTTTTAATTTTTTATGGCAATAAAAATGAAACTATCTTTTTTCTACAATTTTAATCCAATTTAATTTCGGAAAGTTCTCTTGTGTAAGTCAGACTAGGATGTCGGTGTCCTGAGCGGAGGTAATTTTAAAGGGCTCTAACGTTTATTCCTAAATATAAAGCAATTAATAAACAATAAAATCGGGGTTGAACATTAGTTATAATGATTTATTCCCTAATTTTATGAAAATCAATCACATTTCCTTCATTTTATGAATATTAGATAATGTTTTGAATGTATAAAAATTTTATCAAATTCCCCCAATTTCTGTTCTAGAATTGGGGATACAACGGTGATTTATCCTCAATTATACGTTCAAAAATCTGGTTACCTTATCGAACGCACATTCACATTCATTTGGGGAAAATCACCCAAAATCTAAACTGTAGATTGACAGATACGCGGTAGACCAGAACTTTGGACCTTCACGCTTCAACCATGTTGGGTGCCTTATCCTCTCGGCCATGGTGGGAACTATTTGTGAATCTCTAAAATGCGACGTTTTATGTACTGCTTTGCAGGTATTTTATTTTTATTTATTTAATTTTTAATTTTTTTTTATTGGAAGTACTTAAGAACAACTATGTATAAAATGAAATTTATAGTCATATGATTTTAGTTAGAAATATGAATAACTAGACAGAAACTGCCCCCTTTGAGGGTTGAGGGGGGCGGCGTTAGAAACCCCTTCAATACTAAATTATAAAAAGCAAAGTCGGTAAATTAACCAGATATAATTTTTTTTCTTTATTTGTCTGTGAAGGGGACACTTCAATCCTACGGGCTCAAAACATGTAAGTATCGAAACCATAAATTAAAAAGTATTACTTTAACAACATATATGTGCTCCTTGCTGGTTCTATACCGTTCAGTTTAGAAATTACACTTCTGGACCGGTATCGGTTATGCAGTGCATCGCCGAAATCGCATGTTAACCCTAGAAGACTTGCCGCAATCGGACCGTTGCATGCCCGAAATCACCTTTCTTTTGCCTACGCCAACGCATTTTGCCGACACGGAACCGACACCGCTCCAGTTACCATCATGCCAATGCCGACATCGAAACGGTACTGCCGATGACGGCCCATCCCTTACCCGATACGGCTGTGTTTGCTAGGATTTGATGAATTAACCAATATTTGCTGAATCAGCAATAATTTCGGTTAATTTCACAGAAATCTTTTCTTTTAATTTCATCAGACATTTGCCTAAAAACAAACAAATATTTTTTTGATTTAACTATTTTTAACAAAATTAGTCTCAGTGGTGTAAAGCCATTTTTATAATAATAATTATCATTTTGATTGTTTCAGTAGAGAACTAATTATGGAATTAATTATCAATAAACCCATGTTTATTATGAGAAAAGTACTCGTTTTGTGTAAATGTTTTATTTTATATTACTGAACTTTCATTTTATGAGCAGTCCCTGTTACCTTCGAAATAAATAAAATAAATATTTTTATTATTGTTATTAAAAAGAAATATAAATTTCAAGTAAAGATCTTATTTTATATTGATGTACTTTTATACGCCTGTACACCGTCAAGTCCGAATACTGTGTTGACGGGGTCGATCAACGTGGAACTGCGCTGACTGGTCACTTATAGTCTTCAGTGACGAGTCCCGTTTCCAACTATGTCCTGACGACAATCGCAGATGTGTCTGGAACAAGTCCAGGGCAGAGGAATGATCCTGTCCTGACTATCGTACGCCACATAGGCTCACTACAATCTGTTATGGTCTGGGATGCTATCTCTTTTGATAGCCGGACCTCTTTGATAGCCATTTCTGGCACATTTATAGTACAGCGGTACGTTGACGACATCCTACGACCGATTGTGTTACCGTTCCTTTTGCGGCACCCTGGACTTGCTTTTCAGCACGATAATGCCATGCGGCATACGGCATCTGTTGCTATGAACTGTCTTCAAGCTTTCCCTGTAGTTCCTTGAACAGATAGGTCGCCTGATCTCTGTCCCATAGAGTACATTTGGGACGTTATGGGAAGGCGAATGCTGCCATCTCAAAATGATGCCGATTTAACCCAACAACTGGAGAGAATTTGGCAAGAAATTCTGCAGGACACCATCCGGGAACTTTTTCAGTTTGTGCCACGTCAATTGACAGCTTGCATCGAGGCCAGAGGTGGACCAACGGATTATTGATTTCTTCCCTTTATAATGGTCAAATTCTACAATTAATATTCAATTGTTCGGAAATTTTAATATTTTCTTTTTTATGTATGTTCTTTACACCCACCAATTTTTATCGCAACTGGACAATTCCTTCTTGGTGCGTCGTTTCTTTTTAAGTAAAACTTCATTAGTGGCGACTAGGGAGTAACTCAGAATTTTTTCTGACGGAAGTAACGCTCAGTAAAGGAAGTGACGTGCGCTCCCCGAAAAAGAACCACTGAGAAACCTACCTTTTCGACCTGCTTTCGTCGTTCCCCGAATTCATCGTGTAAAAGTACGCGGAACCTGTTAGAGAAAAACATTCAAGAGCCGTATCTTAGAGACATCAATCTTTATCAATAAGCGTTTTGAAGGTACATCCGACATAATATTTTACATGTAATCCCAACCTCACAGGAGGTTCTCGATAATCCTTATTTTTAGATGAATAATATACAATACATGGTTTTGGAAAATCACAAAGAAATAGAACCTACCTGCAATCGAATCGGAACAGGAACAGTTGATGGAAACGTCGGTTTTAGAACACTTTTCCTGGATTCTAACCCAACGTCCAGACAGAACAAGTGGATGGAACACCACAATTAAAGGGACAGAGGCTGCAAACGAACCTAAACAGCAGAGGGAAATTTTCGTTTAAGAACAATGTTGGAGGATCGGTCCCACGAAGGTAAATTTATAGGAGGGGACACTTCTCTTAGAAAGTTGGATAATGCCGTTCTTGCAAACAGATGGCGCTACGCACACTGGGTAACTGCGCATCTTCTGTGCATCTCAAGTTGAGTATATTTCCATTGAGGGGAAGTAAATGGAGATCGTTGCCGCCCAGGCGGTGTAGTGGCTAGCACGCCCTACTACCGTCCTCTGGGCCCGGGTTCGACTCCCGGCTTTGGGTGTGGATGTAAAATTGTCAATTGTACTTTGCTACAAAAATATGAATTTGTACTTATGAACAACTGAGATGACAGCCATAAAAGTGCTATAGATCTCGAAAAACTGTGTCTTTCAAACTCAAATGGAGATCATTGAATTAGCAGAACTTCAAAAAATTAAATACATAAACTCAAGAACGTGATATATAGTAATTACTGGCTTCAGATGTGTTTTAATTACATAATTGTCTTAGAATACTATTTCGTAATGATTATAGGCAATAGTTTCAAAGCGAAGTGATATTATTTTTTGTCAAATGCCAGTTACATTGCCGTTAGGCCATTAAACTCCTAAATAATATGTATGTCCTGTTATTATTTTGCCCAAAAGCTGTATTTTAAGAAATGTTAGTAAATTTAGAAGAATGTAGTTTGTGTGAACGCAATATTTATAATGATGTATATAGTGTAATGATATATATATTTACATATAGTAATGATATATATATATATATATTTATAATGATATATATACAACGATTTAAGAATACGGGTATGTAACACCACAAAGAAACAAACACTTGCTGCAAGCGGTTTAATAACAAAATAAAAGAATAACAAATGGACACTCCGTGGATTCTAACCCAACCTCAAGACGGAACAAGCAACGATTTAACACGGGGATGGAACACCACCCGTGTGTCGTCAGAGGGCGCCCTTGTCGTTAATCATTAAAAGGGGGTCGCATATTTTCCTTTCAGAGGCTGACGCAGTTTCGCCCGTCTGCCGCTTCCCGATGATCGTCCTAAAGCCTCTTAGTCCGTGATTTTCGACCGCTCGCTCCTTTCACGGACTTCATTGTTGAAAATGCATTATCATTACTATCATTATTTAGTTTTTGAGATGGCAACGTTATCCACAAAATATGTATTTAAATATCTCGTTTTGCCGATGGCAACTAAATGTAAAATTCTATACTCTCTGAGGAGTTTGTGGAGATTTCCGTTGGGAAATAACTTTTGAATAAAATTGTTTTTAAGAGGTCTAACGTTTATTTTCTTGATTGTGTATCGTTAGATTGTGGCTAGTACTTATTTTCTGACATAGAATTATTACTGCCGTGGTTGTATTTGATGAACATACAAATGCCAAACGCGTTTTAAAATAAACGACTTGGTGCAGTGATTAATATTTGGCGTCCGCTTACCAGAAAGCTGTTTTAGTGTTTTGACTAACTCTTGATACGCTTTAACATTCATCGTGTAAAAATACGGAGAACCTGTTAGGGAAAGAAACGGCGATTTCTCGCCATTTCTTTGAGACATCAATCTTTATTTATATATCAATAAGCGTTTTGAAGGTACATACAACATAATATTTTACATGTAATCCCAACCTCACAGGAAGTTGTCGATAATCCTTATTTTCAGATGAATAATATACAAGGTTTTGGAAAAGCACAAAGAAATGTAACCTGTCTGCAATCGAACCGGAAAAGTAGCTGGAAACGTCAGTTTTGAGAACACTTTTCCTGGATTCTAACCCAACTTCAAGGCAGAACATCGGTTTAAGAACAAGGACTACGCACACTGGGTAACTGCGCATCTCAGGTTGTTTATATTTCCATCGAGGCGAAGTAAATGGAGATCGTTGAATTATCAAAACTTCAAAAAATTAAATGCATAGACTTATGAGCGTGATATATAGTAATTACTGGTTTAAGACGTGTTATAAACCATTCGTGCCTGGATATTTTTGCGACTTTCTTCGATTTTTGCTAACACCAGCAGTAATTGATAAATTTCTGATGTCAACTTTTTGAACAAGGAATGATTTCATTTAAAATCATTATGTATAAAAATTGAAATGTCAACATCCTACTTGGCCATATTAAAATATTTTGTGGAATTGAAGTCCAATACTCGCGAATAAAGGCTAGGAAAAATAAATAATGTTTTCAACTGATAGCGAAAATGCCGTCCCAAAAAAGGGACGATAGGCATAAATGGGTTAATTACATAATTGTCTTATAATACTATTTCGTAGTGAATATAGGCAATAGTTTCGAAGTGAAGTGATATTATTATTTGTCAAATGCCAGTTGCATTGGTCGTTAGGCCACTAAACTCCTAAATATTATGTATGTCGTGTCTGTTATTATTTTACCCAAAAGATGTATTTTAAGAAATGTTAGTACGTAAGAAACGGACCCTGGCTGCAATCAATCCCAAACAATAGACAGAACCTGCAGTTTAAAAACATGTATACAGAATAATAATTCGAAACCTACCAGCAGACGAAATCAACGCTTAAGAATACTGTGATAGAAAAATACACACAAAAAATTACACTACCTGCATTCGAACCCAACTAACAGAAGAAAACATCAGTTAAAGAACACAGTTAAAGTACAATACTAGGCTATGGACATTCCCCCCATTCAAACCCAACCTCCAGACAGAACAATGGTATAAGAAAACAGTTACAATGGTATAAGAATAATACTACAACATGGACACTTCCTGGATTCTAAGTAATTGTCATGAATTACCGATGATTCTTACTGGAGATTTTAATGTTAATTTTCGCTCTCAAGAATCTCAGCCGTTAGTTGATTTTTTAAAAGAAAAATTTGATCTAACTATGAATACTTATCGACTTCAATCAACAACGCGTATCGGTAGAACGATAGATGCTGTATTTTCAAGAAAATTAGCAAATTTAGAGAGTAAAATTTATGTTTCACATTATAGTTACCACAAACCTATAATTTCATACATAAAAAATTATGATGACATTCAGGCACCTATTTCCAATGAATAATATGAATATAACATTTATATAATCTTTGTAAAGTACATGAATAAAAAATATAATTAAATTATAATATATTTATTTTAAGTTAAAATTTAATCATTTCAGTGATATGTGTCGTAAACGTCAAAGAAGTTTTACTTCAACCGCGCGTAAAGATTACACGGATACACTTTTTTGTTGTTGTTGTTGTTATAGATTGTATTTTAAAATAGAGTACTTATAAAATTAGTATATATATATATATTAAATAGCTGGCTGAATTTGGCCCATTTTCCTATGTGAGAAATTTTTACCATTTTAGTAAGGCTTCTACATCTTCAAATTTTGATTTTCGTAATTGTGTTTTCTAACTTGGAATTTGATTATTCTTTTGCAAAAGCAGCGTTTGAAGCATTTGCATTTTCAAAAAGATTTTTTTTTCTTCTTTCAAGTATAATGAGAGTTTTCACTGTTGTGGCAACAGAAGAGAAAACTAAGCGCAGTAGCGGAAAAGTTTTACCTAAGGTAGTAAAATGTATAGCTAAATTGTAATGCTATGTAATTCTTTGAATTACAGTGTCCAAAAATTTTTGTTTGATTTTTCTTGAAATAAATTTAAATCTTTTCTTGAAATAAAATTTTCATGAGTATTTCCAAATTATGAATGGATATTATGAAGGTCTGAAGGGAGAGCGTGCGGCGAGAGCTGGGTTTGAACCCAGGGACTTATAGGTGGCAGAATGAGGTGCAATCCAGCTCGGCCAAAAGGAACCTGTTCGACCGGCCTTCAATTGCCGCGTGTTGTGTGCGCGAAAGGTGATCGTGCCGCCACACTACTCCCTCCCCCCCCCCCTAGAGAGTCAGTCGGAGGCTGACGAACGATGTTCCAAGCGTTATGGAACGCTGCCACTCGTTGTGGACTTTTGTGAGGTCGCTGCCGCTGGTTGCGGACTTTGAAAGAGCCGAGCGAGAGATGGAAGAGGGCGGTGCTGGCGCCATCTGTCGCTACTGGCGAGAAGGAAAATGCGTGTTCGTTGTCCGGGTCACCAATGAAGGGAGAGCGTGCGGCGAGAGTTGGGTTTGAACCCAGGGACTTATGGGTGGTAGAATGAGGCGCAATCCAGCTCGGCGAAAAGGTACCTGTTCGACCGGCCTTCAATTGCCGGGTGTTGTGTGCGCGGAGGTGATCGTGCCGCCACAGGTCTATGAATAGATAGACGAAGAACACGAAAATATGCCATAGGATAATTTAAATCAAAATTCCTGGCAAAAATGTAGCAGAGAAAATTGGATCCATATAGTGTTGGGCATGAATGAATGAAACTATTCGAATTAATCGATTATTAAATTCATTCGAGCGAGTCAATTTAAAAAAATCCATTCGAGCACCCAGCATATAGAATTAGAATAGTATATGGCATTTGAAGTTTCGAATAGTATTCGAATTAAAAATCGCAAATATTATTCTAACTAGCAGCGTGGCCCGGCGTTGCCCGTGCAATGAATGAGAAATGCCATTTACCTTAAATATAGATTGTAAAGGGAATGAATGTGAATCCTCCCGCTGGAATGATAAAAAAAAATGACACGGGATTTCCCGCTGCAACGAAAAATAAATGAACTCTACACCTAATAAAATACAGAGGTTGCCAGGAATTGGACTTGGCTAGGCTGGAATGTGAATCCTCCCGTTGCAATGATAAAAAAAAGGACATGGGACTGTCCGCTGCAATGATAATAAAAAAAGGACATGGGCCGCTGTCTTCCCGCTGCAAAATAGAAAAAAAAAGCAAAGCACCCGATGGCGTAGAGGCTCCGGGAACTGGACGTGGCTAGATTTCTCCTCTTCTGCCTGTCTGTGTTCTAACAGTCATTTTTCAGAGATCGAATTTTGTTGTTTCTCTGAGCAGAAGGCACTTTTAGTAGTTTTATTTTATTTTATTTCTTCAGTTTTTTCTGAAATAAATAAACTAAACGGAAACTTTTAGGGTAAAAGTACAAATCTTTAAATTTGGGGACTTTTGGCGTCCCCAAGAAGTCAAAGTATTTTTGATGACAAATTGAAAAAACGATCTATATTGGGGACTGTCCTCGAATTTCGAGGACGTATGGTTACCTTATAATCTCCACCTCTCTCCCCCTCCTTCTTTCAGAACGCCAGAAGAAATTCCTCCCTCCCGTGATACGCGCTCACAGTTGAAGCGACCTTGAAAACCAGAGGGGGAAGTAATCGACTTTCATTTTGCCGAATTTGCAGTCCACAGAGAATTTTAACCTGCGATCTTTTCAGAAAAAAAATCGTATAAAAAAATCTAATAAACATTTCTGCACGGTTCAAAATTTAAAGGAGGGAGAAATAAATGTTTAATAAGCGGTAGAAAAATGGAAAATTTTTGCCCGTTAGGTTTTTTGATGCGACAGTTTAAAAATAGCATATTTTTAAGAGCCGTACATTTTCTTCGAAACAGGATTTCCTTTAAAAAATTCCCAAAAATCGGCAAATGTAAGTACGATTTTGTAACAAATTGTATTTGAAAAAGAAAACTTGAAAAAGAAAACTAGATTCCGATGATATAAAAAATATAGTATTCGACAGAAATTTAGCTCACGATAACGTAAAATGCGAGAAAAATGGCCAAAAACCTTACAAAACATAAAATAACTCAAAAACTATTAATCCGATTAATTTCATTTTTACGGCATTAGCTTTCTCTTGTCCTATTTAGTCAGCATGCCAAGTTTGGTCCAGATCCGTCGAAATGTCTCGACGTGTATAGCGAACAAACAAACAAACAAACTCTTCTCTTTTATATATATAGATTAGAAATCGTGAACACTATTCGAACTAAATATCGCGAATAGAATTCGAACAAGGAATCGCGAATAGTATACGAATATTATGAATGAATTCAGGAATGAATTTTAATTCAAAGAGAACAGTGTGTCCGAACCCCTCGAAAATCCATTACCAGTGGTTAGTGGTTTCTTTGCTGAGTAGAAGTGTTGGCAGACCTACTGTTCTTTAACCTTAAAAAAAAAAAAGAAAAACAAAAAAGTAATCATGGGTCCGGCCTCAAATGTTAGACCGGACCCTCGAAAATTAGCTACCATTCGTTCTTGCAAAATCTAAAATGGTGATCGAGCCTAATGATGCTTTTCCTCATAAAAACTAAAAAAACAAACATTAGGGTTGTCAGGCCAAAGGAAAAATCCACTACCTGTGGTCTTTTGCTAAGCTAAAGTGGTGGCCGCACTCACTGATGTTTTTTACCTTAAAAAATTAAAACATAAGTGAGTACGGTCAACCCTGTGGTTCCGGCAGGCTCGAAAATCCGTTAAAAGTGATTCTTTGCAAATCTAAAAAAGTGACCGGACGCACTGATGTTTTTCTTTCCTTAAAAACTAAAAAAAAACATCTGTGGGTCCGGCCCCCTCAAAATTCGAAACTTTCACTTAGTGAAGGACGGGTTGTCCTTCACGAAAGTGGTGGCCGGATCCACCAATGTTGTTTTAGATTTTAGGGTAGAAATACACATCAGTGCGTCCGGCCAGCTCAAAAACCATTTCCAGGTTTTGGAGCAAATTTTGCGAATTTCCCTGTTTTTTTTTTTTGTTTTTTCTTCCAAAAATTAAATTCCCTGACTTTTCCAATTTCTCTCTGACCGGTGGCGACCCTGAAGTTGGTGACAAAAAAAAGTCGCTAAATATGCCTGCTCCTTCTTATCAATTTTTTATATCATTTAATATGTATTAATATCAATACTCTAGTTTTCGGCAATTTTTACACACATGTGAACTACCAATGGTAATGATGCTTGCAGTAAAATAATTTTTTGCATAAAATTATAGCTACACCCCTGATAAAAATGCTAAGCAAAATAAAGCTATAGTAATTTCTAGATCATTAGAGCATACGACAATTTTACCTTTGATTCATTTTAATTTCAGTCTTATATGATATGAATCATATAATTTATACATGTACATATTTTTTCCATTTTCTAAAACTCTGCAAGTTCGTATTGTTGGGAGAATTTTCATTAGCAGGGACATTGGAGACTTTTTTTTTTCTCACCGACTTCTAGCACAATAGCAACAACATTCTACGTAGGGCTGTTATGTTTTTCTCCAGAATATTTAACAGCAACAGTGGCACCTGTCTCTGCTTATGAAAATTGTCTCTTACTGTTCATGACAGCATTTTGGTTGACTTTATGAAATACCTTTATTTTAGCAAAGAAAGAGGCTTTTTATGTTCTGTTTGGGCTAGGAAGCTTCATCCACCCTCAAAGATATTACAAAAAAGTAACTTTTTCCTTAATTGTGTATTTTTAATAGGTAAAATTAGCTTTTTTAAAAAAATTAAGTAGACACTGCACTGCAACTAGTTTAACTTCTCACTGTTCAGAGAATTTAATCCTTTGCTCTGAATACCCGAATGAATCAGAACAAAATCTCAGAAACCACATAAAAATAATAAGAACCAAACACAGAACTGAATGTAGAAACACTTTCTTAAACCTTAATAAAAGAACAGTTGAATTAGTTTCAGTTAAGAAATACTTTGTTTGGTTATTGGTACTAATAACTTATATCTCAAAACATGGAGCTACATATATTTATATTAGAATAAATTTACAAACTCACCTCGTTTTTCTTACCTCGTTGTGGTATCCTCAATTAATTTCTGGAATGCTACCGATGAAAAAATATCTGAGAGCTGTCAAAATCTTTTCACACGGCAACAAAGCACTCGGTTTGGGTGTCCGAAATGACAGCTTTTCTTCCAAAATTTCTATCAGGGTTTCCACAGTATTTTTATTTAAGAGACATGGACGTTTGAAGTCTACTTCATCCAAACCATCTAAATCCTTTGGTCTTTTTGGGGATATACATATTTGGCGTCTTTCGAAGTATTCCACTATTTCTAAATTTTCCAAATCTTCAAAATCGCTGTTCGCCATGCTTAGGTCCAAATCAAGTACTAGTACAGTAAATAAGTATGGCGGAGTTACAGATTTGCTTAACCCAAAGCTGAACTTCACTAATCATGCATTAGCACTGCTCTGGATACTAATCCTCAGAATTTGGAAGATTAATTTTCGCGTGCTAGATTAGGTTTAGACCTGGTGATAACCCTAGTGTTTGGTTTGGTGAATACCATTTTCAACTAGCCCTTGATGTAGCCCTTCCTGACGTGCTAGCACGCACATCAAATGTTTGGTGAATAAGAACGTAAAAGTGGTCTTGCTTGTTATAAAACACGGAAGGAAGTTCTCTCAAGTATTTGAAATAGTAGGACATTTTAAGGCGATTTTCTTTCAAACACAGATTTTGTTTCAAAAGTTCGGAATTTTAGTGAATTAAGGACCCCTACGTCAGCAAAAATTGGTCAACTTTAACAAGTATTTGATCATATTTAACATTCCTACGCGATGTGAATGTATGTATTGTGATTGAGGAAAAGGTATATGTGAGCTATATACCTAAGGCAGGGGTATGCCTTTGGTGGAGGTCATTTTTAACGAGTTCTAATGTGCTTTGAACTTATATCTGGAGAAAAACCAACGAAAACTCCAGACGCGTAGGCGAGAAACACGAGGAGTTCAAAGTTCCAGCAATTCCGTTCCCTCTCTTTCACATTTACTTCCGCCATATAGATACTCAAAAGTTAATTTGAGCCGGTGCCTGAGAGATTAAGGGTTCTTCATTCATTGATTTGCCATATATTCTTGATGCAGATTGTTGACTTATATTGTGGAAGGGGAGGGTGTCCACACTGTCTTTAGTAAATAGGTACCAATATGGTTCAGTTTTGTTATATTTAATTCGTGCCACATTCAGAAGTACTTTACAAAGCATTTTTATTAATTATGTAAGATGTTTTTTTAGAAATGAAGTCAAATCAATCTAATTCATTAATTTCTTATAAATAAAGCACATTTGTTTTTATAGCTTAAAATGATACATTATCGCATTGTTTCTCTTTAAAAATACGAACAATAATACTAAACTCAATGCATACATTAATTTATTCATATTACATATATACCGTCTGTTAAATTTCCAAATTACATTTTACTTGAATTTGCTATTTAACAAATGGCATCACAATTCTATAATTGTTTTAGCCTTCACTTGAAAAAGCTTATGATGCTATCAGCGCGATGTAAGGTCATTTCTTGTTATTTACCATCATTAAGGGAAAAGGCTTTCTGTGTTATCGCACAGTGATAATTAGGCGAAATAACCCTATCAATGCATTCTAATGTGCTAAGTGATTACTTTCCAAATGCAATGAATTTCAGATAAATAAGTGTTTTCGAATTTCATAGCAATTACTACCAGAAATTTTTATAGCGAAACACCTTTCTAATTTTTCAGCTGTAATGCAGTTTTAAAATGTAAGTAATATGTTTTATGGGACAGTTTAATGCTGTTTAAAAGTGAATTTGACTATGATTGAAACATGCAGTTAATGCTTTTAGAATTGTTTTATGTTATTTTTCACTTAAACAGTAAGAATGGCAAATTTTGAAAAGTGAACGTTTAGATAAAGAAATATCTATTTATATCGTCTTTCTGCATTCTATTTCAAACTACAAAGTTTCTACAAAATCTAGGATTCATCGAAATGACAAGGAATAATATTCCAATCCAAGGCTGTGATTGTCGTCTTCATGCACTAAGTTAAAATTGTTTGTAAAAAATTTCGTATTAACTAAATTTCATAGATTTATTTTAAATAATAGGAATGGTCAATTTACAATAGTAGACATTTAGTTTTAGAAATTTCGTATTAGGGTCAGGTGGAGTAATTACGACCAGCTAAATTTTTAAACATCTACAAATGATAGACTTTCGCACTTTCTTTGGTGTTCAAAAATATTTGGCGCAAACAATAAATAAAATTAAAATTAAATAAAGCTAGCTAACCCATATTAATATGCATGCTGGTAATTTATTTAAGAACTTTCAACATGTTTTTATTCATTCTAACATAGATATTTTTAATTCCATGGTCCTAATTACACCACCACATTTTCAAAAGTCAGGTAGCTGCGATAATGTCTAAAATCATAGTATAAAATATTATTCTGACCTGTAAATCACATAATTGTCTTATATTACTTAGGAAACATTAAGGAAAAAATAATTCTAAATATTTCATTTACTTGTTATATTAACTTAAATGTAAATTATAAAATGTAAATTTTGCTCATGGATTGTGAAAAGTGTCAGAAGTTAAATCCAATATATTAAAATTATACCAGATAAGAGTTTATAATGAGAATACACAAGACATATAAATACAAGAATTCATAAACCATGGATATTTCTTAAAACAAATAGTTACTTTTTTCAGAATTAAATTATTATGAAAAGAGGTGACATACCACCCTAATAACACGACCGTCCCCTGTGACTGAAATGTGACCACGCAATACAGTCACAGTATAGTTAAAAACAGTCGCAGCGACTCTGCAGCAGGGTCACCATAGGGTCCCCATGTCCGCCCGCGGTGACTACACTATGTGACCCTTCAGTGCAGTCACAATGCGACCCTTGTCCAACAACGGAAAAATACGGGGAAAAAGAATTTCCTAAACACGCACCAGATGGCAGCATCAAACTTCTTACTGAAGGAAACGTCCCGGTATCGAACCCCCGAAAAACTCGTTACTACCACAACGCGCTACGCTATGTTCCGTTATCATCTGGCTCCGATTGCTTTAAAAAGTAAACTGACTACAACAGTTAGTTTTGAAAACTTAAATATTTTGGGGGAATTTTTAAATGGAGGGAAGATACTATGATCAATAAATATAAATTAAAAATCTTGGAAATCTTTTTTTTTATAAATTATTTTTAGGAGATAATGCGCTGTTTTATTTAATTTTTCATTCGGAAAGTTTAATGGATCTTCTGTTATAAAATAAATTTATAAAGTGCTACATATTTACGGCGTTTGAGCGTTTGATGTTACATACGTATTTTGTTTTCAACTAAAGTTAGAATTATCAGTACCGTAGCCAATATATGTATATACACACACACACACACATATATATATATATATATATATATATATATATATATATATATATATATATATATATATGTATATATATTTATATATATACATGCATATATATTTATATATACATGTATATATATGTATATATATTTATATATATACATGTATATGTATGTATATATATATATATATAATGTATAAAAAGGTAATTTGGGTTTTACTAGTTTGGGTATTGTTCAAGCGGGTACTTTCACTGTAAGTTTTACTTTCCTGTCATACTTGCCACGCGCGCTCTGGAGCTATGTTTTATTTATTTTGTTATTTGCCAGACATCAGGCCGTCGATTCTGAGTTCTTTAGATGTACACGTGTCCTCACGCCCTCGTAGCCCCGGATGCCGGTCATGTTGGTAAATGTATGTGGTTCGATCAGAGATAAGAGAGAGGAGGAGTTGTGTCTTCGCAGACCACGTGGGGTGGTAAGCGTAAATACTCCCGCACATCGAAAATCGGGGGACTTCTGCCAATGGAACTGATTCATGATTCCACGCTGATTCTTGTACCCGTCTCCCCTCCCCTCTTCTCATTCTAAATTGTAACTTAATTGTTATGTTGAATAAACCATATTACCTGCCTTAACTCTGAAGCTTACTTGAAATATCTGCCGTCTCAAATAGCCGGCAGGATGACTGCCTGTGTGCCAATTAAAATTTTTTAAATTGTAAAAAATTAACGCTCAATAATCTGGGAGACGGGGTACACTGCTTACCAGAAGATGCGGAGTACGCCGGAGATGCGGCGTTATGCCGACCGCCTGCCGATCAGAGAACCAACTTGCCCTTCACCGACCGCAGATATCTGGACTTCTCATTCCCTGCTTTGATGAAACTACTTTCGCCTGACCTCCTATCGAATCTTCCCATGAAGCCCATCGAAACATTTGCGCTCCTGAGTTTTCCATAGCGACTAACGCCGTTAATGCCGAAATGGAAGAACCTCTGCATTGATGAACAGCCTATACCATATTTCTGCAGCGCCCATCATACCGAAATCTGCGCCTCCTAATTCATTTTTTTTTCACACATTCGCCGCAAACCAAGAGAAACTCTTGTCATCATTACTTCTGCACCCAACAGGGCCTCCCCTTAGAGTGTCCAACTGGTGAATCATTTCCCCCTTTTCTCCGTGCCGAATATTTTTGTTTTTGCGGTTGACCGGAACTCCTCCTGCCTGCATTTAACTTGTGAGAGAAGATATTTTTTTTGTGTGTGTTTTGTTTATTGTTGAAGAATGACGATTCCAACTTGTGGATATTGATTAAGTGAAGTAAGAAAATTATATTTTCAGAGTTGAAGTGAACATTAGAGCATTATATTTAAATGGTTATTAATTGTGTGTGTGTTATTTTAAAGTGCTATTTTAGTGTTGATGAAGAAAAAAATGATATATCTGCATTTTCCCCATGCAGATATATCATATATTATTTTATAATATATGATTTAATATAATATTTTCATTAAGGTAAGATTTTGTAAATTTATTGCAGTATTATTATTAATGTTGCTAAATAAAATTTCTGAATGCAATTATTAAATGATTCTCCGTTCAGGTAAAAATTTAGAAAAAAATTTTCAGCATGTCGTTAGATGGTAAAGAAAATACACAAACTATTGCCACTATGTCCCTGCAAAAAAGTGATGAGTTTATTGCCCCCTTTAATTTTGAAGATAATATGAGTTTTGAAAGTTGGATAGCATATTACGAACAGTGTTGCTTACAACAAAATAAAGATGAAGACTGGAAATTTCAAAATATAGGAAAATTTCTTAAGGGGGTCTGCCTTAACAACATACATAAATAATATTGCAAATTGTAATAATTGGCAAGAATTGATTGAAATACTGAGAGAAAAATATATTTCATGTACCGTCTTTACTTTCATGGATTTTACAAATTTAAAACTAGAAAAGATTTCGAATCTTATAACTTATTTTCATGAAAAATTAGAAATAGGTAGAAAATTGGGGCTACCTAATAATATAATATTAGAAGGATTGACCAATGGTCTTCCTAGTAATGTGAGAGCTCTTTTAACCCTGCAACCACCCAGTAGTGCCACCGAGTGGCTTAAGGTAGCGTCAAAATTAATTAAAATTCACGAACCGCCCCAACAGGCAAGCTTTACCTCCTCGCCCAATAATGCACAAAATCCTACTTACTTCACACCCAAGCTTCGGAATTTTAGACCCTACCATGCTCCTGTTTATAACCGACCAAATTGGCGTCAACCAATTCATAATTCAACCCAAGGGCGAACCCAAATAAATAATTGTCCCCGTTTTCGACCCCTATCTCAAAGTCCTCAAAGTTTACACCACCAAAATAATGTCAATTACCAAGAAAGCACCCTACCTAGAACTCCATGTAGAAAATGTGAGGGGCTAGGGGTAAGTAATGCTTTCCATTGGGCGCATAATTTTCCCTTTAAAAGTAACAACCAAATTGAGACAAACCCATACGCGGCACCAAATATGACTCACCCGAATATGACTTCGAACACCACTATTTTAAATTCACAAAATAATGGTACTGAGACCTCGCGAGAAGAGAACTTATGACTATTTACTGTACCCGGGTACCTAAGGAAAAAATTAACTCAACCCAAAATTGACAATTTTGAATTTTTAAGTGTTCCCTGTGTCATAGACACTGGTTCTACACTCTCTGTCTTGCCGCAAAGTTTTGTTGGACGATATAATTTAGAAGTACAGAGAGTCTCGCCTTTAAATGTTACTCAAGCAGATGGACTGCTGATACTTGATACAGTGTGTTATGTTAATTTAGAAATTGGAAACATTACTCAGTGTGTAAAATTTTTTATAGTATATTCAAGCCTGCCATATGCCATATTGGGTTTACCAGAGTGTAAAAAGTTTTGTTTATATATTGATTGTGTGAATTTATGTGTTTTTCAAAATAATGTTAGATTACCTTTATACAATTATGATGCCTTACCTATGTCTACATTTAAATCAACCCAGTTCTTCAACCGATAGCAAAGCCTCTGAGGAAAGCGTTCCCCCTCAGACTGTTTATAAAGCTATCAATCCAAAATTAGAGGAATTATTAAATAAATATGAGAAAATCTTTGCAAAAAATAAATATGATATTGGTCGTATTAATGTAGAACCTCAACGTATAAATTTAACTTCTGAGCTACCTGTTTGCCTCAGGCCTTATCGAACCTCTCCTAAAGAGGAAGACGAAATTAATTCTCAGATTGAACAATTATTAAAAGCTGATTTAATTAAGGAAAGCAATAGCCCCTATGCTGCGCCCGTCACTTTAGCGTATAAACGCGACGAGGGTACCAAAACTAGACTGTGTGTGGATTATCGTAAATTAAATAATATAGTAAAAAATGATGCCGAGCCTTTGCCACGTATTGACAGCTTATTAGATAAACTAAGTGGGGCGAAAATATTTTCAACTCTTGATTTGGCGTCTGGATTTTGGCATGTGCCCATCCACCCTCAAGATACTGAAAAACTAGCCTTTGTAACTAATACAGGTCTCTATACGTTCCAGGTCTTGCCATTTGGCATTAAGACAGGGCCTGCTATATTTAACAGAGTCATGAGAAGAATATTAAATAAATATAAAATTAAATTTGCCTATAATTATTTTGATGACATAATGGTTTTTTCTTCTTCTATGGAAGAACATATGCAGCATTTAGAAACTATTTTCCAAATTTGTTTGCAGGAAAAAATTAAATTGAAATTATCTAAATGTAACTTTGCTAAGGACACTATAAAATTTTTGGGGTATGAGGTTAAACAAGGTCAAATTACTCCAGATAATGCTAATATTGAAATTATCAAAAATTTGAAGCCACCTACTAACGTAAAGGAACTACAGAGGTTTCTTGGTTCTGTAAATGTTTATAACAGATTTATTGATCGGTATGCAAAATTAAGACGTCCTTTAAATGATTTGTTAAAGAAAAACGCTAAATGGGATTGGTCAACAAACTGTGAGAAAAGTTTTGAAACCTTAAAAAATATTTTGATATCTAAACCTGTGTTACAATTATACGACGTTAAATTACCTATCCATGTATTTATTGATGCATCAAAATGTTCAGTTGGAGCTGTGTTGAAGCAGCCGGATGCCTCAGGTATCTTGCACCCGATTGCATATCATTCGAGATCGCTTCGATCATATGAAAAGAATTACACCATAACTGAATTAGAATGTTTGGCTATCGTTGATGCCCTTGATAAATTTTATCATTACCTTCACGGTCAAAAATTCGTCATTCATACTGACCACGCGGCATTGGTTTGGTTAAAAAATGTCAAAAATTTAAGAGGAAGATTATTCCGCTGGTCCCTTAAATTAAGTATGTTTGACTATGAAATAAAGTACCTAAAGGGCTCAACAAATGTCGAAGCTGATATGTTATCAAGGATTCCTCCTTCTCAACATCTCCAACTAATTCAACCTTCGGTTTTATTGTTAGATGCTGAAGAAATTAAAAATCAACAATTAGCAGAAAATATGCATGGTCCTAAATATAAAATCATTAATGATTTAATTACCATAAATAAGAAAGGATTCAAAAAAATAGTGGTGCCTATGAGCTTAAGAAAAACTTTAATGAAAAATGCACATGAAAATTTTGGCCATCCTGGTGTTCAAAAAATGTTAAGTATAATTTCACCTTCCTATTATTGGCCTCATATGACTCAAGATATTTCCAATTATGTTAAACATTGTTCGACTTGCCAATTTAACAAAAAACCTAAACAGAAGAAATTTGGTTTGTTACAGGCTATACCTGCTACTGATAAACCCTTTGAATGTCTTTCGATTGATACTGTAGGAGGTTTCAACTATTACAATTCAACAAAAAAATATCTACATCTAATAATTGACCATGCTACAAGATATGTTTGGGCCTTTCCTTCGAAAAGTGTCACTACTGAAACCTATGTAAACTGTCTAAAACAAATATTCAACATTCAAGTTCCTCAAAAGATACTTAGTGATAGAAATGCAGCTTTTACTGATTCGCGTTTTAAAAAATTCCTGAAGAACTACAATACTAAACAACTATTAACTTCAGCTCATCATCCACAGACAAATGGAAAAGTAGAGAGAGTAAATCAATCCATAGTTACTAGATTAAAATGTAAAGTTAACTCTTCACCTTCTAAAATTCCTTGGACTAAGTTACTAGAGCAGGTTATTAGTGAATATAATAACACACCTCATTCAGTAACGAAGTTTACACCCATGTATTTAATGTTTGGAAAATTGCCATGTGACTCACCTATTTCGGAAAATACCTATCCTCCTGTTGATGAAGCTCGAAAATTAGCAAAAGAAAGGACAATAGAATTTCATAATAAAAATAAAATTAGATATGACAATAAATTCATAGAAGCTAATTTCGAACCAGGAGATCTTGTAGTTTATGAAGAATTTAACTACCCAAATACACGTAAATTATCTCCTACTTTTTAAGGTCCTTATTCAATTGTAAACAAATGTTCTTCAGTTACATTCGAAATTGATAAACCTAATTACCATACTAAGAAACCTACGGAAATAGTTCACTCTTCTAAATTAAGACCTTATTTCCCTCCTGACAAATTAAAGCTAGCCTACGAAGGTGATTAAATTTAATTAAAAATAATTGATCCTTAAAAAAAAAAAAAAAAAAAAGGTATTCAAAATTTCTAAGTGTTGAGTTTGGAACCCTGAATACTCGACATAAAGTCTATCGTCTATCCTTTTTTCTTTTCTGTCACCCGCTTCTCTTAGTCATTGAAGAAGTCCCCAAGTCCGAGTGTGTGCGGTGTAAGTAAAACTGCACCTTTTTTCTTTGTATATCTTATAGATATTATGCAAACAATAAATGAAGCTAGACTTAGACTAGGCTGGGACTTCCTCTCAATAATCCCCCAGTTTTTCCCAACTGTCTATTGAGTCATTTCTTCCCCTTTTTTGGAAGCTATGAGGCAATGGCCAAGTTTTCTCTTTCGTAGTTGACAATTGTCTTCCTTTTTCGGGATAATTTGAACCCATTTTTGTTGTCATACTATGGAGAGTATAAAGTTTGGGCAAACATAAAATGGCTACAAGTGGTATTTACTATACCCCATACCTGTGTGATGGTACTGCTGTTTCACAGCTATGGTTTTCGAAATTTTCTACACACTACGCACATTTTTACATTTTTTTTTTACATTGCGTTTACACTAAATAAATTTACTCCATTTTGCCAACTGCATTTTGCCAAGTTATTTTCATTCCATTCACTTTATGCCATGCAAGTCAAAGCCATAAGTATTTGCCAAAGAAAATGAATGTCAGCCATGTTTATTCCATTTTGTTGAATTATATTACTATATTGTTGTACAGTATTATTGTATCCCGCCTAGGTTGTAAATATTACTTGTGATAATTTGAAAAAAAAAACTGTGCGCGCTCATTGTTTTATTTTTATTGTAAGATTTTCGTACTATTGCATCATTATGTTTTGTCAAATTTTAGAAACTGCATCCTGCCTCTCAAGTATTGTACAACATAACTCCAGAATTCTAGCCAGAAAAATTTAAGGTGTCTAAACTTGAAAATTAGATTAGTTCGCAGTTTTAAGATTAGGTTGCAAGGACATCAGACTCGCAAGTGAGAGACTGGCCACCTCAATGATATTGCTCGTCAGACTTCTTTTGCCGGGGGGGGATATTGTAATGTATAAAAAGGTAATTTGGGTTTTACTAGTTTGGGTATTGTTCAAGCGGGTACTTTCACTGTAAGTTTTACTTTCCTGTCATACTTGCCACGCGCGCTCTGGAGCTATGTTTTACTTATTTTGTTATTTGCCAGACATCAGGCCGTCGATTCTGAGTTCTTTAGATGTACACGTGTCCTCACGCCCTCGTAGCCCCGGATGCCGGTCATGTTGGTAAATGTGTGTGGTTCGATCAGAGAGAAGAGAGAGGAGGAGTTGTGTCTTCGCAGACCACGTGGGGTGGTAAGCGTAAATACTCCCGCACATCGAAAATCGGGGGACTTCTGCCAATGGAACTGATTCATGAGTCCACGCTGATTCTTGTACCCGTCTCCCCTGCCCTCTTCTCATTCTAAATTGTAACTTAATTGTAATGTTCAATAAACCATATTACCTGCCTTAACTCTGAAGCTTACTTAAAATATCTGCCGTCTCATATATATATATATATATATATATATATACACATGTATATATATGTATATATATTTATATATATATACATGTATATACATGCATATATAAATACATATATATATATATACATATATATATATATATATATATATATATATATATATATATATATATATATATATATATATATATATATATATATATATATATATAATATATAATAGCTTACTTACGTAAAGTGAAATCCCAAGATAATCCAATGATAAAGTGAAAAAAATATAAAAAATAAAAAAGTAGATAGCACATGGTGACAATTAACGAGCTTATACCGGATAAGTGTTTAAATATAGCCTTTTAAAGCAATGAAAGAGTGGAAAAATTGAATATAAAGCGCCAAATTAGAACTGGTGTGCTTTTAAGCCTAATCACATGTAATCAGAAATAGACGGAAAATTGAATTAATATTGAAATGGTGTGCTCTATCATCAGGCGCCACCGCACACACATTTCAATTTAATCGAAAAAAACAATAATATCTAGGTTTCTGCAAGTTACCTGACCAAAATTAGGGTCCTTTTGTAACTTGGGGGCGCGACCGTAGCTATTAGAAATAAACAACGAGGAAGTGGACCGACACGAAGATCAAAGCTCAGTAATGGAGGCAGTGTTAGTGCATGTTGCCATCAGAGAAGGCTTAATGCAATCAATAGACAAGTAATGCCATGGAGTGTGAATAAAAAATGATATATTAATAATACTTTGGAAGTATGGAAAGGAAAAGAATAAATAAATAAATAAAAATGGTAATAATTAAATGAATAAATAAAAATGGTAATAATTAAATGAATAAATAATAAAATAAATATTACACTAGTATAGCTAGCCTATGTTTTACGTAGTACTAGCTGCAGTAGCTAAGAAGTACTTAGTTGAGGTTGTGGAAATGGAGAAAAACTGTAGCAATAATATTAACAGTAATGATATTGATAATAATTATATTCATTTATTATTGCTATTTATGCTAATATAATTGTAAAATATTTATGTAGAACAGTACTCTGTTTGGCTTCATTGGTTACAGACTCACATAAAAAGGAAAAAGTACCAGTAATCAACCATTCTTAAAAATAGATTTTTTTTTTTTAAATAAAATATATAGATATATATTTTATGGTTTTTTTTTTTAATATAGAAAGAACCAACAACCAACCATATATATATATATATATATATATATATATATATATATATATATATATGTGTGTGTGTGTGTGTGTGTGTGTATATATAAATATATATATATATATATGTGTATATATATAAATATATATATATATATACATGCATATATATTTATATATATACATGTATAAATATATATGTATATACAAGGTGTCCAGCCTTAATGTGACCCAATAGCTAATTCCCGAACCGTTCGGTTTAGATATGCACTTCCAATTTAAAAAATGTTTTAAAAAGGGTAAAGAATGTTTTTACGTGCTTTACGAACCAAAACACCCCTTTAGAAAAAAATTACAAAAATTAAATTTTTATACGGTCCCCAGGTCCTATCACTGATATATAGGAAAAGATGCAGTACACAAAAACAAAGTAAACACAAAAAGTTTCATTTTATTACGATAAAAACTGACCAAGTTATGGAACTTTGAAAATCATACATTTCATCCATTTTCTCGGCCAATTTCAAGAAGCTAGTAAGGGACCGTCTCCAAAGTGAAATTAATTGGAACTCTGCCAGGAAACTTTCGCTCTTGCACGTCACTCTTATGTAAATCGTTTTTAAATTTAAAAGTACATACATTACGTTAATATTACAATAATTGAGTACTTAAGAAACAAAATTTATTCTGTGTACGTGTAAAACATAGATAAAATAAAATATTTTGGACGAAGAAAACATTTCAAAAGCAGTTCCAAAAAAATAGACTTATTTGCCTGCGGCTTCAGACTGATTTGCTGCGATACTGATCATGGCGAACGTTAAAAATCTGTTGTGTAGTCGCTTGCAATTGCATACAGCCGTATTCTAATATTACGAATTCTAGTATGGGAGAACGAGATGTATACAACTGGTCTCCAGGCATTAGCTCCTGCGCCAGGACTGGACGATAAGGAAATGCACCGTACGTATGTAATATGTTCCACACCATCAATTTGGAGTAGGAACAAGCCTTGCTAATATCCTGGACACTACTTTCAGGATGAGCCAGGGCATATCCTAGAACATCCTCAGCGGGTATCCGCAAGCTTGAAGGTGTGGCCCTAGACAAGGGAATACGTCTATGAAAACTCCCAGTTCTATACAAGCGTTGAACAGCACGGGGAATTGTACAATAAGATAGATGTCTTCGACTGGGAAATTTAATGGCATAAAGTCTTGCCGCCTCTCTCTTATTTCGATTACACTGCCCATACAACAGTACCATTTCGCAGTATTCTTCATTTGTATACATCTCGTTCTCCTGTACTAGAATTCGTAATATTAGAATACGACTGTATGCAATTGCAAGCGACTACACAACAGATTTTTAACGTTTGCCATGATCAGTACCGCAGCAAATCAGTCTGAAGCCGCACTTAAATAAGTCTAAGTTTTTGGAACTGCTTTTGAAAAGTTTTCTTCGTCCAAAATATTTTATTTTATCTATGTTTTACACGTACACAGAATAAATTTTGTTTCTTAAGTACTCAGTTATTGTAATATTAACGTAATGTGTGTACTTTTAAATTTAAAAACGATTTACATAAGAGTGACGTGCAGGAGCGAATGTTTCCTGGCAGAGTTCCAATTAATTTCACTTTGGAGACGATCCCTTACTAGCTTCTTGAAATTGGCCGAGAAAATGGATGAAATGTATGATTTTCAAAGTTCCATAACTTGGCCAGTTTTTATCGTAATAAAATGAAACTTTTTGTGATTACTTTGTTTTTGTGTACTGCATCTTTTCCTAAATATAAAAGATAGGACCTGGGGAACGTATAAAAATTTAATTTTTGTAATTTTTTCTAAAGGGGTTTTCTGGTTCGAAAAGCACGTAAAAACATGCTTTACCTTTTTAAAAACATTTTTCAAATTGGAAGTGCATATCTAAACCGAATGGTTCGGGAATTAGCTATTGGGTCACATTAACGCTGTACACCCTGTATATTTATATACTAGCTGAAGTACCCGTCTTTGACGGGTTAGTGAATGCAAATTTCCAAAACGTAAGAACTTTCGTCAGCATTGTAGGAGTACACAGAATGGATGGAGTATGTTGCCAAAGTAAAGAAAGCGAAGTTATAATTTTTATGTATTGTTAAAATATTACAGGTTAAGAGAGTCACTAAGTAATATCATTTCATTCGCTTTAGTCGTAATTATGTGATGCGCGAACGAATATTTACGAATATAGAAATAATTTTCGCAAAATCTCAAAATCTAATCAACATCTTTGAAAAATTGGAAGCCTAGAATTTAAGTTGAGTGACAACCTATCCTGTCCCCCAATTTCGTTTCATTCCCTGCAGTCTTTATTTCGTGATGCTGGAACAAAATTTCAGCATTTTAAAACGATTTTCGCAAAATCTCCAAATGTAATCAAAATATTTTAAAAATTCTACGCCTATAAATTAAGATGAACAACTACCTATCATATCACTAAATTTCGTATCATTCGTATTAGTTGTTATTACTTGATGTTTGAAGAAATATAAACGTATTTTGAGAGAATTTTCACAAAATCTCAAAATCTAATGAAAATGTTTAAAAAATTGGATACCTATAGTTTATGTTGAGCAACCACCTATCAAGTGACCAAATTTCATATCATTCGCTTTAGTCGTTATTACGTAATGCGGGAACAAAGATTCACTCAGTTTTAAACAATTTTCGCAAAATCTCGAAATCGGATCGATTTTTTAAAATTAGATGCTTATAGTTCAAGGTGAGTGACCACCTATCATTTCGCCAAATATCATTTTTTCACCTTTGCAGTTATTACGTGATGTGCGAACACAAATTTATGCAGTTTGAAACGATTTTCGCAAAATCTGAAAATCTAATGAAAATTTTTAAAAATTTGACGCCTATGTTTTAAGTTGAGTGACCACCTATCATGACACCCAATTTCGTATCATTCGCTTCAGTCGTTTTTACGTGATGCTTAAACAGAAAAAGCGTCACGGACAGAATGACAGAATGACAGAACGACAGAACGAGAGAATGACAGACAGACAAACTTTTTTTTGAGGGTCGCATCGGATTCCCGGGTTCTTGAAACGGATAGAAATCGCAAAATTTTTGAATTCCAAGAAATGTACAGACAAAAGTCTAATTTTATTTATATAGATTTAAATGAATATAACTGACAAAAGTGTAATTTTCCTTTATTTAAAACTAGCTGAAGTACCCGTCCTCGACGGGTTAGTGAATGAAAATTTCCAAAAAGCAAGAACTTTCGCCAGCATTGTAGGAGTACACAGAATGGATGTAGTATGTTTGCCAAAGTAAAGAAAGCGAAGTTATAATTTTCATGTATTGTTAAAATATTACAAGTTAGAGAGTAACTAAGTAATATCATTTCATTCGCTTTAGTCGTAATTATGTGATGCGCGAACGAATATTTACGCATACTGAAATAATTTTCGCAAAATCTCAAAATTTAATAAACATTTTTGAAAAATTTGAAGCCTAGAATTTAAGTTGAGTGACACCTATCATGTCACCCAAATTCGTTTCATTCCCGGCAGTCTTTATTTCGTGATGCTGGAACAAATTTTCAGCATTTTAAAACGATTTTCGAAAAATTTCAAAATGTAAGCAAAATATTTTTAAAATTCAACGCCTATAAATTAAGATTAGCAACTACCTATCATATCACTCAATTTCGTATCATTCGTATTAGTCGTTATTACGTGATGTTTGAAGAAATATAAACGTATTTTGCGAGAATTTTCACAAAATCTCAAAATCTAATAAAAATGTTTAAAAAATTGGACTCCTATAGTTTATGTTGAGCAACCATCTATCGTGTGACCAAATTTCATATCATTCGCTTTAGTCGTTATTACGTAATACGGGAACAAAGATTCACTCAGTTTTAAAGGATTTTCACAAAATCTCGAAATCTGATGGATTTTTTTTTATTAGATGCTTATAGTTTAAGGTGAGTGACCACCTATCATTTCACCAAATATCATTTTTTCACCTTTGCAGTTATTACGTGATGTGCGAACACAAATTTACGCAGTTTGAAATGATTTTCGCAAAATTTCAAAATCTAATCAAGATTTTTTTTTAATTCGACGCCTATGATTTAAGTTGAGTGACCACCTATCATGTCACTCAATTTCATATCATTCGCTTCAGTCGTTTTTACGTGATGCTTGAACACAAATTTACGCAGTTTGAAAGGATTTTCGCAGAATCTCAAAATCAAATCAGAATTTTTTAAAAATTCGACGCCTATGTTTTAAGTTGAGTGACCACCTATCATGACACCCAATTTCATATCATTCGCTTCAGTCGTTTTTGCGTGATGCTTGAACACAAATTTACGCAGTTTGAAACGATTTTCGCAAAATCTGAAAATCTAATCAAGATTTTTTAAAAATTCGACGCATATGTTTTAAGTTGAGTGACCACCTATCATGACACCAAATTTCATATCATTCGTTTCAGTCGTTTTTACGTGATGCTTAAACAAAAAAAGCGTCACGGACAGAATGACAGACAGACAAACTTTTTTTTCCAGGTCGCATCGGATTCCCGGGTGCTTGAAACGGATAGAAATCGCAAAATTTTTTAATTCCAAGAAATGTACAGACAAAAGTCTAATTTTATTTATATAGATAAACATAAAATATTTCTTTTAAGCTCAAAGGCAATAAAGGTAAAATATTAATTGAAAGAAAGGTAACAAACTACCGTAAAAATTGTAAAAATGTTTTTAAATAAAAAACTGAGACAAAAATTTTAGGAACGTTGTTTTTATTTTTATCAGCCAATTTTTAAAATTTGAAAACATAGAATCTTTTTTAATTTAATCAACTTTACTTTCATATTATTCACTAGCTAAAGTACCCGTCCTCGACGGGTTAGTGAATGCAAATTTCCAAAAAGCAAGAACTTTCGTCAGCATTGTAGGAGTACACAGAATGGATGTAGTATGTTGCCAAAGTAAACAAAGCGAAGTTATGATTTTTATGTATTGTTAAAATATTACAATTCAGAGAGTAACTAAGTAATATCATTTCATTTGCTTTAGTCGTAATTATGTGATGCGCGAACGAATATTTACGCATACTGAAATAATTTTCGCAAAATCTCAAAATTAAATCAACATTTTTGAAAAATTGGATGCGTAGAATTTAAGTTGAGTGACAACCTATCATGTCACCCAAATTCGTTTCATTCCCTGCAGTCTTTATTTCGTGATGCTGGAACAAATTTTCAGCATTTTGAAACGATTTTCGCAAAATCTCAAAATGTAATCAAAGTATTTTTAAAATTTTCTCCCTCAACACGTATAAATTCAGATTAGCAACTACCTATCATATCACTAAATTTCGTATCATTCGTATTAGTCGTTATTAAGTGATGTTTGAAGAAATATAAACGTATTTTCAGAGAATTTTCACAAAATCTCAAAATCTAATGAAAATGTTTAAAAAATTGGACTCCTATAGTTTTCGTTGAGCAACCATCTATCGTGTGACCAAATTTCATATCATTCACTTTAGTTGTTATTACGTAATGCGGGAACAAAGATTCACTCAGTTTTAAACGATTTTCACAAAATCTCGAAATCTGATCGATTTTTTTTTAATTAGATGCTTATAGTTTAAGGTGAGTGACCACCTATCATGTCACCAAATATCATTTTTTCACCTTTGCAGTTATTACGTGATGTGCGAACACAAATTTACGCAGTTTGAAATGATTTTCGCAAAATTTCAAAATCCAATCAAGATTATTTAAAAATTCGACTCCTATGTTTTAAGTTGAGTGATCACCCATCATGACACCTAATTTCATATCATTCGCTTCAGTCGTTTTTACGTGATGCTTGAACACAAATATACGCAGTTTGAAAGGATTTTCGCAAAATCTCAAAATCCAATCAAGATTTTTTAAAAATTCGACGCCTATGTCTTAAGTTGAGTGACTAACTATCATGACACCGAATTTCATATCATTCGCTTCAGTCGTTTTTACGTGATGCTTGAACACAAATTTACGCAGTTTGAAACGATTTTCGCAAAACCTGAAAATCTAATCAAGATTTTTTAAAAATTCGACGCCTATGTTTTAAGTTGAGTGACCACCTATCATGACACCCAATTTCATATCATTCGCTTCAGCCGTTTTTACGTGATGCCTAAACAAAAAAGCGTCACGGACAGAATGACATACAGACAAACTTTTTTTTGAGGGCCGCATCGGATTCCCGGGTGCTTGAAACGGATAGAAATCGCAAAATTTTTGAATTCCAAGAAATGTACAGACAAAAGTCCAATTTTATTTATATAGATATACATGTATATATATGTGTATATATATATATATATATATATATAATAATACATAAAAAATTAAATAGAAAACACCCCCCAAGCCAGTCATTGTTAATACAACAAAAAAATACAAAAAAAATGCAAAATGCATTGTCCTCTTCAGAGGGCGAAATGCACAATAGTAATCCATAGGTTTCGAACTCACAGATTTGCCTGTTACTCTGAGATTTGCCTGTTACAGTTAATATTGTACACTTTTACAAATATATTTAAACTGTTTTAATACTTTTCAATCAATCTTTCCAAACTTCAGTCTTGAATACAATACAATACCTTGGCAAAATATCATTCTGTGAGTTCGAAACCTATGGTGTACTATTGTGCATTTACCCCTCTGAAGAGGACAATGCATATTGCATTTTTTTGTATTTTTTTGTTGTATTAACAATGACTGGCTTGGGGGGTGTTTTCTATTTAATTTTTTATGTATTATTAAACGCATGCTTTCTTTTATGCTGCTTTTTTAAGCGCTGGATAGCATGTGAGGCAACCATAATTTTGTTATAATTTTAAATAATGTGTAACTATATATATATATATATATATACACATGTATATATATATGTATATATATACATGTATATATATATATATATATATATATATATATATATATATATATATATATATATATATATATATGTATATATATATATATATATACATATATATGATATATATATATATATATATATAATATATAATAGCTTACTTACGTAAAGTGAAATCCCAAGATAATCCATTGATAAAGTGAAAAAAATATAAAAATAAAAAAGTAGATAGCACATGGTGCCAATTAACCAGCTTATACCAGATAAGTGTGTAAATATAGCCTTTTAAGGCAATGAAAGTGTGGATAAATTGGAAATAAAGCGCCAAATTAGAACTGGTGGGCTTTTTAAGCCTAATCACATGTAACTTCAAATAGACGGAAATATATATATATATATAGTTGAACTTTAATTAAAAATATAACAAGATTACAGTTGCTTCACATGTTATCCAGCGCTTAAAAAAGCAGCATAAAAGAAAACATGCGTTTAATAATATTTATAAAAATTATATCGAAAAAACAAACTTAACAATTTTTTAACAATGACTGGCTTGTGGGGTTTTTTCTATATAATTTTTATAAATATTATATATATATATATACATATATATATATATATATGTATATATGTATATATATATATATATATATATATATATATATATATATATATATATATATATATATATATATATATTATAGCTACAGATAGCTATATACACAGAGATAAATTGCCTATTACCTATCCTGATAATTTAGAATTAATTAAAAATCCTCTAACTAATAACTGTAATAAATTTCTTGATTTACAACTAATAATAAATAAGGACAAGAAACTCATATTTAACATATATAATAAAAGAGATGATTTTCCTTTCAATGTAATTAGCTTCACGGATTTTACCTCATGTATGCATATATCTGTATTTAGAAATATCATTGCTAATCATCTATATAGAGTACTGTCTGTTTGTACTAGTAATTATAAGTCTGAAAATATATCTTCACTATATCATATTGCTTTAAGATACAATTCCCTAAAAAAATTTTAAATTCAATTCTATTTCCTAGTTGCAATTAGCATTAATATAAACATGTGTCCTTTCTGGGAATTCTTGGTTGGAGAGGTTGGGGTTTGGTAGCTGGCTTGCTTATAAAATTTAAAAAAAAAAAAAAAAACCGATAAAATTCTGGATTTTTAGTACATGTTTTATTAAAAAAAAAGTACAAATGAACTAATGATCACAGGTATCATCTAAATATAAAAGCTCTTCTTTTAATTAGTATAATCTCAGAAATATCTCTAGGCATATAATAGACATCTATTTAAGCAGTTAGATGTCATCCTTTAAAAATATCATAATAATTATCATAATCTTAATAATTTAATTAATTAATTTATAACTTAATTAACTGTATTTTCTTCTTCTTCTTTTTTTTTTACTAACTCTTACTTTTTACAAGACGTATCAGGGGTCCCACATCATGCCAACTGCATACGCCCCATACCATCACAGAGCCTCCACCAGCTTGAACAGTCTCCCGTTGACATGTAGGGCCATGGATTCATGAGGTTGTCTCCATACCCGTACACCTGCATCAGCTCGATTCAGTTGGAACAGAGACTCAACAAACCAGGCAACGTGTTTCCAGTTATCAACAGTCCAATGTCGGTGTTGACGGGCCCAGGCGAGGCGTAAAGCTTTGTGTCGTGCAGTCAGCAAGGGTACACGAGTGGGCCTTTGGCTCCGAAAGCCCATATCGATGATGTTTCGTTGAATGCTTCTCACGGTGACACTTGTCGATGGCCCAGCATTAAAATCTGCAGCAATTTGCGGAAGGGTTGCACGTCAGTCACGCTTAATGATTCTCGTCAGTCGTCGTTGGTCCCGTTCTTGCATGATCTTTTTCCGGCCGCAGCGATGTCGTAGATTTGATGTTTCACCGGATTCCCGATATTCACGGTACACTCGTGAAATGGTCGTATTTGAAAATTCAAATTTCATCGCTACTCCGGAGATGCCTTGTCCCATCCTTCGTGCGCCGACTATAACACCAGGTTCAAACTCGCTTATATCTTGATAACCTGCCATTGTAGCAGCAGTAACCGATCTAACAACTGTGCCAGACACTAGTTGTCTTATACAGGTGTTGCCGACGACAGCGCCGTACTCCGATTGGTTCCACATCTCTTTATTTGCATAGGTATGCCTGTACCAGTTTTTTTTTGGCTCTTCAGTGTATATATATTTATATATAAATAAAGGTATGAGGGGTAAGTTTTTTTTATACTTTACCTAAAAGTGTTCTCATATAAAAATGAATAAAATTAATTGGAAAAATATGCGTTACATAAAGTAAATAAAATATTTTTGGCTTAGACCCGGGCGTATTTGAAGGGGAGTTTGCTGGGATGTGCCTGTGTGTGCTTGCTGGGATGATAATAACATTTCGAACCTTATAAATCAGTAATAAAAATCAGATATAACCATGAATCAAACATCCAAAGATAAAGGAATTATCATCCAAATGTAGATATAACAGAAAAAACTCAGCATTCCCATGACATGATACGAAAAATAACCTTGTTTAAATTAAGCAATCCTGACAGTGGACAGGTTTTTCTTTTTGGCCGAGCGTGGGGGAAAAGCAAGATTGTTGGACCCTACCACCTCACGCCTGGCACGTGAAACACCCCAGCAAACACACAACTGTCCGCAAAATGACGGCCGGGTACCCGTCGTGCTGGCGAAGTGCCGTATACCGGAAGCAAGGTAGATTGCCATCGTCTGGAAGTCACTGGAGTACCAGTGCCTGAAAGTGCATATTCGCCGGTACATAACTAGTAACGGCGAGCTGCCATGTGTCTATGACATGCACAAAAAAGTTAAAGGCCTGGTACTGCTTAAAATGTACCGGGCAAGCACTATTTGGCAGTAATGGGCCTGTATATATTTCGTAGTGTTGGCATAAAATTTCGTTATTTTAATTAAATAATATTGTTTCACATTCATACGGTGTAGAAGTGTTATAGGGGATATAAGTTCCGGGCACCCAAAGGCACTGCAAAGATTTTTTTTTTTTTTTTTGAGGGGTGGGGGATGTAAGGGGAGAAGTTCATATTGTGTCTTCAAATATTTTAGTACTAAAAACTAAATAATACAAACGAGTTCGGTATGCTATAAAAATGTTTACTACACAGACAGTGGAACCTCCGCTCTGTACATGACAGTATATAACCCCCACTTTGTACAGAATTATGAATTTTAATCTTAACATTTTTATAATTTATATTAATTTTTTACAATTTTGCTAAACTTTTCCTGAAAAACATATTTGGAGAATTTTTTCTACGTTAAGCCCCTTTTAAAATCTACCGAATTAGGGTGCAGAAATATGTTAGAGAGTATTACACGAAGACCAGTCAGGGTTTTGCATGAGAGCTCAGCTCCTGTAGTCTTTTTTTCTTCAGAGAATTTTAGATTAAATTAAAAATTTTAACAGCCTACATAATTGCTTCTATTGACATTTTTATTAAATTAAATATAGCAGTGGTAAAACAAAAGATTACTTAATTTTTAAATATAAATTAGGTAATTAATGCTCAAATTTACAATAAAACAAATTAGAGCCCCTGCAGCTATTTTGTTAGAAATTCAGCAAGCAATGAACCAGTATTTACATATTATTTCTTTCAATCTGTTTCACTTTTTGTGGTTTATGACCGCAGCTTTGCTAATTCTTATTCTGTACATTAAAAAGAATTTCTTTTGCAGCTGCTCTCTTTGGGCGAGGCTGTTAATTTTTGTTTGTTCAGACGTCTCCCAGAGATGTCATGATCGAGTTGTTCTTCACGGACACGTTTTGGTAACCCTTTTAAATTTCTGCGCCTAATTGTTTTTGTTTACTAAATTAAATACATTGATTTATTCTTAACCGCTGTGGTTGCGTTCGCCTATTTTTGTATATTGGCATATTTTTGTTAGCGCTGGACTGCCAAGTTTGTAAGTTAAGGCTTTTTGTTTCACTCCATGAGAACATCACTTTAGCTCCAGTTCTTATTTTTGGTAGGTCGCATAAAATCTGCAGTCTTGATGTTTCATTTCGTTTTGCAAATCTTGAAACGTTGAGCGGGAAGCCAGTTATGAAATATGCTTTTTAGGATACAGTTTTTCCAGACTTTCGAGAAGGTTATTGCTAGACTAGTAAGATATCTCTGTTAGGAGCAATAATAATTATAATAAGATTTGCTTCTGCAGTGATATCTTGCTGGTTATGGATACAGTGGAAGTTTTACATTTCATTGGATTTTACAGTGGATTTCATTGGATTCTACATTTTTTAAACAGTCTGGAAAATATTACAGGTAAATTTTTACTTTTACTGTTTTTATGTACACACGGTATCCACCGGTGAATTTGGCAACTAATTTAAAGATTAGGCGACTTTTTCAACCAAAAAACGCATTTTCATACTATTTTCAAGTTTTGGCTACTTGTACCCATACTCCAGGCGACTCATTTGAAAATCTGGTGTTGGTTTTTGTCAACTCCCTTTTTTTTAAAGCTGCTACTGAGCTTTCAGCAAACATTCCAATCTGTTTTTTAATCGTACTATAAAAATAAATGTATTATATGTTCTGTTATATATATATGAAGTTTTTAAATTTATCATTTTATTCAATCCTTCTTAAATGAAGCTAAATTAAGTATGTTTATTTCTTAACTACAAAATCATTCAAAAATGTTACTATTTTGGGAACTAAAATTGAGAAAATAGCTACTAAACTGGTGACTTTTTTTAAGTCGGTGATGTTACTAATGATACTTATTTTAGTGTATAAAAGTACTTTCCTCCATAAAATTTGAATCATGCAGTAAACAGATATAGATAGAGAAAATTTCTTTTCAGAATAGCTAAGATTTAAAAAATAATTTGATCTAAACAAAATGTACAATTAAGCAAAATGTTACCCTAAAGTTATGTGTGTAATCATAGTACAATTTTATTTATTATTACTTCCTGTAAGATTTTGATTAGTACATACACACACACACACATATATATATATCAACCATAAAGTATTATAACTCATTTATAAAATCTCTAACTCTGAAATATTGAAATTAAACTGTTTATAAATGATTTTATGTTGGTTCTGAAATGTGTTAACGCCTCTCTCACAAAAAAAAAATCTTTTGTGACTGCAAATTTGTAAGAAAATTGCAGTTTATGAAAACTGCACACAATTCACTAATGATAGGCGCACATAATTTTGCAAACGATTGACCAACAGATTTTGCTGTTTTTTATCTTTCAAAATGTTACCCTTAAGGATTTTTTTTTTTTTTTTTTGCGGGGTGGGGGTGGGGGTTGATGAATAAGCCCCCTACCCCGCATCCGCCACTGGCTCGTATTTTAATTATGGAAACATTACTGTAAATAGGCACTAATCCGGTACCGTGCCATTACATTGTAGTCACTGTTAAGGTACAAGGTCAGTGCCTTTATTTTTATTAATAGCCGGCACCCGGCCGTTTCATTTTGGGCATTATAAACTTAATGGGCCAGTGCCTTTATTGTGAGTAACGGCCGGCACATGCCGTATGCCAGTAGAGTGCCGTTGCCTTCCCAGGCTTCTGGCAAGGTACTTCTCGGGCGACCACTTTTGGTAGGATTCAGTTACTTTTTGCAGTGCCGGGAAGGTGCTGGACGTAAAGGCAGAAAGGCACTGGAAAGGTACTCCGCCAGCAGGTGTGTGTTTGCTGGGACGGGGCTACAAAAAATCAAAAAAGTACATTCTCGCCAATGCCTAAGTTTGGCATGCTAAGGAAGCTTTACTTATGATTTCACACTTAATTTCGCAATACTTTTAATTATCCCATTCAAGTAACCCAAACATGCAATTATTTTTATAAAATAAATTTTATTTCAGCACTTAACAGTTGAAAAGTTTTTTTCTTAGTTTTTTTCTAAGCTATTCATGCGATAGGAACTATTTGACAGCGGCGGTATAACACTGCTGATAGCGTTTACTTCCACTGTTGTTATTTGTTTATGTTTAGATAGATATGATTGTATTGAGATGAGGTAAAGGAAGTCTGCCTTAGTTTCCTGGTTTAGGTGTTATTAGATTAAAAAGTAAAGTGTATCAGGAATAATTCTGCGTCTGCTGCTGCAAAGTTTTTAAGAGACAAGTAAAAATATTTTTCACTAAGACTGATTGGATTAAGATATTAGTTAAATGAATAATAAACCTTGTTAAAGTTCTTCAACATTGTTTTAATCTTTCTGGTTAGCCCTAACTTTCTAACAACAGCGCTAAGCTCTAACAACAGTAAGTGAAATATTTATTTAACTATTGCATGAAATATTGCTTTGTTTTCCTTTGTAAGGTACAGGAGGTTAAAAAAATATATTTATTTATTGTAAACTGGCTGCGTACCCGTTCTCCACACGGTAGGGAACGAAACTTTTTCTTACATCTATAATTCGAATTGATTCCAGTGATTTGGAATCTAAAAATAAGCAAAATGATTTGACTCTTGGCGTAAAGTTACTCATTAGTTATTCGTAAAGTTAGTATAAGTACTGACCTGAGACCATTGTTAATATTATGGTACAAAAACTATGTCGGTGTCATTCAGGATCAGAAAAAGAAAAGCGTGCCGGTTTGCAGCGAAAATTCCTAACTTTCAAAATATCTCATTTCTACATCATACTCTTTTTTAGATTTAAGTTATACCACCTTAGATACTACATGATGTGGAGAACCGTTTTATTTTATAGTTAAATAGTTGTGTACCCGCTTTTCGCAAGGGAAGAAGAGAACATTTTCCCAAAATGTGATCTTAACTACTTGTGACAAAACAGAATCTCCAAGAAAAAAGAAAGTTCTGCTACAATCTTTTCTGTTGAAGCTACCGCAGGATATATTAACGCGACGTAGAATTACTTAATGTTTAGTTAGCTGTGATGTAAGATGGTTATTTAAAAAGGAATAGAACACTTAGTTTCACGAAATATTTATTAATGCGGTATATTGTGCTTTGATCAATATTGCCATAGCATATCCACAAACTATTACTTATACCAATACAATATACTTTCGTTTTTCAATCGTTAATGGTTAATTTAAAGATACGGCTTAGATATTTGCCACGAATGTAGTCTTTTATTCTTTGGTGACTTTTATAATTTACGCATTAGTATAAACGATAATCATTCCACTTTATGGTTGGCACTAAAACAGCTCTCCATACGTTTGTATGCATAATTCTTGTCAGATTGGCGTATTTAGCACCAGGGCCATATTATCTCACGGGCAAATCGCGACTTTTACTAGTGCCCCAGGCAATTTGAAATGTTAATCTGAAATATTCTTTTTTATAACAAAATTTTATGAAAAATAAAACAAATTTCATAGATGGAGGCCACCAAATTCATCAATGCCCGGTGTCCTTGTTTGTCATAATCAGGCCCTGTTTAGCACTGCAAAATATTTCTTGCGATTCAAAAACGTGTCCCGTTTAAAATCTCAATTGAAAATAATGCTGGATAATTCACTGGTGAAAAACAGCATTCAATTCTTTTTCTGGCAACGTAAAATAAAATATGGAATTATTGCATGCCTTGCGTATGTTTTGCTTGTGAATCCGTTTTCTGATTGAGTTTCGAAAGGCGTTTTAAACTCGTGACACCAAAATGACGCACATTTCACATGGAAAAACCCAGTTATTGAAAAGTAATTTTATTTATTTTTTTCAACTGGCAATTTTAATCATTGTTACTGTATCCGGGACAGCCAAACCGCAAGATATCAAACCGAAATTTGTAAGCAGGTGCTATTGACATGAAAATCCTTCTCTACTTAAAAATTCGTAAAAATTCTCCTAATTTATATTTTTCCTCCGTTCTTTTTTTTAAAGTGGGCGAATTGTATGCTCCGTCTTTTGCCGAAATATAAAAAAGTTATGACATATAGAATTCAAGATGCAGCAGTTTTAAAAATATTTTACGAAAGTCAGCGTCAAATTTAATTTTATTTGAAAAATTCCCAAAAATCTGCAAATTATATTACACAGTCCGAACGAACAGTTTTTAAAACAAAATTTTCTCCTCTATACGATGATGTAAATATCGTTTTCTTGCGAGTGCAATTACCGGCGTTATTATGTATTACGCAAGAAAAATCGCTAAAAATCGGACAAAACATAAAATAAAACATTTTCTAATTCTAATTTCGAAAAAATCGCTTCAAGGTGTGTCGAGGCCCGTCTTGGAGAATTTCCGTACAAAATTTAGTAGGTCTACGATCACCCGTTTCGGAGCTACGCGAGACACAGACAGACAGACAAATTAACGGACAGTTTACACATTGCTTTATTTATATAGATTGGGCTAGCTAATGTTCTTGCTCTGAAGGACATTATTTAATTTTTACATTTTTAATTATTTCATATGTTGAACTATTTATATATTTAGCTATATACTTTTATCTCTATATATCCCATTACTTATAAGCATATGATTATATTCCAAAAAAGGGACATCTGAAAATACAAGGATTTGATTTTTGTGCAAATAAATATTAAAATTACATTGTAAACTTTTCTACTTGCTAGTAATGCTTAAGCAGGTGTTGTAAAGTTTTAAAAAGAAAAAACAAGATTGTTCATTCTGTAACAGAAGACATACTTTTTCTACAGGAGGTAGGTTATAAAGTGATATAAATTTAGTGGTATGAAATGAGATCTTTACGCTAAGCATATACTGTATACTTTCTAATAAGAAACCTTATTGCATTATTTCAATGTTAAAAGAACTTTATTCCTCTATTATGGCATAACTAGCAACATATTTAAATAAGTTTATATTTAACTATGATAAATATCATTTTAAATATGTTTAATAGCACTTTCTTACATTACTTCTAAAAAATTCAAATATATATATATATTGGTATAATATGTATAACTTTCAAAACAAATGAAAGAAACAAGTATTTGGTCAGCTACGAATTAATTATAAGCTTATTTGCGAAATCAATAAGGCGGCGATACTTTTTTCTTCGTTGCCGATATAATACCATTTACGGAGTGTTGTCAGTTTAAGTCTGGCTTAAAGCCGGGCCGATATCGTTACCGTTATAGCCGACACCACTCCAAAGCCACTCCGTAATAAACTGCGATCTTCGGCGACAGCAGACACGATTTCAACGTTTCTGGTGCCCCCTCAGCGATGTCGATTCGGTGTGTGCTGCATCGGCATGCGGGTATCGGGCCAAAACTTATCCGATAGAGCTGTGTTTGCTGGGTTACGACAAACAAAAATAAAATAACAGCAAGAAAATATAAATAAATAAATAAAATGTGTACGTCAGTGTGCAGAATTTACACATTCAAATGAGTTAAAATCACTTATTCTTAAGTAAAGCATCCAAGAATGTGTACGTGAGTTAAGAACAACAAAAATTCTTGAAGGGTCGTGTTGATAGTGGAAAGAAAAAGGTCCACATAAATGGACCACTGGAACGCAGAGGTGAGATCATTCGGAATTAAAGCACTTCCATAGTACTATTTATAATTTAAATTTCTATGCGAGCAATTGCTACAATTTTATATTAAATTCTTAGTTAAATTTTGCTAAAAAACTTCCTTTCATGTAAAAAGTCAAACTACTAGAGAATAAAAAATGTTCAGTTTTTTAAACATTTCATTCCACTTCACAAATTTACTCTCGACTGATCCATTGAGAAACCAGAACACATCACATACAAGCTGATGAAATACAATCAATAAATATTTCTACATTTAAACAGCATATGTGATTTATACTTCCACACTCCCAACTCAATTATTATTAAAATTTACTAGCACGGAAACTTCCTTGCATTTTAAACAGAATGTAACAAGAGAAATCTACTGACACGAATGCCAATTCACCGTTTGTGCAGAATCACCTCGAGAATTGAATCTCAAAGGAATTCATAATCGGGCCACACCTACGGAATAAAACGACGTTTCAATCATTACCTACGGAACCATTTATTTCTTTTTTCGGCTGGAACCAACATTCGTATTATTTATTATCTCATTATGTACTATTTAAGAGTGTTTTTTTTAGGTCGTAATTGACACATGATTTTAACTTACGATGTTTATTCAACGTGGATATACATCATTAGGCAGAAGAACATAGAAAGGGTCCAGGCTTTTCATTGAGGATTAAGTGCGGTTTTTCATTTTTGGTTTATGTATGTTTCTTAATATTCTGTTTAATGTGAATTACTAATTTTACTTTTAAGAATGTGTTTTGCTTTATTTAGTAGATTTATTGAGATGCGTTGTATACCTCAGAGGAAAGGAAGGCACTTTTCCGCAATACCATTTTATGCCCCCCCCCCCACACACACACACACACCCCTTCCACCTCCGAAATAAATTTTAAAAGAATTTGTAAAGGAAAGATAAAAATCATATTGAAACTGGAGGGGGTGGGAAGGGGAGCTGTAGTGTATGTAGCATTTTTTCTAAGGAGAGGATATTATTTTTCTTTTTTCTTCCATTGGGATATATATCTTTCAAAAATCTCAAAACCTTGAAAAAGTCCGATACCCAAGCTCTTCTCCTGTAATTCCCTCTCTGCCTTTAGCATTGATTAAATGCATTAGTCTTTAATGCCCTGCAGAGAAGCGTTGCATTAACTTAAGGTGACAGGTCCCATAAACACTTAGGCTCCCTTGTGGATATCTGTCTGGACCACAGTTTTTCATATATATCAATGAAGGTCTGCGTATTAAACTAACATAGCCTAACCATTCGTTATTTGATCAAATATACTTTTATAAAAACAATTGTCTGAGAATTCAGATACATTATTGCTTCGGCTTAAAGAAAAGCTAACCAATTCGTCATTGCTGCGTTTCTAACCCAGAGTATTTTTGTAAATATTGACTGTACTAAGTACAGGTGATCAAGAAGAGAATGAATAAGATTCTTCAAAATTTATTTAAACATTTCCCTATGTAATGAAAGGTAAGAAAAACACTAAACCAGAAACTAAATATTAATGAATTATCTGAATATATGTGTACAAAATATTGCCCTAATAGCACAGGTGACCACAAAAAAGAACTGTGTGACGTTACACGTCATACACACACACACACACAAACTAGTCATATTGTGACTTCCCTAATAGCACAGATGGTCAAAAAGAGTCGATGTGACGTCACACAATGTAGCGGGGCAGCCACAAATTCATCACATTGCGACATGTGAGTTATGTGACTCAATTGTGTGGTTAATATGAAATTTTACTTGTGATCAATTACCAGGTGACATCACTGTGAAGTCACCTTGTCACTAGAGTGTGACCGATCACTAAGTGACTCCACTCTGAAGCTACAGCAGGTCCTTGGGACTTAAAAATGGCGTCACAGTGGCCGTTAATTTCATTTGTCAAACATTTAATAAGTAAATTCTATAATAATAACGAGTAATTGAGTAAAATCTCGCGATTGTGAAGTTCCAGAATTTAGTTAAATTCATCAATTTTAAAAAACGAATTGTTTCATTTAAACAAAACAATATAACTTATTTAAAAAGTATATTCTGGAAAAAAATATTAGAGTTGAGAGTTTTAACAACAATGGAGAAAATTACGCATTCGTGGAAAAATTCGGACATTCTCCTTCATTTCCCTATGGTATATTTGAAAGTTCCCCTCGGAAAAATTTGAGGTTAAGTTACGAGTCTGTGTCAAACATATTTCATTTTGTTTTATTTTACCTAATGTATGTTTTCCACCTGCAAAGACTTTATTTATGAATTTCTTTTTTGTTTCTCGTTTTTTAATTAATTTTTATATGCGAACTCTTTTAGACACAATCTAGAAAAAAAAATAAGTTCTCAACCACCCTCGGGAAAAAAGAGAACTTTGCTATGCTGCTGGTATTTGTAATTTCAGTTGAAAACGAAATGTATGTGTAATGTATAAACCCAGGCGCACAAATAGGATCCAAATATTCAGAGGTACCGACAAAAAATTGGTAGCACTAAACTATTGTTATCTTTCAAAATTGCTCAAAAAAATATTAGCTTCAGGCACCATTTGTTTTTGGTCTCACCGTGCGACTGTGTGACCCCTTATTTGCATACCTGGTTTAATCTTCATAATGTCGTATATTTAAACTTCATAATGTCGTATTTAACTTCATAATATCGTATTTTATAAGTTTATTCCTTAACAGCAGATTTTCGATAAAATATTAGCCATATAAAATACGCCAATGAAATTTTAATATTCAAACCTAATTTTGCAATCAGTTCACTTACGAAAGCGTTCATAGCAAAATGTGCACCGTAACAAGCCTAGCGTGTTTGGCTAAGAACTCGTAGGTCGGTTGTTCGATGCCCGCAGCTTCCGATGTCCTCTGGAAAAAATTTGACACTGCCATCTAACCGCAGAGTCCGAAGATTATTTTTTCCTCATGGAAGTCGCATCAGGGTACCATTGAGTGATGTAACTCCACTGTCAGTTCAATGTGACGCTTTATTTGTGAATAGTCATCAGGTGACGTCTCCACCTGATGACTATACTGACCTGATGACAAATACTGTGTGACCGTTCTCAAAGTGATTCCCTGCGTCACTGGCTGCTCTATGATTGCTGGTTGCTGTGACTTCAAATTGACGTCTGTTGCGGTCGTTTGTTGCGAATTTGTAAACAAACTTATTTTTGCTAACCTTTTTATCAGTAATCCCATTTGTTAAACATTTAATGAGTAAATCCGGAAATGGTCTCTCAGTTCTGAAATAGCGGAATTCAGTTGATTTTTTATTTTAATTTGAAAAGTGAATTATTTCGTTCTCAACGTAAGGAAAACAGTAGTATTTATAAAAAAGTTATAATTCCGAAAATTAATAAAGTGTTGTAGCCACAATATGTGTTTGTCAAGAGCATAGACATCGAGTGGCTAATTTGAAAGCAGCCACAATAGAAATGAGTAAACATAAGAAATGGAGAAAATTACATATTCGAGGATAAATTTGAAAATTTCCCTTCATATTCCCCCATGGTATGTTTGAAAATCCCTATTGGAAAATTTGATTTTAAGCTACGGGTCTGTGCAAAACTTAGCTTAACATCTAATTTTCTTTTCTGGTGTATGATTTTACAACTATAATGGGTGTTTTCCAAATACTTCAAACTCAATTTCTTTTTTTCTTTTTTAAATTTTTATATGCGAGCACTTTAAGGTAAAATAAAAACACCCCCTCCTTAAAAAAGGTATGCTATAAATATTTTTATACGTTATATTGTATTTCAGTTTTTTTTAATTCTAAGCCACTCCCCGGGAAAAAAAAATTATCTTTGCTACACTACTGGTGTTAGTAACTTCAGTTTGATACGAAATGTATGTACAATGTAGGAAACCTTATAAATACTATATCGTATTTTATAAGTGTATTTCTTAACTGCTAATAAAATGTTCAATAAATCACTAAAATTTTTTAATGAATTAACAAAACAACGCTCTATTTCATACAAAAGAATTTATGATAAAAAAATTCTGAAAATTTTATTTATGTTTGTTAACTATGATATTCCACATTAGCGTGGGCCTAAAGAAACTGTTTTCTTATTTTTTAGGAAACTGCTATCTGAAAAGCGTTGTTACTGATTTAGACAAGAAAAACCGTAGAAATATTATATATTCTGATCGCGCATTTACTTTGAAATATTCAACAAAATAAGAAAATGAGTTTTCTTTAACAATTTTTTGAAACCCCCAGACGTTTAAAATTTGAAAAGTGCTAATTTAGGTTGTGTATGGTAAAGCTAATAGTACGAAGAAAAAAATTTAAAACCCTTGATTTACGGGCACTAACACTGGCTGGAAAATATGTGTTTAAATCGTCAAATCGAGCTAAGAGTTGGTAGACCACTGCAACGGTCCTACATTTCAACGGGCTGCTATTCAGAGATTTTTTCAATCACATGGACGGATATATGGAAGGACCATCATCCTTTAGTGAAAATGCTAGTTAAGGTGATGTAAGGTAAAGCTAATAGTAAGCCATAAAAAATTAAAAACCCTTGATTATTGAATATTAAACGATAGAGCAATGCCTTATTAACTAGCGTAAAAAACATATTTTTAAGGATTTCAATGAGACGACTGCCTGTCTATGGGAGATTGAGGAAGTTGAAAAAAGTTCTACTTATAGATAAGAAAAACAGTAAAAAAAAATCGCGCATTCACTTTGAAATGTCGAAATATTAAGCAATTTTTTTTTCAGCTGTTGCTTGAAAAGCTCTGAATAATGGATTTCAAATGCAATAGTGTAACGCGTAGTAAAAGGTGTTAAAAACCAGGAAAACCTGTATATGTTTAATATATTTTTCATACAGGGAAAACGTTGAAAATACCATTTTTTAAAAACTTATTTTCATAAAATTGCTCCAAGTGTTGATTGTACTTCACTTTTTACTTTTGTCCTACCATGCCACATTACTGATTGTTGAACTCAGACACATTGAAAGCAACTTTTGATGAAGATTCTGGCATAAGTTCCTTGACAACAGGGTGCTTCTTATACAGCCGTCTCTAGCTTTAGTACCGCACACACTTTGGCTAGCCTCGATGAGAAGTCTGCCACTTTTGATCATTACTTCTATTAGTCGATTAAACAATTGTAGCAATATTGATTAAAATGCATTTTAACGCCAATTTTCGATATCAATGAGAACCTACACTGCAAAAAAGTCTGTAAAACGTACAGAAATTACTCGTATTATTTACAGAATAAGTCTGTTCGTAAGAAAAAACAGCTTTTTTCTGTTTTATCTTCATCCGCGCATGTGTACTACACGAAGACGACATTGCTAAACCTGCGAAGCTCATTTCGCCTCGGCCGCAATTAAAACGGCAAGACATTGTACTACGTATCGTTAGCTGGAGCTGGAGAAAAGGGACGGTATATTTGGTTACAACTGCATACGTAGGTTCAGGTGAGTGTTTGATGTTATGTACGGATTTTGTTCACTGGGCGTGTTGGCTTAACCCGGCTCGTTTGGACTTAGAACATTTTTAAGTACTTTAGTGTTTGTCGATAATGTTGACGCCGCGTAATTAATTAGATTAATTAATAGACATAATTAATGTTAAATCAATAAGTAATTAACGAGATATAAAGCAATACGTTAATTAATTAGATTGATTACTATTAATTAATTATTAATACAGTAATATTTAACTGGGAGGGAAACCCCACCACAAGAATAAAAGGAGTTACATGAAAAAATCTAAGAATTCTTATTTTATTTCCATAAAATGGACATTTAAAATAACTTAGAAAATTTTTAAGGACTTTAGTGTTTGTGAATAATGTTCACGCCAAATGATTAATTAGGATAATTAATGTTAAAGCAATAAGTAATTAGACAGATTAATTGATTATTAATTGATTTATTTAAGTATGTTAAAAATCCAGAAAACACCCTGAATATACATAATGTTATTAAATGGACTTGCAAAAGAGATGAATACGTAATAGTAAAAATTTAATAATTTCTATCAAAAAACATTGTAGTAAATTAACTAAATATATTATTATGTTTTGTTGATCTCCAGTAGTCATTCAATAAAAACAAAATTAATGATTTAGTTACAATGTATAGTTAATATTTTTTTAACTAATCACCTTTTTTTAATTTGAATAAACATGAAGGTATCACGTTTGAAAACTAAATGGTGACACATATTTAGTAACACTGGACACAGAAGAGGAATCTCAGTCACTGTTGTGTCTCTTCATTGTTGACTGCTAGATGCTGCGCCGCAGCGGGGCATTTACTCTTATTGTGAGTAGCAACACCGAACTCAGAAGAGGAATCTTAGTGACTGAGTCTCCTCAGTGACGTCTGCAAGATGCTCTGCCAGAGCAGGGCATTTACTCTCATTGTAAGCAACAGTATCGGCCTTCTTTGCTAAAAAGTGGCATGTAACATTGAGGGGAGGGGGGAAATGGTTTCTTTTGTAGAAAATATTTCCAAAAAGTTTGAATTCTTTTATTTTGGGGGGGGGCAGTTACCCCTCCGTCTTCCCTTTTAATCCGTCCTTGGTGCTCAATGATGGGAAATAGAACAGTTATGGAACTTGATTGTGAATTCGAGACTTTTTACCTACAAAAAGAAACGAAAAAAATCACCTGTCAATTTGATATATTTATTTTAGACTTACGGGTGAGGGGAGGGGGGGGGGCGAACTTTTATGTGTAAAACTACGCATCAAAACCAATGGACCAACCAGACAAATCGGCATAATGATTTTAAGCAGTGCAGGGCATCACTTGATCTGACGTCATACTATGACGTCACCTTAGCGACTCTTTCTGCAGCTACTTGCGATTTATGTGCAAAAGTTTCTGGCAACACTGATCGGAGGTGACCCTCTGGGTCGGCTAACGAACGATACGTACCTTTCACCTCACCATGGCACAACGTTTATATCACTGGAAATCGTATACGGGCGAAGTGTGAAAGGTCGGGTTCGGGTCCCATCGCGCGTCCGCCGACCGTTAACCGTTCAGAGTTTTCCGTGGTTTTCACCGGAAGTTAGCGTAAATACGGATAAAGACCCCCACGGAGGGCTCCCCTCTTTCAAGGAAACCTCCCCAAAGCTCACTCACCAAATGGAACGAATTTCACACTATCTCAAGTACACACTAAAAGGAACGTACTGTGTGAAAATTAGATGCTATCTCCTCATAGAATTTGAGAAATTAAAGGTTAAAAATTAGTTAAAATCGCGCCAATTGTAAACCTTTAGCTAGTAATTGGTGACAGGGATAATTGGTCGAAAAGTTGAAACGCTCACGCGAGTATGTACTCGAAATATTTATAAATCAGTGTTTGTATACCGTGTTATTTTTCAACGTACTGGGTTTTTAAGTAGCTTAATCTCGTTTTCTACTAGTTAAACTGAAGTCCTATAATCTTTTTATTTTAGTTCTGAAAGTCCCTGAAGAAAGTAATTTCTTTTTATTTGTATTAAAACATTGCAAGCTGCAAATTCAGTTTACGCATAAGTGAGGCATTTATTTTAATTCTATTCTTTTTATCCACATGATGATACTATGGAGCAAATATACTTAATGTTGTTTTTATGCTTTAAGCGGAATTTCTGGAAAAAGTCTGCAAAGCGGAAAAAGTCTGCAAAATCAAATTGTTGAAAGCTTGCAAAATTATCAGAAAGTAAATGCAACAGATTTGGTAGCAAATGAACAATGCTTATTACTCGATACCCCTGAAGATCCTATATTTTCTAGTTTAGAAAACGAAAGCATTGACTTCATGTCCAGTGAGGACATCATGCAAAATAATCAATTTAGTTCTTGAAAAGATAAGGAGACTGCAGTAAAATACTGGCGGGATACAATAGTGGCAAAATCCCGCAGTTTACAGAGTGTTCAAAATTATTTAAATTTGTTACAAATAAAAGGCAGTTATATCTGTGGGAAAAGCAAATTCAGAAGAATGGCGATTATAAATATAAACTAAATCAAATTAAAAAATATACGTTTTAACACTTCTAACACGCAGGAAAATTACAGAAAAATGTACATGATTGTGATTTACAAACTTGGGCTTCAGAAAAGGCATTCGAATTAGGACTAAAATTCCGCGCATCTAAAGGATGGCAGTACAGATTTTTAAAAAAGAATAAGATTGTGAGCAGGAAAGTTACAAAATTTGTTTTGCTGAAAAACTCTCGGTCAAAAGAAATCATAAAGAAATTAACGCAGGCGTTCGTAAATGATGCAAATGTCTTTATAAAGGATTCGTTGTTAAAAGATGATCAAATTTTTATGCTGATCAGTCAGGTTTTAATTTAGAAATCCTTCTAGACGAACCCTGGAACATAGAGAATCGAAGCAAGTAGAAAGTGAGATTCAATCACAAAATGCAGTGACACATTCCTACACTACAATGGCGATTTTAAGTAAAAACAATAGATTGTTATAGCCATTACATATTGAAAATCCCGAAAAAACTGGGGAATTCGGAAAAAATTAAGTGCATCAGTTTTCTGACATTGTGTTAATGAAACAACTTAATAATATATTTCTTTCAGGGTCAAATCAAAGGGGTGGGGGAGGGAATTATAGGGTGAATCCCTCCCCTCCAAAAAAATTACCTTACAATTTTTTAAAATTATGTTTTTTAATACCATTGTTTATTTCAATTCTTATTTCGCTAAAAAGTTAAGCTTCTTCTAAAAAGCTACGCTTAACCTCCTATGCATAGATTTTATGTTTAAAAATTATTTTTGGCCAATTTCCTCCCTCCCCCCCCTTCTCCAAAACGGAACCAGTTATCGGCCTGATTTTTTTCCGACCATATGTTCTGCGGGATATCCAGTGAATCATTGCTGCAGATGAATCCTGACATGTGCTTACTTAAAATGCTTATTAAATAAGCATATTTTTGTAAAAGCATTTATAAAAGAAAATAGAAAGCGCCAAGTAGCGATAGAGGTTCTATTCTGTCGGCTCATACTCATTTTTTATTAATCAATTTTAGCTTTAATTTAGGAGATAGCAACTAATTTTTACACATTAGGTTTCTTTAAGTGTGTACTTATGACTGGATTAAATTCGTTACGTTTGGTGAGTGAGCTTCGGGGAGGTTTCCTTGTTTGTGTTGTCCTTCTGACGAGGATTTATTAGCGGGCTTCGAGCCAACCACACAAATCCGATATACTTGTTCACAACAACTACGTACCGCAATTGTTCTTGGTTTTGGGGGGAAATGAACAATAGCAACTTCATGTAACAAGTTAAGTACTACTCATAAACTGTTTCTCATAAGTTATTTCCTTATTATAGTGTTTGTTCATATTCATTGCACTTGCAAATTGGTCCTAGAACTGTAGTTAGCATTTCTTATTATATAGTTATCGATATGTTAAATATTTTGGAATGAGTGTTTTTGTTCGCAATCATTTTGTTCGCAGTGATCCAGTAAGTGAAAGAATATCGCTGAACTTAAATATCGTGGCACTGTGATAAATATATTGTTTATTTTCAGTGTTTGTACTTGAATAGTCGTCTAGCACCGAACAATTTATGATGTTTTTAGTGTGCATGTATGCAGGCGCGTAGCCAGGAAAATTTTTCGGGGGGGGGGGATATGAACTGATATGTGTATAAAGAGACGGAATTTCATCACTAATCCAAACATTTCGAGGGGGGGATATATCTCGATATCCCCTCCCTGGCTACGCCCCTGCATGTGTGCTCTGGGGGATTTCACATCAAATATAAAGAACATTAAAAAAGAATTGTATCTACAAATTATTTATAATTTCCTTGTAATATTTGTTATGTAGTTTTAAATTTGTACACACTTTGCAATTCTTTTTGCATATTGCATACTATTATTTCTTAATCCTAGTAAAAATTAATCAAAGAAGTATAGTTATACACTTTTTTTTTCAAAGTTAATGAAACACTTTTAACTATCAGGTTGTAACGAAAGTTCTCCGCCAAATCTGCTTGAGTCAGCTCATGCGGCACCCAGCGATTGAACTTGTACATCAAGTTTATGTGATGCATAGCATGACTAATGGGCATTGCATTAATGTCTAACACTTTAGCTAGCTCTCAAGTGGTTGAATACTGATCTTCTTGCACAAGTTCTCGCAGGTGGCACTCATTAACATCAGTAGGCCGGCCAAAACGCACAGCTCCTTGAATGTCATAGGCCCTGTTTTTTAACTTTCAGACTAAACCTTCACAGTGTCATATGATACAACAGTAAAATCTAAATTACCCACATAATTCTTTGACATTCTGTAGCTGAATTTTTGCAACAGAACTAGAAGTAAATCATGGTTCTAATCCAGTAACGTGATATTTCCATTTCAGACACATTGTACTTAATGATAGGGATATTTTTTAACAACACAGTGTTCTAAAGCAAGTCGCTTTCTTTCAAATGGCAAAAATTGTTTAACAAAATATGGGCAAACAGACTACGTGAACTATTTGCAGACGATATTTGTGATGGCGGGAAACTTTCGTTACAACCTAATACAATTTTGTAAACATATAAATAAATCAAACCACATAGCAATATTTTAAAAAGTGTGAAATTTATAGGTATATAGCATATAACTGTTTTTTTTTATTTTATTAATACACAACTGGTAATTAAAATAGCAACACCAAGAAGGTGACATGCTATGTCGAGTAGCATATCTTATCAAAGAAATATTTCTAGCTTCATAACATTATGATTTTCTTTTTACTACAAATTATGTCATTATCAAAAACAATAATCATTTTCTTCAGTTTTAAAAGTAATTTTTCATTTGTATGAGATAAACAGCTAGATTTTGATTTGAAGTAATTTTACATTGGGAATTTTCTAGTTTTTTGTATTTTCAGGGGCGACTTGGAATTCAGGGATTTGGGAAATTTTATGTCTGGAAAAGTCAAAGAATTCTGCAAAAGATCTCTTCTAAATCAGGGAGATTTAAAACTCTTTACAATGTTTATCGTCATTTGATGCAGAATACCGTGTTTACTTGCGTAATAGTCGCACTCCCGTTTCGAAGCAGAAAAAATAGCTCTTTAGAGTTACAATATTATATAGTAGATTTTAACCGAATAATAGTCGCACGTGGACTTTCATCATGAAAAATTGGCAAAAAAGTGCGACTATTACGTGAGTAAACATGGCAGTTTTGGCTTTTGGTGATCGGGACAGCTTTAGTATTGGTCATTATTGGCAGTCTTTGTCATAACTTTGTGAAATTTTCAATGGCATTGATATTTTATTTAAATATTATGTATTCATTTTTTAAATTCTTAAACAGGGATGTATAGATTTTTTTTATAATTCTTATTCACTATATTTTAAGTTAACATTTACTCTCTGAGGGGGGTTCCACCCCCTCAAACCCCGTTTCTTTCTTTTAAATAAATACAATTTCAGTTTACTAACAACCATAGTCAGATAAAAGAAAAAGCTATCTGCGCACATAATCCAAAACTATCTGCAAACTCATATGACGTATTTAACGAGGTGAGGGGGAGAGGGGTGTCCTGGGAGTTCGGACACTCCCCCTCCCCTCCCTGAAATTTTGATTTTTGTCACTATAATGATTGTCTTTTTGTGAAAAATTCTGCCTTTTTTGGAATTCCCCCCCCTCTCCCAAAATGTTCCCTGAATACGTGCCTGCTCGTGATAACTGAATAGATATTGCGTATATGAACTTGTGTATATGCATTCGAAGCACACATCTGTGCAACCCGCTTGCTCTATAGTGACTAGCTGCTGCTGTTGTGAACATGTATATCGGATTTGTGTGCTTGGCTCGAAGTCCACTTGTAAATCCTCGTCCGAATGACAAAACAAGGGAGTTACTCTCTGTGGGGTCTTTGTAAGGGGTCCTAACCCGTATTTACCCTAAGTTTCGGAGAAAACCACGAAAAACACCGAACGGTTAGGTCGACGGATGTGCGATGGAACCCGAACCCGGGACCTTGACACTTCGGCCGTCTACCATTTTCAGTGATATAACCACTGTGCCATGGTGAGGCTTTGTGCAAGATAAATTGTTTATTTATTTTAACGCATAAATTTTAAAACCATTTCATATCAGTGCCTAGTTATAAAAGTATTTTTTAATATTTTGCTTATTATACAGTCTGATCATCAACGTTTTAAATTTCAAAATCTCTAATCATAAGTGTAGTCAGTGGCCAATATCCTGAATCAGCAACACTAAACATAGATAGAAATTTTTTATTCAATACTTTTCGAAGTTGAAATATGTAAGAAAGTAATTAAAAATTAGCGCAGATCTGATCGCTCTGTAAGCAGTTCTTTATAAAAGTTTTACATTTAAAAAGAGAGGAATGCTTAAAATTTTGAGCTTTCCCCTTTTAAAAAGTTGAAAATTTGATTCTTATTCATTATTTTTTCAAAAAGAGTTGACGAAAATTAAGCATATTGTTAAATGTAGTAAAAATATTTTATCATGTAAATTTATTTCGAATGTTCAATAGCAGTGATGCATACAGTCTTCTATTTTAAAACAAGATGGTAATTTTGACATTTTTATTTGGAAGGGCAGGCCCATGGTCAGGATTTTTATTCGGGGAGGCTCAAATATTCAAATACCATAACTTAAACATAGATATCATGGGGTCCTATGAAAGATGCAAGAAAGAGCCCCCCACCCTCCGACATAGGCGCGGCATAGTGATCATTTTAAAAATACACTGGAACTTTTTGTATTTTAATACTGAAGTGTCTGAAATACTGAAATAAGCCTTCTCTAGAATAAGGGTCTTCCCTAGAATATAAGCCTCCCCTAGAATACTGGGTGGATTGTGGTAATGGGGCCCCTTGGGTGCCCCTCTCTTGTAGAGGACGCGGGGCTGCAGAGCCTGTTTCCCTAAATCCGCCCCTGTATAAAACATACATATTTGAACTTTCGGGGGGGGGTGTAGCTCCTCAAGCCTCCCCTTCCCTGGCTACGTGCTTGTCGAGGGGAATTACAACAAGTGCTGCTGAAAAGTAAAATTATTATGCTCCTAGCTTGTGCTAACAAATTTCAGTTTATAGATGAGTCAAAAGTAAAATGTGATTTTTTAAATGTGTTTAATTCATTGAAGTAAATTATTTTGTTTCTAGGTGTTTGCTTGGAATAAATCCTAACAGAGGATGCAAGAAGAATCCTGATGTGAAAAAACGTGAGGCCGTTAATATGAAAATTCTCAATTTACTTAATAAAATGTCGGCATATGAGCTAATTGACCACTAACTATATATTAAGAAATACCCATGAATACTGGAGAGCAAATCTATAAAATTATAAACAATAAACTTTGTAAATATTCCTTTGTTTGTACTTTGTAAATACTTTATAACTGCTGTATTTTTTTTCTTAAAATCTAATTTTTCACAATTTTTCTTGACGTATTTCTTTGATTATTAATGGACATTACAAAAATCTAAGCATAGATATATCATGCAAGAGTAATTTTAATTTCCTAAAAACTATTTCTGAAAAATAAGATGCATGTATGTATATACATTAAAATCTCTACTAACGGTCACCTCCGAAGACTGGGTATCTCTTAAAACAGACACTATTAGAAGATTACAGAATTGAATTGAGACTATTGAATTAACATTATTGTGAACCTCCAAAGAACGGTTGTCTCATAAAATGGTCATTATTTTATGGGACCAAACGTAGCTATTGTTCAGAGGTTTAACTCTATATATGTAGTATTTTTTGGAACGACACCATCACTACATTAATAAATAGTTTAGAAGCAAACATATATATTATTTTAACTACAATGACGCTCTACAATCACCTATAAAAAATAAACCTTACAGTAAATACTTCCACTAACTTCATTTACCACAAATACCCCAACCATTTATTTAGGGACAATTTACATGACAAACTGATACGCTTCCCTCCCCATAAACATAGAAATTGATGGATACTTGATAATATCAAGAAATAATTTTGAAAGCATTAAAAAATAAACTTTAAATTTTATGCTTGGAACACTCCCACCCCTGATCCATTGATTTGTGTATAAATTTTCGTGCTTTGAAATGCATTGATTCATTTGAAATCAGCTTCTTTGATTACTGTTTTACTTGATTGATAGCAATCGTTCTTATAAATCTTTCTTGTTTCAACACTAATATTTTATTTTGTACAGTTACTTAATTTTAAAGGATACCCTTGGATGGAATTGATTGAAAATAATTAATGTCACCTGTGATTTCAAAACATTCTCAAGAATTTATTTTCATTAACATTTCGTAGCAGAATTTTTTTACCACTTAACAGGGCCAAGGTCGTCGAAAGAAGCTAGTATATGATAAAATTACTGAATTTTTTAAGTAATTGTAAGTAAGTAAATTTTTTAAGTAATTTTAAGTAAGGTATTGAATTATTAAAAACAAAAGAAAGTTGTTATAAATACAAAATATATTTCATAAATAAACTGTTTTTTTTCTGTAAATTCCTTAAATCAAGCTGTAAAAAAATGGTTAAAGTCTGCTACATTGACAGATATATACCGTCCACAAAACACGGGGAATCTGGAAAAATTACAGACTTAGGTAAATTAGATGGAGTATCTAAAAAAAAAAATCGAAGACTTCTGTAAAACACACAAAATATTTCTGTAAAATTGATGAAGAATCTGTAAAAAATTACAGAGTACTTCTGTAAAGCACACAGAGGATTTCTGTAAGATTGATGGAGAATCTGTAAAAAATTACGGAAGACTTCTGTAAAACATACAGAAGATTTCTGTAAAATAAACGAAGAATTTGTAAAAAACTACAGAAGACTTCTGTAAAGCACACAGACGTTTTCTGTAAAATAAACAGAGAATCTGTAAAAATTACGGAAGACTTCTGTAAAACATACAGAAGATTTCTGTAAAATAAACGAAGAATCTGTAAAAAACTGCAGAAGACTTCTCTAAAACACACAGACGTTTTCTGTAAAATAAACAGAGAATCTGTAAAAAATTACAGAACATTTCTGTTAAATATACGGAAATAAACTGGTGTCCTGGCTGACAGTTTTTTTCTGTAAATTTGACAGACTTTTTTTTGCAGTGTAGTGCGGAAAAGAGTTCCATTGGGTTGGTTAGTAATAGTGTAATTCTTTTTTTGAAATCAGGCAATATCTTTAAGTGGCGCCAGCACCTTTAAAATCGGGAATTAGGGCCAAAACAGACATCATTATCTCGAAAACCCAAAGGGTGCAAAAATGCACCGATTTTCGACAGCATTTTCTGCCCGCCCTAATTTCTAGTCACTTATACAGAGCTTCCTAAAACATTAATTAACCTTACTAGTACATGCGAATAACTTTAATTGTCAGGGCAGTGAAGTAATTTATAATTATAGTACAGCAATATGAATTAATTCGTAACCTTTTTCAGAATACTCGCAACTAGTAATTAAATATAAAATTTGAGCTTAAAGTTCATAGATTGCCATTGTGTGCTAGCAAAAATACTGTACAATTTTACATCCCTTAACCAGTTAAATGAATTAATTGCATTTGTAATAAATAGTGCGTTACAGTACCTATAAACTAATGTTCCTGAACTTTTACAATTTTCTTGATTTCTACTCTAAAAATCTTTAAATGACATTTTAAAAATTCATTTATTAAGTTTAATAAACTTTTTTTTTCTTTGGATTCATTCTCAGCAACCGTACTTATGAACTAAATTAGAAATTTAATAGACATCTATCAATAGGAAAACATAAGAGAGGGAATAAAATTTGTCAAATTTGACAGCAAAAACTAATAAACACAAGGATATTTTAGCTCTTATGTAGAACAGATTGTTTATTTCAAAAATGAATCTCTCTTTGCAACACATTTAAGTACCGTATTATAATCGCATGGCTCCTTTACTATTATGGTTTTCTATTTTCTTACTTGACGCCAATGAACTATTTCATTTGTTTAGAAATCAGTTTTCTCAAGTTGCTTTTTGTTTACAAGAGATTTCAATCGATCATTAATGATGCTAGATTTTTTATGTTGCTTACAATGCTATTAGGGCAACATAAGAGATTTTTTTTTATACTTCGAAGGCTAATTATCTCTGAAATCAAGCTTCTTTCTTTATCCTTTCACGACATGTGTTCGCGAAGCATGTTTTTAGTATTTTGTTTTAAAAATAATTTTTCCATAATAGCATATCGTTTTCCCCCCCTACTCTGCTTTTTCGTTTCAGGTTACATTAAAAAAAATTTAGTATAACCAATAATCTAGTCTGGTCTTCAATATATTAAAGTGCATTAGTGATTATTAAGTAATATTTCTTTGAATATGGTATTTCTTCTAATGAATCTTTACTGAAAGGTAAAATTCATAATTCATCAATTTTAACAGTGAAAATATAAAAAAAAATATTTTTGTTATTACATGCAAAATTCCACATTTTAAAGATCAAGGTTTTCATAAATAATTAAGCTACAAAAATGGATTCAAAGTAACATATTATATAAATAACTGTATTGGGTAATAGTATAATATTAAAGCACTGTACCCTAATCCTCTATAAAAATTCCTTTTTCTGTTATTAACAAGTCACCAATTCCATTTAATTTTCCCTTATATATGTCGAAAAATGTTTTAAATAATGCAATAAATTGCACCTTCATTGCTAGTATTTCTAATGGAAAGAGGTGGTTAGGATAATCAGATCGATATCATAGAGCTGCGCTTTTTCCTGAAGAAAGAATTTTCCCTAATTCGAAAGATATGCATAAAAGAAAGGGGAAAAAATAAAACATTTAATGTAGTGAGAGCTCATTGCACTTCTGCAACAACTAAGTGAAATTAGATGAACAACAAACAATTGTATTTAAACAACAGATAAATCCAAGGAAAGAGCTTTCTGGTGATAAATGGAAATTAACTTAAAAGAACGGAGCATCTTGTTTCAATTCACGCCGTTCTAGAAGAAAAATATTCCTATTGCTTCACATTCTGGCTCATTAAAACAAGCTTTCAGTAATCTGTTTTGTGGTATTAGTGCTGTGCGAAATGTTTTTTACTACTTACTAGAAGCTTATTTTAATGTAACTCAAATTTAATATAGCTTTATTGAATCTTGCATGCCTTAGTAATTGACGGTGTTTTCTTTTAATTATTCTTGTTTTCGTTTAATTAATGAATATTCTGCGAAAGGCAAATGTTTATGCTAATTCTGTAGGCTCCCATTAATTTGTCTAGATTTTTGTAAGTTTTGTAAACAACTATGTAGTTTTATAATATACAAATGGATATGCATACATGTTATCCTTGTCCTCAAAATATCCAAGTCCTCCAAAAAACATTCAATTCATCTTTCAAATTCTCAGAAAAGAAAAAGGAAAATATTCCTCTGTCTTACTGATTAAACGAGCAATGCGCAAAAAATTAGTTTCTTCTAAATCAGTTTTTACTAGTTTATTGAACTATGAATCATATTCCATGAGAATAGGGTGATGTGTACATTCGTGGAGTTTTTGTTGTGGTTTCTAATGCCCCTGCGTAAATGCGTAGCTGCGCTAAATCCTCAATATGCTGGCGACAGCGATATTAAAATAGCTTAACTCGGGGCCTCTTAATTTTGAGCCCATTCAAGGGGAGAGACCAGCACTTGAATTAGTATCCTCAGAGGTATCGTTTGAGCATGCAGAAGTCACATCAGATTTTAGGCGTACCAACTCTCTTTACAGTACACGGTTCCAGATCACTTTAGTCGGGAAAAGCTGTAACCCTTCCAAACGCTGCTTCCTGTCGGCGCTTTCGGTTCACTTCCGGAGTTCTTTTGGGAAAGAAACATCAATTAACTGGGCCATCGAGGGACTTCCATTCGTGGAGTACTACAGTTTGTTTATCAGCTTTACACTTAACATAAGCATTTGCATTTGACTGTATAGAGATGTCAAACTTTTTAGGACATTTGTCAGGCATAAATTATCTAAGTGGAAAGAGAATTTTTTTTTCATTTTATTTCTTTTTTACCATAAATCAACTTAACAATTCTGTGAGAAATTCGTCAATTTAAAACAGATATGTAATATAGTTTGCTTTATTTAACTTAATTATATTTGGTAGCATTCTTTTTCTTTTCGAAAAGAAAAATTCATCGGAAAGTACTCATTATTTATTTGCGAGTTGCAGAACACATTATAGAATAGATGACACTCTTTATTCAAAAATGTTAACTTCATTAAATACTGTAACGCAGTTACCTCTTACGGTCTACTCTTATCTGTCTCACGGTTATCTTTTACTATATATTTCATATTACATATTGGCAATTTTACACTCTAACTATATAGTTGAGTCACAAAAGGCAAACTAAAAACTAATTTTTCATCGCCTATGTCCAGAAATTAGCCGTATAGTCAACCTTAAGAATAAAAATTCTTCTCAAAAATTTTCAAAAAATACGATTTTGAAGTTTGTATACGACCCTGTACAAAAAAGTTCTCAATTAGTAAAATGTGCCCCATACACTTATGAGGTGAAGTACAAAATTTCTGCCATTCATCATAAAACGTCTCAGATATCTTTAAACAAAGATGATCGAGGACTATACATGATTTTGAATGTAAATGGTTATTGTTAGAGCCGTAAAAAATATTTTCTTTAGTAAGTTCTGTACGACCCTTAAAATGCCCGAAGTGATTTTTTCGCTTCCAGAACCATTGCAAAATAGTTTAAGTCAGCATATATTTATAAGAATTAAAGTGTGTCATTAATTTTTTGGGACACCTTTTATACAGACGGGTGCAAAATTAACTATACTGTTGTGTTGATTTTTGCTCAGTATTCCAGAAATAAAACCTTTTTAACTTCAACTTGATAAGTGATTTGTAAAATATATCTCGTATAAAATTAGTCAGGCTTTAAAAACTCATTTTTATAAACCATATTTAAAATGCATTTAGAAAAGATTTTTTTTTCAATTTCTTATCAGTAAAATCTGAAACAAAATCTATTTCAAACATAACCCACATTTTCAAAAGCTTATGTAAAAGTGTTCATCATTTTAGAATATTTTTAGGTGATTATAATTGCAATATTTATCTCTGATTAATAGATACAATGATGCATTTGAAATATTTCGATGCTTCCTTATTTATTGATAAAAAAAGTTAACAAATAATTGTTTTTAAATCTGAGAGCAACATTTAAAAGTTTTCATGCTACTTCTTTTAATCTAATTTAAATTTCTTAGGAAAATATAAACCCCAGAGACTTAGAAGATTTAACAGCATACATACAAAGTTCTTAGATATGTTATTTTAAAGAAATAAATATTTGTTTAAAATCAGTATTTGAGTTTGAATAAAATTGTAAGATTAAAATATACTAAAAGCTGTCTTCATTATTTTAAATTTATGTTCAGTCCTCTTAATAGTAAGAACTCATGATCATTTATCCTAATTTCATACTCTCAAAGGTTCTTTAAAATAGCTATTTCACAGAACATGTAGAAAACAAAGAAATGTAGACTTCAATTTAGAGAAACAGAATTTAAATATTTCTTTGTAAATTTCAAGACGCAGAATTTTTATTCTTTAGATGAAGTATTTTACGTTATTGGTATTAAGTAACACTCTCTATTCCAGTCGACACTAATTTGATGTATTTCTTTTGAAAGGAAAGAATGTATTTATTTGTTGAACTTTCATCAGTGAATTCTTTATGATGCATTTTAGTGTTATTAGTTTGGTTACATTTTCAAAGTGAATTAAAATATAAGTCTCGATTGTTCTACTAAACATAAAATTATATTTTTAAAGGTGTGGATTATTCGAATGTATTTTTATATACTCGTATTTTTATATACTTAACCAGTTTCTTTTTTAATTTCTGTTTTACTGAAATACATAATTTTTTTATTTAAAACATTTAAAAATAACTATGACTCCGAGATCTAAATCATCAAGTGAACGGAATATATATTTCGGTGATACATAGTTTATACTCACATTTGAATTGAAACAGCAATAAACATTAGACGATAATATCATGTGCTGCAACTCCCATGCTTTCATGGGTAATAAACGGGAGTTGATGGACATCAATTCTTAAACCATTTTCTATGATGTTTATCATAGATTCTCTCCCGTTGTACTGTAATTCTAATGTTCCTAAAACTTCTGCACGCGGGTTTCGTTACATTTATGACCGCAGTGAAATAAGTAACTTTCAATGGCTGCTAGTTTTCATTATAAATAAACATATCATGTTATCTATCTTAAAGAGCTTAATTACACTTAAAATTTCAATATAAGTTCTTCAAAATTTGTGATTACAAGGTAAATTAACAGTCAGAGAAAAGAAAGTACAAGAGGAACTGCTTTAATAGTAAAATGTCCTTATTTATCAAAGTTATCAAGTTTTCCGATAATTTCTTTAACTCTTTACGTAAACTACTACTGAACAAAATGAAACCAAATAATAAAAAAAAAAAAATGTTACGCGTCTCGCGAATAAAAACTAAAACGAACCAGTTCCCATGTTTTAAATTTGCGGAATTAAATGTACGATACTTTTATTGAAACTTTCCAAGAACAATATGTGTAATGTTCGTCTGTCCGCCTCTATCTGTAATACAAAGTTTTGCCATGGTACGAACATTGTATTTGTTAGAAACATTTGTTATAACATTTTCGTTATTGAAATGGATTTACCTAGGTCTTCTATTTTATTTATAGGAGCATGCAAGAAGTTCCAGCATACTAAAATTAATGACAGGCAATAATTAATAATAAAAGAAAAGATGCATAAGTGATAATAAGTTTACGAATGCTACATATAGGTTAAGAATAAGTGATAATTGCAATTTGAGTCCCACAATGGCCGAGTGGATAAGCCACTGCACGTGGTAGACAGCATAAGAGAGAAAGTCCCATGTTCGAGCTCAGCCGCACGGGTGTAGATCTGACTGTTTGGAGTTTTGGTCGGTTTCTTCCAGATGTAACGTGAATACGCGTTAGAGCCCTTTAAAGAGGGCTCCGACCAAGGCACCCTCATCCTTTGCAGATAGCCCTGGCATAGCTTTGCTATAACACAACATAACATAATTTTTCACGTAACTATACTTTTGTTTTGCAAATAATATACACCGCTACTCATCGAGGCAATGTCAAAGTTCCAGTATGGCGATGGGGCACGATTCCAAGGCATTCATGTCAGAAGTCAGGTTGGAAAACATGCCCATGAAGACTGCACCAAAGGGGATGTTACATTTCTTTTTGTATTCCTGTTACTTAGAGGAAGACGCCCTTTGTTGAGAAAAATCGTCTTTGTAAAATTATTGGGTGACAGTTTTTGTAAAAGTATTCAGAGGCTTTTGACTTATATATCCAATTACTTTACCCGACTCTTTATTATACACCAACACCCGTAGGCAGATTCCCCTTGTGTAGGCTTAGAATTATAAAACAAAACAAGAATTACAATTTCTTTAAGCAGAAGCAGAACATTCGTCTGAAAAACTCTGCTATGAAGAAAAATACATTCTTCAAAATTAAATATTGAATTATATATTTCAAAAACTTAAATTCTACAACTTAAAACAAAAAACTCAAAACAAAAAACTTAAATTATTTCAATTAAATATTTCAAAATTAAATATTGAACATAAGAGTTATTTAACTAAAAAAATATCTCATAAAATACTTTTTGCCTTTGTCGAATATTATAGTAAAAAATTTTCGTTGAAATATTTCTACTATATATATATATTTTAATTTTGCTCATAAACAGCATCATACCCTTTTATGTAATGCATTTAAACCTCCGTTTCACTTGTTTAAGAAGACGCATTAAAAAAGAATCAAAAATTCCTTTAAATCTTATCTACACTTTCGTGGCAAACAAAGAATTGAAAATTTCCATTTATGCTTCGAATAAATTTACTCCATTGGGTAATGAATGACAGTACCATCCAGCGACAATAATTGAGCAAAAATGATTCTGACATTCCCCATTGATTGTTGTTAAATAATATTAATGCTTTCTGCTTCACTTTATTGCTTCATTTTGTGGAAATCCGTTGCTTTATACTTTACTTATTCGAAAAGGATTTAGTGATTTTTTTTTTTTTTTGACAAAAGGTTTATATCGGATTAAATGTATATCAAGAAGATGTTTTACAGGGTGCATATATTTTACTCTCTTTTTTTCCAAGTATTAAAGCTGATTTGATATATCAATGTCAGAAATTAATTGCAGGTCTTCTTCCCCTTTAAGTGTTTGAAATTCTTGGTCTTAATTCTATGAAATCTACATTTTTCCGGTGATGCTGTTATGGTTCAATAAGGTTTATCAGTATAAAAATCTTGTTAGATGATCTTGAAACAAAATAATCATTTTTAAAGGATTCTTATATTGCATATAGAGTATTGTTGAATTATGCTGCAATCACCTTAGTATATTCGATAAACAGATACTATAATGATCTACGTGAAACTTAGAAAAGTTTTTGGTTCATTACTTTATTTACAATGAGATATAGCATTTACTCTATAATGTTAGGATTTTCGACAAGTTTTGAATTTTCAATATGCGGTTTTTAAGTATTCTATCCGCTTTATTCGTAGCTTTTTAAAGTCCTAATTATCAGCAAATACAGTTTTTTAACATTGAAACTTATTGTATAAATTTAAATAGTAAATTTGTTATTGCGTCTAAAAATTAGAACTTGACAGAGAATTGCATTAGAAAAATTTTAAGCATTTCGCAGATGAGAAAGTATGTTTGGATTTCTACACAAAAGGTTTTCTTTCGAAAACTGTACTATTTATAGCACAAAAAATATTGATCAATATCAATAATAGCTTACTGTTTCTTGTAAACATTTAATTTGTGACTGAAAATCCTCAAACACTTGAACATAAATTTTTGTAGCAATACATCTGATCATATGATTCTACTTTTGGAATTTGCATTGCTGTTCGATTTCGAATTGCTTTAACTCGTGAATATCTGGATTTACTTACATAATGCATTTATACTTCCTTACATAAATGAAATAAATGGAATCCCCCCCCCTTTTCTACTAGAAAGCATACGCAGTAAGCTTCCTTACTCTTGATAAAAAATGTAAGTGGTGATAGAGCCTATCTAAAGAACAATTTTTTCAAGCTTATTATTAGATTGGCTGGTACACTGTGCATGTCGTTCCAGTTCACTATTTGCTGACGAATTTTCATACTTTTCCTCTCATCCGATCAAGCTGAAGCTATCCATACACATTTTAACTCCGACAGCATTGAGCACTAATACGTTTAATTTCGATATTTTTTTTTTTTTACTGTAAAACATTTTCATTCCAAAAATCGTGTTTTTTTTGCTGTTGTTGCGGTTGTACACATCAGCTCTTGTCCACCCAACTACTCATCGGACACATTTCTTCTTTGCATCATTCAAAAGTCCTTTTCATTATGAAAGAGATGAAATCAGTTTCAATTCTCTAAATTTCTTAGTGATTTTTCGAAAGAATGTTTTATTTATTGGCTTCAGTTTCTTTACATCGTGACATAAAACGAAAATTCCTTTCCTAAATTGTTTAAAGATAGAACTGTCAAAAATATAAAATATTTAATTTTAACAATTTTTTTAATCAAAAGTGGCAAAACTAGACTCCAGCAAAATCATTTTTCCGTAATAGGAAGCCATACCTTCAACTAACAAAGACTGACTATACTACGCTCTCCAGTTGCCATGAAGAACACCTGTTTCTGAGCAGAAAGAATGACTCCAAAGGAAAAAATAAAAGATTTATCTACGTTAAATAATTTCTGTAAACATTTTTTGTAAAAAAAAAAAAGAAAATGGAAAGAAAATTGCGAATATGTCTTTTATTTTTTATTTCAAGCCTTTTATTAGCCAGGTTTGTTATTAATTAGTTCTATTTCAAAATTGTACTTAAATTTTATTTCGAATACAGTCGTTCTGTGGAGCTAATTGAGCATGGAGTTAAGTATAACTCTGATGACACTGAGTAATATCCTCGGGAAAGTCTAATCGTCTTTTTGGTTGAGCTTGTGATTACTTGGATTACAAATCTATTGATGAGCCTTGGCAAAGGCTCGGGTACTTTAAGTGCAGACATTTCTTACAGTTATTCGTTTGTAACTTGTAGCGATTGTCGGATTGTTTGTTCAGCAAAATTCTGATATAATTTTGAGAACAGACTCTTGATTCTAATGGCGAAGTATTGGTGCTTCCACGCGGGATTCAACAGTGGGAAGTTATTTTACTCAAGTCCCAGAAATATTGAACAGCGTATGTATCTTCATGAACGTTTTCTATTGCCTTTCTCGTAATACACATGGCAGGGACGTAGCCAGGGGGCTTGGGCACCCCCGATATTTTGGATTTTTGTTAATTGGATGTCAATCAATCAAGCATTTTTGTGAGAAATTCTATCTTTTTCACCTTTCGGTGGAGGGGGGGTACCCCCCCTCCACCGAAATTGTTTTCTTTTGGTACGTCCCTGACTCATGGATTCAACATTAGGACAAAATACATCAACATGAAAGAAACAGAAGCGACGCCTTACAAAGCCTTGACCAAAATACTAAGAAAAGACAATTTTCAGATAAAAATGAATTGAATAAATATAAGATAAAAAAAATTAAATCAAGCTTTTCGAAGACGGATTAAAAGGCGCAAACTAATTTTTGAGAAAGAGCTCTAGCTCAAATACGTATTGTAGCACACAAATCCAACTTAGCTTATCGATCATCAACGAAGGTTCTCAGACAAGTAATTCAATATTACTTTTTAAATGTAAAATAATATATTACTTTAAAAGCTTGAGGCGCTCATCTTCTTACTTTTACATAACATCAAAAAAAGTATTAAAGCCTCAAATTTTTTAAAATTATTTTACATTAAAAAATTAACATTTAATGAATTTTCTAAGTACCTCCGTCGGATATCGATAAGCTAGGATGGATTTGCGTGTTGCAATAAGTGTTTGAACTTGAACATTTTCTAAAAAAATATTTTATACTTTTTAGTACAAGTTTAAATAAAAGGCTTGAAGCTATTTTTTAATCTTATATTTGGGATACAAAGCATCGTCCTAACGCAAGCGGCGACATGAAAATAGACCTTAGTTTATGATATTATTACGTTGCATATAAATCGCGATTTATTAAATTGCTTGAAATTTAACTAGTGCTACTGCAATCATTTGTATCACATATATTCGTCTTTAGATTTGTCCTGTCACCCATTAAATTTTTAATTAAATTTATGAATCATCCTAATGCACTATAATCATGCAAAAACAATGGTTATTAAAACTGGCAGAAAATCTTTAATGCGTGATTTTATTTTTACACACCAGCGCTCACTGGAACTGTTGATTTTTGCTGCGTGATATCTTGAGCCACGCATACCTTGGCGAATTTTTGTCTCTATCTTGTCCCATGTCACGGTATGCGCAATCGGGATTCAGATCCATGAAAACTGTTTGTTGTTGAACGATGTTAGGTTCCCGTTCCTATGCCGTGACGCTCAAACCGTGTAGTTTTTACTGATGCTTTAGTGAATGTGAGAGAGATTTGGTAAACAACTCAGCGAGTTGTCCTTTAAACATTCTGTTGGAAGAGAGTGCGTGCAAAAAACTAATTTCTGTTTTGTTTATTGAACAGAAAGTCAATAGCATGATTACAGAAAATATTCATGCATGTGAATAGACATTTACTGAGAGGAGACACAAGGTAATGAGCTTTATCAGATTTAGAAACTAAGACGGATTTGCGTTCTTTAATTCTTATGAACATTTGCAGTTTTACTTTGTGAGTCTTTTACTTCTTCTTAATATAAGAAAAACTTAATCTTAGACTCGATATACAGAGGAGACCTGGGCTCTTTGACCCATTTTGTGTATAATGATTTAAAAAAAAGAAAGAAAGAAATAGCTATTTAAAATTTTTCTTTCAGCACACACCTTAGTGAACCTTCATGGATAATAGTGGAGGTTTAAATCTTAAAAATGCTAAATAAGTTTTGATATACACTCTATAACAAATAAATCGACGCACCAAGAAGGAGGTGTCCAATTGAGACGAAAATTGATGGATAGGAAGACAATGTACAGAATATTAAATGATTAAAATTTCAGAACAATTGAATAATTTATTTCAGAGTAACAAGTTCAATAAGGTGTTGACCCGCCGCTAGCCTGGATACAAGCTGCCACACGGCGTGGCATAGACCGATAAAGCTCCCGGATGGTCTCCTGCGGTATTTCCTGCCAAATTCGCTCCAATTGTCGAACGAGGTCATCAACAGTTCGTGCCAGATGCAATCGCCTTCCCATCATATCCCAGACATGCTCGATGGGAGAGAGATCTGGTGATCTGGCAGGCCAAGGAAGAGTTTGACAAGCTCGCAGACAGTTTAGAGCAACACGAGCCGTATGTGGTCTGGCATTGTCCTGCTGAAAAACCAGCCCAGGGCACTGCAAAAGGAACGGTAGCTAAACAGGTCTTAGGATATCGTCCACGTACCGCTGTGCAGTAAGTGTACCTCTAATGATGACCAAAGGGTCCGGCTGTCAAAGGAAATGGCACTCCAGACCATAATGCCTTGTTGAGGGCCGGTGTGGCGTGCAATAGTGAAAGCAGGATCCCCCCTCTGCCCTGTGCGTCTCCAAACACGTCTTCGATGATCGTCAGGACACAGTTGGAAGCGGGAATCGTCGCTAAAGACTATACGTCCCCAGTCGGCATCATTCCAACCTGATCGAGCCCTGCACTAGGGTGTCTCGGAAAATACGAATGTCTGAAAATGTTTGCTCCCTGGGGTTTTTCTGGTTCCTTTTGGTATGAAATTACAATGTGTGAAATTTTAAGTCTGTAAGTCAACGTTTGAGTTTGCCTGTAAAGGCATAAAGATTTAAATTTTTTTTTTTTCAGAAAATGCATCATTTTCGGATTTATTGATTTTTTTTTCAACATTTCCCCTGCATTTGAATTAAGTTTTTATGAGTTCTTAAGTCAAAGAAGTATGAATTTGCATATAAATAAGATTCATATAAATCGCAATTACAGCAGAAATTACTTATTCAAGAATGAAAATGGAAAAATCAACTCCCTTTACATCATTGAACGTTTTTCTCGTACTGATTATAAATGTATATTGATATAATAATATGATTCACACTGAAAGTATTATAACATTGTTATGTACTTTGGAATAGTAACACAATACTACCTGAAAAAAAATTAAAAAAAAACCCACAAAATATACATTTTACGAGTACGGCTAAATTAACTGAGTAAAAATTCAAGTAATCTATTGTAAAGTAAAATGAAATTCCTATATATGTGCACTTAGCACTTAAAATCTTATAAATGTTTTAAGCAGGATTTAGTGAAGGTTGGTGCTGATTTCGTAGATTGTTCAACCGACTGTAGCAAGCACTGCTTCTGTTCTTCATCCTTCAAAATTTTCTGAGAAAACTCCTGCACCAGCTTGACTCCACGTTCTGCTATGTCATTGGAGACTTTTAAGTTTTCAACAACTGATTTTATTTCATTATAGTCAGCATCCTCTTCCCATGTCAATGGACATTTTTTCAGCCAGGATTCATTTTGCTTAAATATTTCAAAAAGTAGCCGTGAACTGTGCCCTACTAGCTGAAATAAGTTTCTTTGTAAATTTAAATTTGAGAATACAGGAACGCTCTTTAGTAACATTATCGATTCATTCTTGAATTTTAACAAGAAAGAGGCGATTTTTTTCTTCTCAGTTTCAGAAATCTTTTTTAAAAAGAGAGAAAATGGTATTGTCTCCTCTGCAAAATACCACAAGTGTCGATTTAAGGGCTGCCAGAGCAGCCTGAGTAACCTCAGGATAGATAGCTTTGTAGCTGTTCAAACTATGGCAAAGCATAATGTCATTCACTGGAGCATCTACAGCTTTTGGAGCATTCAACCAGCATTTAATATAAATAAGAGAATTAGAAAGGCATATTTTACTCAGTTTTTTAACTTTTTTTTTGATAATAACCCAATTGCTTATTAAATGCGTATATTTTTGCTCCATAAATTACTGTTGACATCCACCTTGCTTTATGGAAAGCTTCAGGCTTCTGCCAGTGAATTCCACGAGGTGGAATTTCATCTAATATAGTAAGACTTCCCGCAAATTCCTTATAGTCTCCACGAAGAAATAGCTCCTTCTGTTTGCTCAAAATAAGTTTTAAGAATGTGATGGCTTCCTCTTTTAATGATTTTAGCTTCCATTCACTAACTTCAATCTTTTTGAAATTATCTAAATTGTTTGAAACAGTTTTCCATTGAGATTGAAGCTCCTTAAAATCTAAATTATCTGGACTCATAGATTGTCCGAAAATAGACTTCCACACTGCAGACTCAATTAACTTTACCACATGGTGTCGACAAGCGAGGTAAATTAATTTCTTTTCCAAAAGTGTTTCTAGCCTTACGCATGTTCCATTTATCCATCTACTATTTGATGCAGTTGTGTCAAAGGATAGGCCAATTATACTTTCTCATACACCCTATTCTTGAGTCAATTGAAAAACTCTTTTTTCTTGTACTTCAGCAGTTTCGTCAGGTATATTTGGCACCCCTAACAACTTTCCGTCCACATACTCGGACTGCATATCCTTGAACTGAAAGTAAGGGCTAAAAGTTATAATTATTTGACAGGTTAAAGCAAAAGTCTCAAAGTGGGGTAAGCGTACTAAAGAAAGAGAAATTTATTGGAGTACACAGAAAATTCTAGGAGATATGCACATAACACAAAGCAGACACACACACGCGCAATATATAGATATATATATAGTTAGGGGATACATTTTATGATTATTTTCGTAAAATAATCATAAAAAGTACGTGGTCAAAAACGTTTGGAGACTGATTTAAATGCATAGTAGGATCGCTTGTTTTTCTTCAATTTCCGCATAAAGTAACTCTTTCTTGTTGTGATTGCACTTGATATACACTATATTTTTATACATAATAATTTTTCTAAAAATATAACGAGTAAAAAAAAGCATTTCCTTAAATTTAAGGAACATATTTATAAAACTTTTTGAATTATTAAAGAATTTACTTTTTTCATATTTTTTAAAAATATTTAAGGCCTTACAGGCAAACTCAAGCGTTGACCTAGAGACCTCAAATTTAACACATTGTAATTTCACACCAAAAGGAACCAGAAAAACCCCGGGGAGCAAACATTTTTAGACATTCGTATTTTCGGAGACACCCTACCCTGCACCACTGTCATCTGGCTCGGCAGTGTGCAGGCGTGAGTGGCAGGTGGCGTAACGTTCGGCGCGAGTGTAGATTTCGTTCTCTCAACCGTCTGTGAATGGTCATGATGGACACTGATGTTTGGGTTGAACGTCTGATGGTTGATAGAGATGAAGAAGGCGCTGTGACAGCTGATCGCACCATCACTCTGTCCTCACGATCTGTTGTATCCCTAGGTCGACCGCTACCATCCTGACGCTGCACTCTGCCATTTTCCACCCATCCTTGCCAGCATCTTCGAATCGTTACATCATTTCGACTCAAATGACGAGCGATTCTCCGATTAGTCCAACCGGCCTCTTTCAATCCAGTGATACGACCTCTATCAAACTCTGACAGTTGCTCGTAATGAGCACGAATCCTGCAGCGAGACATTTTTTAAGTTGTTGAAAGGTCATCTGAATCGCAATCAAACCGAAAGTTTTAACAACCATTGAAGAACTGCTCCTTATATACGTCTGCTGGATGCGCAGTACCGATGCGCTAGTCAAACTATTCATTCATTCGACACCAAATTTGAATCATTTGCATATCTGTTCAAAACATTCATGCATTCGAAATTTCAAAGCAATCGGATGATTGTTTCTTGGTGCGTCGATTTTTTTGTTATAGAGTGTACATCACAGAAAGACATCAAGTCAGTGAGCCAATCTGCCCCGAAAGATGGGGGTAAGATGGGCCAATTAATGGATTAGAAATTCTAACAACGAAAGCTTTTAAAGAACACAAAATTATCAAATCTTTTCATTTTTTATTGAAAAAAATCCAGAAAATATAACAGTGTATAACTAAGTAATACCTTGATTGTATATCACTATACTGTCGTAATACTGGGTGACCAGAAAATCCCTAAAAAGTTTTAAAAATCATTAAAAAAGAACAAATAATGATAGAAAATTGTTTTTTTGCATAAATAGGTTTAGAGGATGATGGGATTTTTTAATGACATAAAGTTTGTAGTTCAAAATGTTACCGGTAGGTGGCGCTGACATTGACAATAGGAGCCAATTTTCCAATAAAAATTAAAACCTGAAATCTCTGTTATCCTTCCTATGTAGACTGAAATTTTGTATCATAATTTGTTCTTTTTTAATGAATTTTTCGAGTTTCAAGAGCTTTTGATGCATCCTGGGTTCATTAAAGTTTAAAAATCCCTTTAAAAAGAAAAATAATGATACAAAATTGCAGTTTGCATGGATAAGATTAGAGAGATTTCGGATATTTTTTTATTGAAAACTTGATTGCTACTGTGCATGTCAACGCCACGTATCAGTAACATTTGGAACTACAAACTTTCTTGTCCTTAAAAAAATGCCATCATCCTCAAAACCTATTTGAGCAAGCTGCAATTTTCTATCATTATTTGTTATTTTTTAATGAATTTTTAAAGTTTTTACGGACACTTTGGTCATCCGGTACTATAAATTTGATACATCTAACAGAAAGAAGATGACAAAAATATTAACTACTATTTTCTTTGAGATCATTTTTCATCAGAGTGTTGTGGGGTTGAGGGGTGTAGTGGGATTAAGGCAAATTATCTACACGAGGGATCTAGGCCTATGGGTGGGGTAGCCTCCTTGAGGGTCTTTCTAAGAGCTCCTAACCCGAACTTACGCAAAGTTTCGGAGGAAACCACGGAAAACTCTGGACAATTAGGCAGGCGGACTCGACCTGATTTTGAAACAGGCACCTTCCTTCTATCAGTTCAGAGCGCTATTCGCTCGGCCACTGGTCAGGCCATATTTCATCACAATGAATGAAATTATAAAATTCCATGCCCCTAGTAACACATGGCTGATGTGTCCATTGTTTGCATTGGATACAATGAGTAAATCTTTTCATCTGGCAGAGTCTTCAAGCGTACCGTGATTTCAAGCAGCGAAGACATGTCTCGCTTCGTTACTAAACGTATCCAAATTTTGTGTAATTTGATGTCGTCATTCCCGTCTTCTCTCAGTGATTTAATTTTTATCACTTCGCAAAACAGTCTTTCGAAATCTTTAGTAAAATTTTCTTTTATTTTCTTGTCTTCTCGCAGGGCTTTCTCAACTGGTTTGCTGATAAAAATTACAATAGTCCATGTCTTCTTAACAGTCTACTCTTTGTCTAGATCTGCCGTTTTAAAAGGCCTCATATCTTCTTGCGAAGGAAAAAATATTTTTAACAGATTTTAATTTTCATTTGAGAGCGAGTAACAGAGAAATTCATTTCAGAAGCTCCCGAATGTTTCATTTCCGCCGATCATTTATACATAGCAGCACTAATTTGAGAAAGTTCTGTCGTAGTAGGACCTGAGCTGAATCTGCCCAAAGACATATTTTCACAAGAAATCTGGAAAAATACATTTATTGAAAGAAAAATCCCTGTCTTTTTAAGTACAATCATTATGTTTATCGGGTTATTTTCAATGGAAGAACATGTTTTACGAATCCTGAATTATCGTATATGGCTGTTAGAAATTCTTCATTGTAATCTAAGAATCAGAAAATGTGTTCAAATATTTTTTGAATGGTCCATTAACATTTCTAGCAAAGACTGCAAATCCTAGCTTCTTATATCGGAAAATCACAAAAGTATGCTGCTATGAGTTTTACATAAATTAAGAACATTAAATTGTTGTTACTGGCGCTAGAAAAAACACTGTTAATAAAATTAGTTAACATTTCACCATAAAATGCTGATAAATTAGCTACAACCTTTTCATGGAGGAAAGGTGAATCATGCTTTGCTTCCTGAACTGATCAATGAAACCAAATTACAATTCAGCGTTGCTCCATGAAAAGGTTGCAGCTAATTTAGCACCATTTTATGCTGAATTGTTGAACTACTTCTATTAGCGGTGTAGAAGAGAGATGAGAAAAGCAATTGAAATTAAAAGGAAATCGAATTGTAAATAATATTACTAACCGAGCATTATACTAAACCTAAAATATGCCCCTTGTAGCATAACAATTTCATTGCGTTAAAGGAAGGCTATTTAGACCGAAACCTACTGCTTTCAGATAATTATGCACTGCCACAATCATCCATGCTTAACCCATTTGTGCCTGGATATTTTTGCGACTTTCTTCGATTTTTGCTAACACCAGCAGTAATTGATAAATTTCTGATGTCAACTTTTTAAACAAGGGATGATTTCATTTAAAATCATTATGTATAAAAATTGAAATGTCAACATCCGACTTGGCCACATTAAAATATTTTGTGGAATTGAGGTTCAATACTCGCGAATAAAGGCTAGGAAAAATAAATAACGTTTACGACTGATAGCGAAAATGCCGTCCCAAAAAAGGGACGCTAGGCATAAATGGGTTAAGGTATGCTTGAATCCGCATATTCCGAATCGAGTCTAACATTTCGGCTATCGCCTGGCATTCAAAGCTTCGCATAAGGCATTAATTAAAGAAAAATAAATGTAAAAAAAACCGTAAAAATAATGACTAGATCTTTTTAAAACAGAAATAAAAACAAACGAAAACTATTCTCACTCTCGATTTTTGAAAACAAAAAATATATATTTACTCTAACAGCCTCTCAACAAAAGAGATCTCTGTTAGGTAATAAAATGTATGGTCTTTACAAAACATAACTAAATTTCTCAAACCGGCATGTGGGCCCTCTGGGACGTCCTGTCCCGTGTTCAGTGGGTCAACTTGCTCCATATCTCCATTTTTTTCTTAATTTCCGCTTACCTAACTCCTCTACAGATACTTCATAAAAGAAATAGCCTGAAATAAAGCTTTGAAAATTAACATTTCTGATTATTATGCTTTAGAATGTTATTTTCTTATTTTACAAAGTATCAGAAACGATTAATTAAACGATTATTCAAAACTAGCAGTCAAACCCGTTGTAGGGGCTATTATAACGGGTACTAGAAAAAACATTTCTCGAAAATATTACCGTCCTCAACCCATCGATTCCATATTCTAACAGTCACTGGATCTCGACCGACGCGAGCAGCAATACTGCGATAGGATAAACCGCAATCCCGGTTAGCTACCATTCGACCTTTATCAAAGTCAGAAACGTGCTGGTACGCATTTCTCCTTCTTACACGAGGCATCACAACAACTTTTCACGAGGAAACAACGTTCAAATTCAATTCGTGTATGAGAAGCCGGCTGTGCACTTTCTTCATTTAAACGCATAGTAGGTGCCGCAACCAGCGCCTGCTTTGTCTGAATGCGCTGAAAAACTAATCATTTGCATGACACAATATTTTCTTCCTGCCGTTAAATTTCACATCTGTAGCAATTCGCCTTCTTGGTGTAGCAATTTTAATAACGAGTAGTGTACATACGGCCAGTACAGAGACGACATAGAATAACATATCAATGTGGGGTCAGAAACGTCGTCTTCATGTACCTGTTAATAATCACTTTAGAAGAAGTCTTCAAGTGATAGTAAACTTACCGACCATGGTTTTTCAAAAACTAATACCTCTTTCACCGATTGCACTTTATAAAAATTGTTATTACAGAATTATTTCTTTCATTACATTTATGAAGTTGTCTGAGGAAAGTCCATTGTTTATTAAACTTGGTTAAGAAATTAGACGCACACTTCAACACTTCTTCCAAAGTGATTGTTAACAGGTACATGAAGACGACTTTTCCGACCCCGCATTGCTATGAGATTCTGAACCGTCTCTGTACCCCCTACACCACCTGCTAGCGAATCACCCTGTGTGTATATATATATATATATATATATATATATATATATATATATATATATATATATATGTGTGTGTGCATAACACATTTTGTCACGGGGAATCATATATATCTGAGTGTGTGGTAAATATATCTATATTTTGTACCAACTTATTCGTAACAGATATGTTAACAGATCTGTAAAAATTTCGTAATCTAAATAAGAAAGATCCTAAGTTCTTAGTGAATTTACTGGTACTGAAAAATATTTATACCATAGCAATTTTATCTTCAGTCATTCATTAGTTTGTTTTTCCATTATTAGAGGGCACCACTAAATTTCAAATCTGGGGCGGGAGTTGATTACTTTATAAGCTAATGGGTTCATTATTCCATCCAAGGGGAAAACCACTCAAATTCGAATGAGTCATTTTAGTGATTACTTCAACATACAGTAAACCGTGTCAAGTTTTGCTCCATATAGTGGTTTATGCATTCATGTTTCATTCATGAGTCTACGGTTCGAAACCGACATTTTATAAGTGAATTATTAATTTTGAGTATTAATATAATATTTCTGTAATCTCGATCTTGGTGGCAATAAAAAAATTTTCGAAATGCACAGGAATAATTCTTAAAATTCCTTTGTTCCCCAATATTTTAGGGTAACCTTTCCAAATTACAGTGAATCCGAATTACAAATTTTACAGTAAAGTAAAGGAGCTTATACCATCCGAAGAACAAAGCATTGGCTTATTAATTCAACGAAAACCCACCAAGAAACATGTCAAGATCCTGCTGCAATACATCCGTAAATGACAGGTCCAAGTATCTTCACTCATAACAGATGAATGGCGTCACAGCCACACTAGAGTCCATATACAGTGGTGAAAGGTTAGCTTGCTTTGTCGAGCCATGTACGTCTACAGATAATATTAAATATTTGATAAATTTGGGTGAAAATAAATGCGATTAGTTCTGTTTTTACTTTAAAAACGTCAGCGTTATAGAAAATCTTTGGGCATGTGACACTAAAAATGAATTCCATCTTGTAATTTTATCGAAATTTATTCAAACGATAATTCTTTCAGAGTATGTTTTAAAATAAATTTTTCTAAGAAATCGATACTCCTGAAACAGAAAAATTTTCTAAGTTAAGTCATTTTTTATCGGTTTACATGAGCAAATAAATTATATCTAGTATCTATTAAAAGAAAATATCTGTACTAGAATTTAATGAAAAAGCTCTGTATGTGCAATAATGACAAAGCTCTATGCAATAATAACAAAGCTCTATATAAGCTATGCTTCTAGCAAAATGGATATAATGAACGCAGTACGCATGAACTGTATTATTCACATAATACATGATAAACTAAATCGAAGTTCTTCACTGCAAATAATTCCAGTCCCAAATAACGGCATATATACTGGCAGCAGTGGGACCAGCATGTATGCCGCAAATTCCATATATGACATACGTACCGTAAAATACTTTTTAGTATAATAAGTATATACACAGTAGTTGTTTAGTATATATATAGTAAAAAAGTATATATACCGTAAAAGGAGGAGTATATGGAGTATATGTACACCATACATGACGTTTTGAACTAACAATATTCTACTATCCATACATTATCAAACTGCTATAAATAGTAACTCTTTTTAAATATTTCTTATTTTGCTAACCCTATGCTCGAACCTTCAACTTATGGAGTAAGAGGGTACTGCTCTTATCCACTAGATGCCAGTCCAGTTAATATTAACACAGTGAAATTATTGGGTTGGGAAAGAAATTAATTTACATTTTTACAAATGTATGTTCAACACTTATTCATAGTTACCTGATCAATCGGTTTTCAGTTTTTAAAATATGCTGGTAAACATTGAAAAAAAGGCTGCTCAAAATACCTGAAAATTATCCCTCTACCGATTTTTCATTCCCTATTCAAAATTTAAAAAGCAGAAATTACTAAGCCATTCCAACATTTATGAATGTTATTTGAAAAAGCCTTTATGGAAGTGAATTCCTTATTCAATTCTAATTTTCCTGAGTTCCATTTAAGCCAGAATTTTTTTTTTGTTTGGACTTGATCCCGCCTCCGTAAACAAAATTCTGACTCTTAAGCTCTTATATATTCCAAATACTGCACATGCGCATAGGAACATTGGCGTAATAATGGCATATCTTCCACACATTAAAAAATCCGTTATTTTACTGTATAAATGTCGTTTAGAACAGAAGCGGCCCATATACCATATTACCCTAAGATCAAATACTGTAGAATTACCGTAGGTCTATCGTAAAGAAGAAAAATGGTACATCTACTGTAAAATATATAGGCCTTGTGTTGCAATTTTACGAAAATTTTTTTCTATGTATTACAAGAATTGATTTACACAATTTTCATTTAAAGTTGTTTTTTCTAAAAAATATTTATTGCATAAGTATAATTTAGAATTTAGTATTTTAACACACTAACGAAAATTAAGAATTTAACTACACGCTAGCTCGAAAAGTACATCAAATTTCAAGCTACATTTAACTTCAAAAAAGTAAGCAAAATCATTTTTGTGCACAATTTTGGAAAGCAATAAAAACCACAATCATTCTCTCTCTGCTATTAATCTTACATCATAATAACACGAAACAGGATGCGCTTTTTCTAAGGGAATTTATTGAACTTCAGACATCACGAACTCCCACATAGGCATGAAGTTTCGCACGAAACAATGTTTATAGTCTTTTCTAACATTTGAGGTAATGCTAAGCTTATTTTAGTTAACTAATGGCAAAATACATTTACAATAAACCAGTAAGATCAATTGTAAAAGTTATTTCAATAGCTTTTAAACAAATTTAACGGAGACTTGCGCAACTATCTAGCTACATATACCCCTTAGTTTCCACGTCTTACTAGCAGTAATTACAGAGTTCTATACACAAATTAAGTTTATGTACCTTCAAAACTGACTTCGGGACTATCAATCTCTGCTGGAAGTGACTGAACTAATAGTTGAATGTATACTATGGGTTATCACTGTTAAATCGTGCAATGTTGCTCCTTGAGGCATTCCCAATTTATTCTCATATGTGAAAACATGTCTCCCACTGCAGCTAATTCAATTCGGTTACGGTTTATTAATTGCAAATTAAAACAAATTAAGAGAAAGATACTCATCCTCATAAATATACAATTTTATAAGTAATAACATAAAAGTTTTTCTAATGTATGTAAAATAAAATTTATTGCTCTTTAATTTTCCTACAAAAAGAGTAGTCTCGAATATAAAAATGGTTTAAGTGCTCCGCTAGTAGAAGGCATAAATAAATTATCATTTTCTAGCAATGCTATGAAAAACGACTAAGCATTTCAATATCAAGATCGAAAAGAGCTAATCCTGATTTGCTATAGAAAAATGCATACACAATGACTTCAAAATGTTAGGTCTAGTTCATAAAATTGGTATATGAATGATTCAGATTAATAGTCCTTTTGTAAATTTTAAACGCTGAAAATATAATTACAAACGTATACAGTATATTTGATTTATTATGAAATCAAGTTTTAAATCTAAAAGTGATTTATACATTTACCTATAATTTAAATCCGCTCATTCTCAGTACACGGCTTAAATATAAATACTTGACAAATCTCATGTGAAATAACAGCATTAAAAGGTAGTTCCATTTGCAAACAAAAGTAGCAAAGCAGATAAAATTCGATTCAATCCGAAAAACTCTAATGCAAATAATCCAGTGGATTTCCATCAGATGATTATCTAGTTAATATTCTGGACTGCCATGTTAAGTAATCTGTTATCCCAATGCAAATGAATGAACTTTAAAAATTTATTTTGAGAAGACAAATACAATAAAATATAAAGTAATTTTATACTACAATTGACAAAAAATTATCTCCTTGCCATATGAAAGGAAAAAATAAATTATTTATTCAATTTATATTTTTGTTATTTACAATACAAATATTCAATTTATATTTTTGTTATTTTTGTTTGACTTTACAACAGAAATTCAAATCACGTAAGAAAGAATACACTGTAGTTACAGCAAATTAAAATAGCAATTAATATATGTATCTACGGTAAAAGCTCGTTATATCGATATTCGATACAACGATAAATCCCTCTATAACGATAAAAGTTTACGGTCCCACGGAATTTCCATACAATATAATCTCTCCTAGATATAATAATACATCCCCCTAGAACGATAATTTTATTTGGTCCCTTAAGTGTCGTTGTATTGAGGTTTTACTGTATATATATATATATACAGGGTGTCCAGCCTTAATGTGACCCAATAGCTAATTCCCGAACCGTTCGGTTTAGATATGCACTTCCAATTTGAAAAATGTTTTAAAAAAGGTAAATAATGTTTTTACGTGCTTTTCAAACCAAAAAACCCATTTAGAAAAAAATTACAAAAATTAAATTTTTATACGGTCCCCAGGTCCTATCACTTATATTTAGGAAAAGATGCAGTACACAAAAACAAAGTAAACACAAAAAGTTTCATTTTATTACGATAAAAACTGACCAAGTTATGGAACTTTGAAAATCATACATTTCATCCATTTTCTCGGCCAATTTCAAGAAGCTAGTAAGGGACCGTCTCCAAAGTGAAATTAATTGGAACTCTGCCACGAAACATTCGCTCTTGCATGTCACTCTTATGTAAATCGTTTTTAAATTTAAAAGTACACACATTACGTTAATATTACAATAACTGAGTACTTAAGAAACAAAATTTATTCTGTACGTGTAAAACATAGATAAAATAAAATATTTTGGACGAAGAAAACTTTTCAAAAGCAGTTCCAAAAACTTAGACTTATTTACGTGCGGCTTCAGACTGATTTGCTGCGGTACTGATCATGGCAAACGTTAAAAATCCGTTGTGTAGTCGCTTGCAATTGCATACAGTCGTATTCTAATATTACGAATTCTAGTACAGGAGAGCGAGATGTATACAAATGAAGAATACTGCGAAATGGTACTGTTGTATGGGCAGTGTAATCGAAATAAGAAAGAGGCGACAAGACTTTATGGCCTTAAATTTCCCAGTCGAAGAAATCTATCTTATTGTACAATTGCCCGTGCTGTTCAATGCTTGTATAGAACTGGGAGTTGTCATAGACGTATTCCCTTGTCTCGTGCCACACCTTCAAGCTTGCGGATACCCGCTGAGGATGTTCTAGGATATGCCCTGGCTCATCCTGAAAGTAGTGTCCAGGATATTAGCAAGGCTTGTTCCTACTCAAAATCGACGGTGTGGAACATATTACATACGCACGGTGCATTTCCTTATCGTCCAGTCCTGGCGCAGGAGCTAATGCCTGGAGACCAGTTGTATACATCTCGTTCTCCCATACTAGAATTCGTAATATTAGAATACGGCTGTATGCAATTGCAAGCGACTACACAACAGATTTTTAACGTTCGCCATGATCAGTATCGCAGCAAATCAGTCTGAAGCCGCTGGCAAATAAGTCTATTTTTTTGGAACTGCTTTTGAAAAGTTTTCTTCGTCCAAAATATTTTATTTTATCTATATTTTACACATACACAGAATAAATTATCAGACAGAAATACTCAATTATTGTAATATTAGCGTAATGTATGTACTTTTAAATTTAAAAACGATTTACATAAGAGTGACGTGCAAGAGCGAAAGTTTCCTGGCAGAGTTCCAATTAATTTCACTTTGGAGACGGTCCCTTACTAGCTTCTTGAAATTGGCCGAGAAAATGGATGAAATGTATGATTTTCAAAGTTCCATAAATTGGTCAGTTTTTATCGTAATAAAATGAAACTTTTTGTGTTTACTTTGTTTTTGTGTACTGCATCTTTTCCTAAATATAAGTGATAGGATCTGGGGACCGTATAAAAATTTAAATTTTGTAATTTTTTTCTTAATGGGTTTTTTGGTTCGAAAGCACGTAAAAACATTCTTTACCCTTTTTAAAACATTTTTTAAATTGGAAGTGCATATCTAAACCGAACGGTTCGGGAATTAGCTATTGGGTCACATTAAGGCTGGATACCCTGTATATATATACATATGAGTGTCCAGTGAACAATGGTGATCAATAGGTATTTCCTAAACTGTTAATCAGAGGTACAGAGTTCCAATTGCATAAAGGCTTTAATTGTATAATCTATTATATCAGGAACAATCAAAGTCAATAAATCAATTCCTATAAAAATTACGAAATTTAAATCTGTATATGGTCGAGCGATACAACGATTGACAACACCCATCTGCCAGTACTATAATAAAAGTAGTGAAGTGCTTAAGAGAAACCAGTAGCGCTCGAAATTGTCCAAGATCAAGGAGTATCATGGACTCAATAAAGCACGTAGCTGTGGAAAATGTCCTAGGATATTCCCTCGCTCTTTGACAATCTAGTGTAAGAAGCAATAGCAAAGCATGTGGCTATTCTAAATTGCAAGCATGGAGCATTTTAATACATATGGCGCATATCCATATCATCCCATTTTGATATAAGAAATTGGAAGTGCAATCTAAACGAACGGTTCGGGAATTAGCTATTGGGTCACATTAAGGCTGGACACCCTGTATATACTCTCTTAATAATCAAGAGTGAAAAACCAGTGCTGAGGAGTGATATATCACCCTACCTTCGTGACAAAAATCAGCCAACCTCCATAGAGTGAGAAATCACTATTCTGAAGAGTGACATTTCTGACTCTGGACTAGGAGTGAGAATTCAAAAACCCACTCCGGGAAAGAGTGCCTCACTCTAAGGAAAGGGTGACAGCACGCCATCCCTTAAAGAGTGGAGCGCTCTGATCAAGAGTGAGCTATGACCCTTTTTAAGAGTGACCGCCACTTTTTATAGGGTGATTATTCGAGACCGTATCCAGGGGTCCGGACCCTCCCCCCTCCCAAAAAAATTGATTTTTGTTAATAAAATAATAATAATGACGTCTTTTTGTGAAAAATTCTGCCTTTTCCACGGTTTGGACCCTGCCTGAAATTTTTGTCTGGGTACGGCCCTGGATTTATTCCTTGCATATGCCTTGCTTCTGGCTATCACTATTTTGGGAAAATTAAAATAATTCCTTATAAATATATATATATATATATATATATATATATATATATGAATGTATCTGGTAACAGCATTGATTATTATTATTTTTTAAATATTTGGCAAACATTAAAAGATATTTTCTATATAGCATCAATATTTATCCAATCTTGTGAATTCATTGAAAATAAAATCCAATATTATAAATTTAATATTTTGCCCATTTGAAGTCAAATTTTAATACTATTGAATCTTAAAGTATTTGAAATTTATCAATAATATTGAGTGTATATTAGAAATATTTCCAATATTATTAAGTACTAATTACTTTTAATTATTAAAATTTACATATATGTGAATACTTTGAGAGTAATGACCACTTCCAGTATTGGTAAAAACTAGAGTTTAGCCCTGATATATGCTCAAAATGTTATTATTATTTGTAAAATTTTAATTAACATATGAAGTGTGTATTGATATATTAATTATATATTGAGAATATTTCTGAAGCAGTCTCACTACCAATGAACTTTTAAATATTAACTCAATATTGTGAAAACATTGATATCAAAAACCAATAATATTACAAAGTAGTAAGTGAACACATTGAAAATAAACAGTTTCCAATATTGGTAAATAAAATTCCAATATTGGTAAAAATTAGCATTTAGGTCTGATAAATTCTCAAAATAACATTATACTTTCAGTATGACTATACTAATACCTTTTCCACTGAATTTAACATACAAAAAAATATATTCTTAATATAGGGTTGTATTGGAAATATTTTTGAAGTAGTCCTCAATTGATAAATTTTTTAATGTTAACTCAATATTGTTAAAAAAAAATTGAAAACAAAGATCAACTGTAACTTCGTCAAATGTATCAAATGTAACTTCGTACAAAGTAGCAAAGTTAATATTTGCCTCAGATATATTTAAAATGCATTTATAGTATTTGATATACATTGGAAATATATTCAATATGGATAAGTAATTACTTTAACATAACTTTATACCATTTTTAATTTTTTTGGTTAATATTTACTCAATATTACACTGGGAATAAAGCTAGTATTGGTAAAAAGTAGAAAGTTGATATTTAACTTTTATATTGTAAAAATTATAAAACTTTGCTGCTATTGAATTTAAATTAAATATATTTAAAATGTATCTGCAATATCGAGCGCCTTGAAAATATTCTTCATATCGTACAAGTAAATATTTTTGCCGCATTTACCTCCCCCCCCCCCAAGTTTGTCCATAGGCAATCTTTAATACATCATAGCTGGATATTGGGTATATCTATTAGAAGTCCAACATAAAATAGATTTCTCTATTAGAAATTTGAGGTGTGATCTCTCTAATGAGTAAATAACATCTATAATATACAGGTATCTGTATATATGTAGCATAGTTATAATAATTAAACTTCCAGAAGATCTTAAAGATCCAGAATATCCCAAAAATGGCTATCTATTTCATATTCAAAATATCCAAAGATCAGAAATTGATACTTATTTCATATCCAGAACTTCTTAGATATCTATTTCTGGGCTATCTTGGATTATTGTCATGTTCAGAATGATCCATAACAGCTGGAAAATAAATTTTACGTAGCTCAATGGTTACAAGTAATATCTGACCCCATGCATTTTTAGATTCTTGCTTTCATTCCAGTGAGTGAAATGTGGACTGTTGACACAAAACATACAGTATTTAAAATAACAGCCTATTCTGAAATTAAACAGATTAAGAAGGAGTACAGAGTTTCATTTTAATAATCAGATGATGGCATCACTAAAAGGTACCCCCAAGAGTTCCACATGGTTACTAAAACAAACCTCCATAACCTCTAGATCTATTTAGTTACAGAATTCGTTAACAGTTTATGTTTTGTTTGGTTAGTCAAAACGTAACAGGAATAGAAGTGAAAGTTTCAAAATGCTTGGAGGTGATCTGTATAGCCATTGAGCTATGTAAAATCCATCAGCAGGAGATTTATAAGAATTTTCTTTGTCTGCAGTACTATAACTTCATTTGAGGTAATCTGTGATCAAACAAGAATAGAAATAAGAGTTTCGGACATCCACATTACTCAACAGTGTGCAGAAATATTTGATATGTTCAATGTTACCTTTTCTCCTGCTGAAATAAAAAATCCCTGAAAGCTTATTTTTTACCTATGGTACATTTCAGAACAACTTTCACTTACAACAGTATTAACAAAACAATAAAAATAGTTCATGATAAGATATTTATATAAAATCAAAAGAATACTAATAATTTTGATTTTTAAATACGTTTTATTTTAAGCATAATTTATTCAAACTTTCTTTTCAACTTTATTACAATTAACAAGTCTTTTTTTTAAATTTTAAATAAATAAGAAATGAACAGGATTGAATTGTTATCGAAAAGAAATTATTTGAAATTAAATTTCAGTCATTTATACGAACAAATACAAGAATTATGAAACACGAAAATAAAACACGAAAATTAAAAGAGCAATAGCTATCCTTTAATTGAAAACCAAAAAAAAAAAAAAAATTAAATAAATAAACTAATTGTTGGGTAAATCAAAAATATAAATATATCTGCTGATAACCTCTGTTAATGTACATATCATGTTTGGAAATTTAAGAGAATACCTATTTTTCTATTCTTTCCCCTCCCCCCAGAAAAAGGAATAAAATATTTCTAAAATGGAAACTACTTTATAATGATTGATTTCTTTTTTTGTGAAAAGGGGTAAAGAAATATTTTTGTGCAGGCCAATACATAAATAATATAAATCAAAACCAATTATTTCATAATTCCCCAACAATGCCCATTTTGTTGAATACACCCAACATTTTTGTCTTGTCCAAAAACCATTATTTAAGGTTTAGAGGCATGAGCAAGAATACAGGTTAGAATCCTTAAAAAGTTCACCACCCAAGTCAGCCCCCCCAAGAAGACACCCCTCTTGTAGACTTGTCATAACGCAAAGAAATAATTGAAGTTTAGAGCATGAGGGTGAACCATATTAACCTCCATAGATAATGTCTGGGTGAGGGGGAAGGGTGGTGATTCAAAGATTTTTTTTTCACCTCTTAAAAAACCAAATTCCTCTTCTGAACATAATTTATACGTACTTCAAAATAAAAGCCATTTCTTAATTTTTTAATATATATACACATTCATTTCTTTATTTATTTTTAAGTGTGATTTTATTTATTTCAATTTCACTTTTACAGCAAAATAGCTACAAATTACTTAATCTTTTGAAAACTTCAAATTGAAAAAAAAATTCTTTTAATATAGATTTTATGCAAGAATTATTATACTATTGAAAACAGATTTAGAACAATAAATGAAAGTAAAGCCAGAAAAACTCATTAGTATGTTAGACCAAAGTTCAATTAATACGAGGGCCAAAAAAAAAAGAAAGAAAAAACAGTTAATAAAAATATATAAGCAAAGTCTTAATAAAAACATGAGTAATGGAACTTCCAAGTCCAGAGTAGTCTTCAGCCTAGCAAATTTTAGTTTACGATGCGTTCTAAATTTAAAAAAAAATTTAAACTATTACAGAACTGCAGAAGTAAAAAATAGCCTACGAATTGAAAAAAAGTGGAAGATATCTCTTATTGAGACTCATGCAGGTTTGAATGAATTATAAAAGCAATGGCAGTGAACACACAACAAATTATTACAAATTTGGTTTAATTGTATTACATTGTTACATTTATATAAAATACAATCACTGGATTCAATATGAGTACTTCAATACTATTTCACATTCAGGGATTCTTCTAACAGCATCTGGAAGATAAAAATTATGACTTCAACAAGTAATTACAGAATTAAAAGTTAAAACATAACTGCTATTCTATCCTAATAAAAAAAGGGTACCCTCCCCATAATTTGAATAAGACTGAAGAAAGGCTCAAAATCAGAAAGAGTTGGCAGCTAGAATATACTAGAGCATAAACTAGATCTATGTTAAATACATACAAAATAAAATTAGTTAAAATTAGTTTTGTGTGTACATGGATTAGTGTCAAATTTAAATCTCCAACTAAAGCACAGCTTAACACTTTCAACTAGGTGATGAATTTACAGAGGAATAAGTCAGCAGATCTTTTCATTTGATTCAGAAAACATTTTGTTTATAGTTTCACTAAAATCGGAGGATAACTTTATAATAAAAAGTCTGCAAATCTACATACATTTTGGAACACCTTTAGGAGCAGGTTAAATACAATTTTGGAACAGCACAAAAGCATACCGAAAAATGGTAATAATAAATACTTTCTTATTACCATTTTTCATATTACCATATTTATGTATGGTAATAATAAATACTTTCAAGTAACATTTACATATACTGTAACCTTCTGAGTAAGAGAGGGAAGGGAAACAGGGTTCCTACTGTTAAAATTGTACAAATTATGAATAAATGAATAAAATAAAGATGTAGAATTTAAGCTGCCTTTTACATTTTAATTTTGCCACTGAACATAAAAGCAAATGGAAAAAAAAACTGCAATAAAACCTAAATATAGCAGCTCAAAAAAAAAAAAAATCTATTTTTTTACCTGCAAAAAATAAAAGAAAAAAAACTTTAATTTTACAGATAAGAAATGCTTGTACTGTTTTATAAAATAATCTGTTCTCTATGTTCTATTAATATTAGAATATATTGATATGCAAAGTGATTGAGAGCACAAAATACTTTATTAAAAGTAAGGAACACATTGTAGGATTTACTTCACAAAATTTTATTTTGTGAGGTAAATCCTCTGAGGTAACACAAAAAAGAATAATTGGGGACAGTATTGAAGCGAAAATCCCATACCAAAGCAATTTGGAATAAAATTATCCCTGAATCACAGTAACCTGTGTGCAATAACAAACATCAAACTAATAGTGACAAAATAAATATTAAACACATTACTTACTATTGGTGAGTTAAATTTGCAAATTATTACAATCAATTAAAAAATAGAAAATATTCAGGACTTGTAATATATTTTAGGTACATCAAAAATTGAGTAAAAAATAAAGTGATAACTTTGCAATAAAAACTTTTCATGCACAGCAAGTAAAATATCATCAAATAACAACATTCTTAGCAAAGATCACATCTATATGTGGAAGATAAACAAAAGAAATAAATAATTAAACGGAAGTTTGAAAATACTTTTCATATCCAGTCTGGTAAATTACAAGGATTCAATGCTCAGAAGTGTAGCTAGAGGGGGACATTTGTCCCAGGGCATAGGATCCAAAAGGCACCAATTTGTATATAAAACTTTTTCCAGCACATTTTGGTAAACAGGAAGTGATGCAAATTTGTTCTCGGGCACTGAAAATTCTTGCTACACCTCTGAGTACTGACCCCAATTAATAACCTAGATCTTCTTGAAGTCAGTTAAAAACTAGACTAAAGATATTTTTGAGTAATATTCAAATATACATATGACAACATGTGAACACTGACAAGGTTATTGCACTTTGTTAATACTGCAGGCTTAAAAAATCTGAATTTACTAAGGAAGTAAAGTTTACATTTACATATTGTATTAGTAAAATTAAAAAATAATATATTTCATCTGTTTTTACCACTAATGGTGGTACATGTAATATGGTGTCAAAACTGGTAGGCTAGTTTTCGATTTGGTTTGTACCAAAGTACAGATATGAGATTAACAAAAAAGGAAAAAAAGTCTGAAAGAATGTCCAAACAACTTTTGAGCAATTATACTTATGAATTTCAAGAGCAATAAATATTTTAATTTTTATTGATACTAAATCTATCTTACTTATATACAATTTTGCCTTACTGAAAAATCAGAAAATTTTTGAAAAAAATGAAAAAACTGAATTCTTTATAAACATTGAAAAAGGTCTGAATATTAAACTAAATTCTTAAATCTCATCTCTGAAAGTAGCATTTTACAGTTTACATTTTAAACAACAACAGCAGTGACAACATTAATAATAATAATAATAATAATAATAATAATAATAAAAGTTACAGGAGTTTCAAGGTTTTACTTACAACATATTTTTAAGAGGTAGTGAGGGTGCAGAGTAAAAAAATTAATCTGAAGGGACTAAAAATTGATTTTTATACTTTATTTCATTGTTACTTCATAAAATGTTGCAAATAAGACTTGATTTTGCAAGCAATTTATTAACTTGGTGTCAAATATGCAACTTGACATAAAAAATTTACATATAATAGAGATTAAATAAATGACAGAATATAGCATAACATAAAATGATATACTAAAGAGTTGCCTGGGTCAAATGCTTTAATAAAGAATACCACATTGAATTTTACTGTATAAATATTTATTGTTTTACTCATTGATGTAACTTTACCAAAAGTTATACTTTTTTTTCTTTTAAGAACAGCCCTAATAACTTTCTCAATTTACATGAAATTTATAAAATTTAATACATAGTCACTAACTGCCCCAAAGTAACATCACTTTAGGGAAAAAAAAAAACTAAAAAAAAAAAAAACCATATAAATCAATTTGGAAAATAAGAAAAAAATAAACTAAACAAAAAAGTAAACATCTCAAAAAAAAAAAAAAAAAAAAATGTTATTGACAATTATGAAATTATGCGATACAAGCTTTGAAAAAATTAGACCGCAGAGATCAAAAGTATGCAGACTTTGAACTAGTAATTAAGAACATTTAAAGAATAAATAAACAAATAAAACAAAAATATGAATACCACTTATAATGCCAATAGTTTCTTCTCTTTTACAGCATGCCACTGACAACAATTCAATGGTTTTCCACAGGACCAGTTCAGAGTACTAGAAAATAAAAAGATAATAAAGTGATAAACAGCCAAAATCAATCAGTTTTTCTTGTAACATATTTTATTCATCACTTGGCTCTGCAAGCTTTAAAGACAGGCTTCTCAAAAACTCGGTATAATTCAGAATGCTTCTTCATAGACAGCATGATGAACTTTTATAGAACAACAAAACTGCAGGTCTTATCCCATTTTTAGGGAGAAATTCACGAAAGTGGAAACTGTATCTGATGGCTAATTCTCCCTCTATTTTGGACAATACAATATGTTATAAATTTTTCTCTGAGTATTTCACTTCTATAAATTAACCATTTGTATTGCCATAAATACAGCTTGTGAAGAGAAATTCTGAATTTTCAAATTTCTGACATAGTTGAATTCTTTTAAAACCTGTTCAGAAATTGCATTATTTCTTGTAAAAAAAAAAAAAAATAAATAACTTGATTGAAACATTTTGTTTCTACTCAGTGAGACACTTAATGAAACACAATTTTTGTGAGAAATCTACTACCCATCTGATTCAGTGCTTAAGATATACATTCTTCTAAAATGGGATGCTTTGCAATGCAAATAATAATAATAATATAAAATTCACACAGACATGTGTATAAGGAACATTTATAACATATGATATGAATATAAAATTAACTCCCAAATTTAAAAATACACTGAAACAGTAAATAATTAAAAATAAATACATACTTATATCTAAAGACATCCAAAGTAGTATTCACCCTTATCAAAGGTTCTTGAAAAATCACCCAGTCATCGCTGTTATTAACTCTCCTATATTTCAAGAAAATGAGTATTCAGTACATAAAAAACATTCTAAAAGTTTCGTTTTCTAAAGCAACCAATTTATATGAATATTCATTTATTATCAATTTATATATATTTAACTAATGACCACCCAAGGTAGGAGTCTTCAGTTAAAATTTACATTTAAACATTATCACAAGAACAAATGATTCAGTAGTAGATCGAGGGGTAATGGGATGAGTGGCTATAGGGCTTCAGTCCCCCCCCCCCCCCAATCTCAAATCCAGGCAGCAATTACGACATAAAGTCGCTTGAGTCAGAAGTATGGGTCTAAATGGGGGCCCCCTTACATTTTGTTTCTTCACCGACTCTGACAATTGTCTTTCTGTATTTTCCACAGTATTTACCCGCTTGCCCATGATAATCAGGGAACAATCATATTACATTAAATTTTTCAGTAATATTTGACTTATTTATTAAGATATATTTTTCAGTAATATTTGACTTATTTATTAAGATATATTTTTCAGAAATTTGTATATGAATGCATTTAAAATTATTTCAGATTTTAAATGCAAAAATAATGTGTAACAGATAAACAGTGATAATTCGCAAGTAATAATATATTAAGATGCTAACATATCAAAAATATATACTTGTGTAATATATATGAGGAATATTTGAAATATACACCCAATATTGTGGATACATTTTAAATAAATTTAATTTAAATTCATTAAGATTGACAATATAATGGGTAAATATTAATTTGCTACAATTTACATTAGTATTTATTTCCAATTTAATGATAATATTGAATAATTAAGTATATGAACATGAAAAAATAAAAATACTATAAAATTAATTACTTGTCAATATTAGGAATACATTAGAAATATTACCAATGTTTACCTAATATTGTGGATACATTTTAAATACATTTGGGCTAAATATTAACTTGCTGCTATGTAAAAATACTGGTTTGGGTTTTCAATGTTTTACAATCCTGTGAGGTGCTATTTGAAAGTTTATTGGTAATGGAACTACTTCAGAACTACTTCCAAAATATAGGCAATATTGCAGATACATTTAATTTAAATTCAGTAGAAAAAGGATTAAAATTATTTTGAATTTTTAAGTAAATTTTACCAATATCATAAATTTATTTACCCTTAATGATACCCAGTAGAAGACCCAAACTCTGAAATCCATGCTGTCTGCTTCCTCAACAATGTCAATAAATAATGAAATCTGTTCTGCTACCTGCAAGTTCAGAAAACCACAGAATAATATTAAATACTTGAAAAATATAACATTAATGATATGGGCACCCATAAGGGGGGGCTCAAGGTAGGGAACTTGCTCCCCCCCTAGGAGAGGAGAGCAGGGGCAGGGACATACCCCAAAAAAAATTCTGGGAGGGTCCAGAAATTTCGGAGGGGGTCCAAACGATGAAAAAGGCAGAAATTTTCACAAAAAGACTTCACCATTATTGCTTTGTTAATAAAAACTGAAATTTCGGAGGTGTTACAGACCCCCACCCCCCTTCCTGGGTACGTCCTTGGCCAGAGGGTGACTGGTGGGGCTTCAGCCACCCTCGAAATAAGTAAACATAAGAAATGGAGAAAATTACATATTCGTGGGTAATTTTGAAAGTTCAGCTTGAAATTTTTAAGGTTTAGATACGTCCCTAAGCCAAACTCACTCCACCCCCCCCCACTTAAGTATGTTTTTTCAATCTGCAAAGATATGTTCTGATTAAATGAATTTAAAATGAAATATGCTAGATAAATTTTAAGTTTATGAACATTTCCTATGCAATATGTGAAATAACCTTTATTAAAAATGAAGTCTTAAAAAAATGCAACTCAAAGCATGGCTTTTTCCATAACATTACAGAAATAATTCAGCAATCAAAATTAATTGAATGTCAACAATATTATTTGAATTGTCTTAGACTGAACAAGTGTAAAGTAAGCTTTATTTAAGGGGAATAGATGAAGTGAATATTATCAAATACAATGAAGAACCGTTCTGATTATACCATCTTTAAAATAAAACAAACTACATTAAAATCGGCTCATCCATTTGGGATCTATTTTGCCACACACACATCCAACTTTTAGAAAAAAAAAAAAAAAAAAAAACAGGCATTTAGTATCTTAGAATGAAAATTTAATAAACTAAATTCATATTCTGAAAAAATTTAAGGACCCCTTAAAATGGGGTGTCTGGGGCATGTGCCCTCCTTGCTCCTGTGATAATCATGGTCTTATCATCACAGGATTTTCAGTAGTATTTGACTTAATTATTAAAATATATTTTTCAGCAATTTGTACACAAATGCACCTAAAATTATTTATCAGATTTTAAATTTTGAAATAATGTACAGTAGATAAACAGTCTGAATTCACCATTACTGTGATATTAAGATGCTGACACATTAAAAATATTTGTTAGTACAATATGAGGGAAATTTATAATATACACACAATACTGTGTGGATACATTTTAAATATATTTAATTTAATTCATTAACATGGACAATATAATGGATAAATGTTGCTAATTTTTACCAATATTAGTTTTTATTTCCAATATAATAACAATGTGAAGGATTGAGTATATTAGCATTAGAAAAATAATAAAATGGTATAAAAATATTTTTAAAAATTACTTGTCAATATTAAGAATACATTATAAATATTTCGAATTTTTACTTAATATTGTGAACACATTGTAAAGATATTTGGGCTAACTACTAATTTGCTACTATTAAAAACTTTATCAGTAATGGAATTACTTCAGAAACATTTCCAGTATATAGCCAATATTGTGGATATATTTCATATGTTAATTAAATTCAATAGAAAAAAATTAGCATTATTTTGAATTGGTATCTAGGCTAAAAGGTAAGTTTTACCAATTTGAGAATTTTATTAACCAATATTGATACACAACAGAAGACATAAAATCTACCATACCAAAATCTGCAAGGCTCTAAAATTAATACTGTATTACTAAATTTAATATTGTAACACTTACCTTTATTACCAGTAATATTAAACTTATCCGTTACTATACTATTGAATTATCCTTAAACAGTATACAAACTTTTCAATTCCAAAAATCTCGCATTTAACACCAAAAACAATAACTTCTTTTCCGCGTTGAATCACTTTACCGCACAAGTATCCCTTGTGCTTTTCGTACTACTAATGAAAGCTCACACATTCTGAATCACCTGCTACTTTCAGCTGGTTTCCCTGATTTAAAAGTGGACTTTCCTGAGGCCATCTGGGGTGTTCGATCGTAAATTATCCACTTTACCATATGAGAGAGAGGTTTGTGTATGTGTAAAAAGTGGAGAGGGAAATATTACACCACAACAACAGAGCGGTTATTTTGATCTAACAACGTGTATATGTATATTCTAAGCGTGAATCTGTGCTAGAATGTGCAATAAGATAAAATGATGCACATAGACATATTGAAATTTAATCACAAAATATTTTTTTCCCACGTTTATAATTTATTTCAATATAAATTGCATACAATATATAATTGATCATTATTTTCTGCTTTTGATTTAAAATTTTGTTTATACTATTTGCAACAGGCGCGTATCCTTCCTAAAAATCTGACCCTTTACTTAGTTTAAAATTTGATACTGAGGCTACAGTTGAAACAGCTTGCTTACAATTTGATACACAGGTTAGAGCCCTCTCCACCCCCGAAATAAAATCCTGACTGCACCACCGATTTACAAACACACATCAAAACATGCTCAAATATTATATACAGAAACAAAAAACGAATGCAAGATTTCAGCTATATAAGCATAAATAACATACTACGATCAAGTATAGAGACGGATTTAAAGATCAATTTCTCGGAAGGGTATAAAATTAAAAGAAGCAGGCTTGTTTAAGTCTTAAAAACAAAATGTATAGTAAAGCAAAATGTTAACCCTAACCAAAGCAATGTCTGTCGGAAGAGCTGGAGTCCTAATGGATCCGACACTGAATCAATGTATCTTATATGTTGTGAATTATCAAATTTTAAATAACATTTACAATAATTGAAAAGTTATAAGGTTTTACTTACTTGTGTTAGCTAAAAGTATTCCATTACTTGTATGCAGTTGGTACTTCGCAACTGCAGTCCAATTCCAATATGGCGTCGTTTGTGTATGGAAGCAACGCACTCACTCCTGCTGAAGTGAACGCATCATGGGAAATGTGGTGACTCTCTCGCTAGAGTGAGCAGATAGCGCCTTCACCCTTACTCTAAGAGTGACATTGTCTCACTCTTGCAGTTAGGGTGACAGAATCCTATCGATGAAGAGTCATAATGCAATTTTCTCACTCTTATCTCACTCTATCTGGGATCATTTGCCGGTGACTTTTTGTAAGAGTGACAATGTCACTCTAAATTTTTAAGAGAGTATATACATATGAGTGTCCAGTGAACAATGGTGATCAATAGGTATTTCCTAAACTGTTAATCAGAGGTACAGAGTTCCAATTGCATAAAGGCTTTAATTGTATAATCTATTATATCAGGAACAATCAAAGTCAATAAATCAATTCCTATAAAAATTACAAAATTTAAATCTGTATATGGTCGAGCGATACAACGATTGACAACACCCATCTGCCAGTACTATAATAAAAGTAGTGAAGTGCTTAAGAGAAACCAGTAGCGCTCGAAATTGTCCAAGATCAAGGAGTATCATGGACTCAATAAAGCACGTAGCTGTGGAAAATGTCCTAGGATATTCCCTCGCTCTTTGACAATCTAGTGTAAGAAGCAATAGCAAAGTATGTGGCTATTCTAAATTGCAAGCATGGAGCATTTTAATACATATGGCGCATATCCATATCATCCCATTTTGATATAAGAATTATTGCCAGGAGACAAAGAACGAAGATTTGGTTTCTTCAATTTCATTTTGAATTAGCAAAATGATAGTCCATCATTCTTTAGTGACATTTTTTGGACCGATAAGCATCAGTTTACAAGATAGGGCATTAAAAATACACAACCTAGTCACTATTGGTCTCTGCAAAATCCACATATCATTCGTCCGAATAGGGATCAAGTGCATTGGTCGGTAAACGTTTGGTGCAGCATATGGAAAGAGACCTTATTTCGGTCATTTTTTTTTTTTTGATGGTGCTTTAACATCCGAAAGGTGTGCACAGCAGTGGCGGCTCCTCCATTTGAACACATGAGCCCCCAGTGGAAAAACTAAAGAATAAACACATTAACAAATTAAATTTAAAAAATATATATTAAGTACACTTCTAGATTTTTCTGAATTTAAAACACGAGTTTTACTCTCCCACATCCCCCACTATTATTAAACGTGTATATTATAGCTAACGCACTGTGTCGTAGGTTACTACAGCATATTCTTTCGTCGCTCGCACGTGCCATCGGCCCGAGTGGGCCTTTCAACCGGTCTCTGAGGAAAGACCCTGAGAGAGTGAGAGAAAGTTGCGGGGAAGAGAGGCGCTTTCGTTCGCACAATTTTATTCTGCTCAAAGCATATTTTTTTGCCTTTATCTCCTCTGGATTCTCTCTTGGCGTGTTGTGTTCGGTTAGTTAATCCATTTTTTTTTTAATTCTTATTATTTTCTTAAATTTTACGATTTTTTACGAAATAGTGTAAATAATTAAGATGGGAGTCCAATAAGTGTTTCGAAGCCACAGCAATGACATTTTTCAATGTCATCCTTTGAAAAAAAAAATTCAAAGTAAAAACAAAAAAATATTTTTGCTAAAACTTATCTTAGCGACGAAATGTAAGATCAAAAATGACTTGTTTTATTTCAGCTGTCTGCATTGTTTTCCTTTAACTGCTGGAAATGCAAATATATTTTAACTTGTAAGGTGAGTCGTATCTGCATATTTAATTTTCGAAATTGATTTTGTGAACCTTCATTTAAATAACCCACGATCCGCCACTGGTGCACAGATTTTAGAGGGCCCAGTGGCTGACTTCTTAGACGAACGTGTTTCACTAAGAGATCTATCACAAATGTTGTTTCATCGTTATGGCGCTCTAGTACACAAATTCCTAAAGCCTGAAAAGAATAGGAAGTTTGTGCAGAGCAGTTGCACTTAGGGTAACGTTAACGCTAACCGCTAAACGAACCTCCACGCAAACTGCGCATGCGTACGAATAATTGGAAGGTAACGTCACACGTTCGGTTTTCGCGATTTTAGCGTTCTTAATCACGGTAAACCTTAATCATAAAGGAGATCGCAGACAACCGAGTGTGATTTAACCTTTTCGGTCCCAAGCTTTGATTTGGAATGTTTTCTAAAATCCCCGCAAACGTCCGAAAAATGTATTTGTATGCTTCCCCCCACGAAACACGTCTGTTTTGTACCTGTGTGGATGCATCACTGTCAAAACAAGCGTGCGAAGAATGAGTGGGAGTGAAAGAGGGAAAGGTTTATTCTCCCCCCCTCCCCCCACGAAGTATTTGCAAAACGCCTGTTCGTAAATACAGCTGATCACCCAAAGGCTAACATGCAAAGGGGGAGAAGGTGACAATAGCAAACACAAGAAAGTTGTTTTCCACTCATGGCACTTGCAAATGGATGTTGCAGGGCAAGGGGAAAAGAAGCATCGCCCACCCATAAGGCCGGATCTGGGAGAGTGCATTTTTGGCCGGGTCGGTCAGATTGAAAGCGAAAGGTTTAGCTGGTAAAGGAACGAGGTTACCGTGAAATTTAACTTAATAATGCTACAGGAGTTCTCAGCCCGAAATCTTGGAAAATAGTATTGGATGCCTTTTTTTTTTTTTGCATGTATTTTTCCCTGATTTTTTGTTTCGTATTTGGATGCTTTAGGAAAATAGGGTTAATTTTTTTAGGAAATTAATTTTTAGAATTAATAAAATCCCCATAAGCATTTTTTTCTCAAATGTAGTAAGAAATACTGGACACAAATCTTTGGGCATACATACAGCAGATAAAAACTAAAAATCACTATAGACGAATTAAAAATTCTTCTTTTTATAATTATTTTATTAAAAATCCCCCCAGGTTTGTAAGCAAACCTAGATACTTAACAAAATAATTATAGGAGAATTAAAAATCCAATTTGCAAATAGTGCTCGCCGTGGGTTCAATTTATTTACAATTATTTTATGGGGTTCTAATTATTTAGTAACTATTTTTTCTGGGAACTGACAATTCGCATAAAATACTGTCACCAAATTCTTCGGAATTGATACCTCCTAATACACCGATTTCAGATACTACAAATCAATCCTCCATCTTTGCTTATATCTGGCGAACACTTACGGGAGCAAGGGAGACAAACTTTATGCAAAAGTCTGCTTCGGAAGTACTTCAGATACCGTAAATTTTATACTGGCGCATGCACTGCACTGTCCTGTGACGTTTAACACTAATATTCCCGTGAATGAAACCGGTATGCCTCACCAGACCTTAGATTACTTTCTCTGAGGTTTCTTGAAAAATAAATTATATATGAAAAAGAACCAACAAGACTACCAGATAACTAAATTGTATATGTGTAGCATGCAGATGTGTAACACCGAGCATGCTACGCAAAGTGCAAGAAGAGTTTTCCACAGAGGTGCATATTTACATTGCAGCCGAAGAAAGCTACTTTGAGTAAATGTTAAGCTAACAGGATTTGTAATATTATTTTAAATTTCTAAAATGAACGTATTCAAATTTTAAAATTTTTCATTTTCTAATTTAATGCTTAATAGTTTTATTCCCCTGTTTTCTATTTTAAGTTGTTTAACGGAAGTTCATAAAAAAAAAAAAAAATTAAAAATGCAATTTTTATTATAAGCTATATTTTTATGTTAATTTACTGTATATACATAGTTAAACGTTAATCTTCTGCATTACAAACTTCATTCATAAAATAGTTGATGAAATTGCTGGCAAATATTACCATTCCGAAAACCATGTACATTAATTTTTCTCAAATTCATTCTGTATACAACCCCTTTTCGCAACTCGAAAACTGCTCTAACTTTAAGCAGCTCTAACTCGGTGAATTTTGGTCGTAGAAGGACGAATTTTTTGTATTGTGCAGGAAATTGTATAAAGAAATATTTCTAAATATAACTCATAGGACTGGGGGACCGTATGAAAATTTAAATTTCATTATCTTTATAGGAATTGATTTATTTATTGCAATTGTGTATGTGTGTGTGTTTCTGATATAATAGAATAAAAAATTTAAACCATTTTTGCAAGTATGTATCACTGATTAACGGTTTAGAAAATAACCCTTGGATTAACCATAGCACTGGACACTCTATATGCAGTCGATTCCGGTTAATCGGAAAACTGATTAATCAGACCAGACGATTAATTGGACCAAATACTAAAGAACCGATACAAATCCTCTTCATAAGCGTAATATTCTTCGCTTATTTGGAGCAAAATTCCGCTTGATCGGGCCATACAAGAGAACTTCAATAGGTCGAAAATTACGAAAAATTTTTATCCATCGACAACAAGCTGCAATGCTTCGATAAACATGAAAATTACGACGCTGCAGTTGTTCTAACTCCAGAAAAATACATGACAGCATCGGAAGACCATGAAAGTTATGATGATACCCCTAAGTTGATGGAGCAAGTGACAATGCAAGATGCCAGAAATGCATTGAAACTTTTCTCCGCTGTTTTGTGCTATAAGGCAATAAAGGCAATCCGATTGCTGCGTTAGACGTCTGTAGAGATTTCGTGAAAGTGCAATCATTCAAGAGAATGCGTCAATTGACGCTGGAGTTCTACAAACGTTGACTTAAATGTGGTAAGAGCATGTTTTACTATACTGCTGTAAGCGGAATGTTGTGTAGATTGTTTAAAAAATTGTGAATTTTTCAGATGAATAAAATTTGACGTCAATTGTAATTTTTGTTTCAATTTCCTAGACATGCGTGTCGCACAATAAAGGTCATAATGGCATTTCAGTGTATTACTATATAATATACAGTATGCCCACTAAAGTCCCTTGTCACCCTCGTAATTTCAGAACGGCTTCTGCTATTTTTATGAACGTGGTGTCTGGGTTTAGTAAATTGGGTATGCGCTACCGAATGAGACCGCTCACAGCGCCACCTGGGGGAAAACTGCAGAGTAAGCTTTCGTATCTCGAAAACGGTACGAGATAGGGGAAAAAAGTAATTGCAAAGTTGTACAGCGTTATTGATTTAGTACGAAAGACTCTTCATTGACATGGATGTGAAAAACAGAACGGTTAAAACGTGCATTTGTATTTTCGTGATTTCCCACACTGTGACGTCACAAAATGTCAACAGAAGGAGAAAATTTTATCTTTCGGGCAAAACACGACGCCTCAATGTAGCACTGTGGAATCGCTTGCGATTCCTAGTCCAAAGGACTCTGGTTCAAGCCCCGAGAATTGCATCCTTGTACTAATCTCAGCGCAACTTGCACTTAATGTTCGAAATTTTTGCAGTATGTAAATACGTAAGAAACGTCTCACCTGTTCACCTGAGACAACTAGTATAAAAGAGACATCTTGTTGGGTTTCTACTATATTGAAGGTCATGGCCATGGA
>JAWZYV010014644.1:0-95382 GCA_038373885.1 Cheiracanthium punctorium | reverse complement strand
CTAACTAAAATGAATTTTATATACCTTTATCCAAACACTTGCAAATAATTTATAGTTTATGAGAAATACAAGCGCGTATGTTTGTATCCCTTTTGCGATCACCCTTCGAAAAATTATCGAAAAAATAAAAATGGCGCTATATAAATAATTTTTTTTATAAAAATGGTGGATGTTGGGGGGAACATTTTTTTCTTGGAATAGACACTCAATACTGTAATCATTACGATTATAGTTGAAATTAGGCGCGACAAGCCGCGACACCCCTTCAAAAGGCTTTTTGAAATGTGGATTTAAAAAAAAAAATAGAAAAAAAAGTTTACAATTTTTTTAAATAAAATCATATTATTATTTCAAGCTAATAGATACATATAATTAAAATACATATATTTTACTACAATTATATTAAGTATCAAACCAGTCAATTAATTTAAAGAGCCCGTAAAAAATGCAAGGCGAAGTAATAGAAAACGCTGAATTCTCTTGCCGTAAATGAAGAAACTTGCTTTTAAGCCAAGTGTTGCATCTTTTGGATATGAATTATGGTCGAAAAACGTGTATCTCATGATGCATCAGTTACTAGGCTATCCAAAAACATATGTATTACTGTTTTTAAACAAATTTAAAATTTTCGCTTTTCGGCCAGGATTTTGATACGAATACTCCACTGTGCGCTGGTTTTAAAAAAAACAGGGTTCAAGGATCTCGACGCTGAAAAGGTGCCGTCGTCGATTCATTTAACTACCGACAACATGGGGGGCCCTGTCCCGACAAAGAAGTTCTCTGACGCAACTGGATGCATGACTATGAGATCAGCGGAACTCTACATTAGGACATGTTTGGTTATTTTATGTATACAATTGCTGGACTGCATTTGTAGGAGTAGTTTATATTTGGATAAATTTAAATTTTTTTTGGAGGCTTTTTCAAAAGTCGCACAAAAAGACCTCTGTAGAACGGGTTCGACACTATTTTATGTCTTCTTTTAGCACAGTCATGTCCCTAAATAAGCTTACGAAATTGAGATAGCTTCTGATCGGGGCAAGTCCTCAGCGGTGCATTGACAGGGTGTCTACTGCATTTCTCAAAGTCGATTTTCCGACTTTTACCAGAATTTTTGGGAGCTTACGGAAAACATTTCTCGACCATAGATGTCATAGATAGTATAACCCCTTTTTATAGTGTAATATTTTCCTTACAATACTTACTTGACTACTTGAAATAAATTTTCAATTGTAATACAATGATGGATGAACTTAAGTTAGATAGAATAAAAAATGACTACGAGTTCCAAGTAACATATTATAGTTGGTTCAGATTTCACTACCAGTGACCCATACTACTCGTGTAACAGGCGGTACTTATGCGATCTATCTAAGTGACACTATTCAATACAGATGACGAATTTCAAACATAAAAGTTATATCTTTTAGTCTACGACACTTCCAATTTGCAAGAATAAAGAGCGATACTAGTGACAATTTCTATATTTTATCACGGGTCACAGACAGATAGCTTTCTGGCTCTTCTGTCGCAAGAGACACCTCACCACGGAGCGTGAAACAGATGTGAGCATCCCATACTCCACAAACATTCAGAATCATTCATTCTATTTGAATATAAATCCTCTTTATCAGAATTTTTCACTTTTTATTTATGTTTTAACACTTTCCAACAAGGTCGAAAAGTGTTTATGATTTCGGTTTGTCTGTCCGTCTGTCCGCTCACTAACTCGCTGAAATACGCACTGATTTCTACGAAATTTATATATGTTAGTCTCATCTACTGTACCGTGTACCCTATCGAAAAGGGTGCATGTAGCATTGATAGTTTTTCTACAAGAGCACTCAAAATAGTCCCGATACATTGCGCTCTATGAGAAGTTGTTCTTTAAAGCGTGTCATCCTCACTACATAGTTACGCTGATCCCTGACTTCAAGATAAAACTTTTACAGTCATCCCAAAAAGATTAAAAAGTGGATCACAAAAAGCGTCATAACATCTACACCGTGAGTAAGACCCGCTCGAAATTCTTCATAATTATGTATAAAAATATAGAAAACAATCTGAACTCCTTTAAAAATATGAAAATCCACCCGTTCCCTCATGTTGAAGTGACTTTTCGCTATTTTCAGCACCATTTCATTTCCGAGAGTCAAAAAGTGAAACATTTGTGCGACAAAATGAGCTACTGCAAGTGAGAATGACGTCATATGGACGTCAAACTTAACAAGCTTTTTCTAGATGTATAAGCTTATTTATTTATTTTATTTTTTAAATAAAATAATTTCCTAGCGAATCATTTGATATAGTTATTAAGGATTACAAGATGAAGCTTTCCATGGAAAATAGTCTCTGTATAGCTAAATAGTTCTTCTGCAAGAGCACTCAAAATAATTCCAATACAATACGGTCGATGGAAGTTTAGAAACAGGCATCTACTATTTAAAGCATATAATACTATATCCTACAAAATAATTAGCTAATAAACCGAAGACGATCCAGTGCCTACCTCAAATTGCGCCAAAAAGTCGCCAATGTTGGCGACTTTTGCGATACATTGCCAAATGGGGTACGGAAAAGATGCTTTGAAAAATGAATCGAGAATGGTGATATTTTCATTATTTGACGGTAAATCGAAAAATATCTAATGTGATAATATTAAACTATGAAGATTTCATTAGGAATTTTGAAAATTCGTTACTCTCGCTGTAATGAACCGTTTTAGTGTATTATGTTTCGTTAAGGAATGGCTAAGGGCTATCTGCTTAGGAGTGAAAGGGAGGTTGCGTAAGAGGAATTTCTCCGACTGACTAAACGACGAAATCCGTTAAAGTGCAAGAACCCAAAACGGGTTAACGAATTTTCATGGAGCAAAATTGCAAACTTATTATTTTTTTTTTAGCGCATGGAGAACTGTAATTTTAGGACTGCTAACCCTTAAAAGAATAAATGTTTCTGGTTCTACGTATTCGTGCTGCGACGTCGTGATGTTATACAAAATGAATATGTATATTTTTAACCTTACCCATAAGTTTGAATTATTTCGGTTTGTTTGTCCGTTCTGATGTCCATCCGTCCAGTGTTCTAACTGCCGTCAATATACATGGATATATGCGAAATTTATGTTTTTCCTATATACAGTATACCATGTACCCTACTGAAAATAGTAAGTAGCATTTATAATTCTTTTACAGAAAAAAAAAAAAAAAAAAAATCCAATACATCGATCGAACTCTATGGGCAGTCATTCTCGAAAACGTATTTTAGAGATTCGGTTTTTTGTAAGCCAACAACCTTGACATACATATATTGTTAAGGCTCTCAAAGTCATGCTCTCCATTGAACATAGTGTCTGTATTATTAATAGTTCTTGTACAGGGACACTCAAAAGAATTTTAATGCAACACATTCTGTGGCCTTTGAGAGACACTCATACATTTCTAGCACAAGACGACGAGTATCAATTTTTTAGATTCTTCAGTTAAACGATAGAAATTTCTTTTAATATCTTTTAGAGGGTCTCGTAAAATTGCATTTATAGTGATAATACGACATTATCTTCCCTCCGAAATCTCGCCAGATTTAAGGAAAAAACATTGCGAAATGGGGCGCAAAAATAGGGATTTGTTGGAAAATATTTTATAATCAATGCGTTTGGTAAAATGGATCTTTCTTGTCCTTCTTTTTTAATAAAGAAACTGCTCTTTCTGAAAATGAGACATTCCTGAGGTAGTTGGGGGGGACAAAGGGATAGGCTGCTGCCTTAACCCTCAGCGATCGAATTAAGAATTGCCAAGAATGTCACCTTTTCTCTTCTTATGTAGTAGGCAATGAATGATATAAACACTGATTCATGTCATGAAAAAGAATATTGCGAAAAAATGAGTAAGCATAAGCAATACGTTGGATTTATTATATTATTTGTTATTATATAGTTGGATTTATAAACAGTCAACGAGTCTCATTTCAGAAGAGTATAGGACACGCCCAAATGAAGGAGTGGAGTCGTACTTGGATGGGCACACTTTTAGAAAATCGAATCCTTTCATCCTAAAACAGACCTCAAGGGTCTCGCAAAACTACACGCTCATAAAGATAAGACAACTTTCGGGAGGTGATTCAACTTGCCAACTTTAAAACAAGGATTGACGGGACTTCGCGATTAAAATGCGGGACGTGGCTAAAAAAAAAAACCGGGATCCAGTTTATTTATGACAAAAACACAATTAAAACCAGATTTAATGTTTACATTTGATATAGTTTTAATGAATATTATGCTTATTACTTTATAATTATAAACAATCAATCAGACAAACTAACGGAAAATTAACATTCTTTATCTCTCTTTTTTATAATAGAAACAAATAGTACTATCATTTGCAATTCCATTTTTATTTCCTTTAGCACATATAAACTAAACCTTTTCATGTTGCTTTTAAAAAATAGTTAAAACAACCCATAAATGGGTATCGATCATACAACCTATAAAAGTCTCAAATATACATTTACTGAAATCGCACGATGATTTATTTAGAAAGAAAAAAACTTGGAAGTATACAATCGCTTCTGCCGAGATCCTATTTATTTTGAAAAATAACTTCATGTTTAAAAATCAGTTCTCTGAGATCATTATAATTTATCAAAACTACTTAATTACTTATTTATTCTATGGAAACAGCGGGACATTGGACGTCCCGCACACATCTTTCGAGAGACGTGTCCCCAAAGTCCCAGAAACGGTTGGCAACCCCGGAGGTGATACTCAAAAGTTTAGGTTTTAGGTTTGTGCGTTATGGCAAGCCCACATGGGGAGCATCTGCCTACGGGGAGGATGCCTTGGTTAGAGGACTTTTTTAAGGAGCTCTAACGCGTATTCACGTTACATCTGGAGAAAAACGGATCCAAACTCCAAACTGCTAGATCGTCGAACGCGACGCTTGTCCTCAATCCAGGAACTTCAAAACTCCAAAATGTCTACCACGATTAGTGACATGCACAAGGTGATACTCAAAATCTCCCCGAATTGGGCGAAAAAGGGCTGTTGTATTGTAAAATTGTTTTTATAATGGGACGCGTTTTTGTCTTTCTTGTTTGTTCCACTGTTTATAAAAAACAATAAAACCATTTTTTTTTTGAAGTGATCACTCCTGTTCAGTACTGTTTTTTCACACAGACCTTTGCAATGATAGATATTAATGACAAAAATCAATGCTCTAATGTTTTTTAAAAAATATTTTTGAAACATTTAAAAAAATTTTCATCGATTTTCAAGAGTGGAAATATCTATATTTTTTCTCGAAAGATTTTTTAGTTCTGAAAACATTCATTCATTTATAGCATATCTTTTTGCAGGAATAAATTTTTTACTTTTATGCCTTTTGGGGGCTCCACAATAAAAAAAAGCTCCTACATTTAAGAATTGTATTTTTTACTCAAATTTTTATTATAAAGGCACACACTATTAACGTCTTTCAAAAAGAGAGACAGGTGTTTCACCAGCATACAATCTGTGCCTGCATTATAAAATAAAATACAATGAAAGTAACATAGAATTTTAGTCCCGATAAACATTTTTGATTATGAAGGACTATAAATGCAGTAAATGTTAACTTTTTTGAAACCTCAATAAATTATTTTCTCGTATATGGATAAGATGTGGGGTCGCCGGCAGGATTTTTCGAGCCCCACGGCAGGTATTTACGACCCTCCCCCCTTCCCCCACCCTCCAAAACAATCTTATATTTTTTATCCAAAAATGTTTTGTAAACACTTCAGAATTAGTACACTTTAAATTTACAGTAGGCCATCTACATAAAGCCTTGTATATGATAAAACTTCCATAAAAGAATTACAAGTATTTTAAATAAATATACATATAATTTTGAATTTCTTTCTTAATGTATACTGAGAATCACTTGATACAGTTAAATCTAACGCTTTTTTTTAATGTTGAGTAATGCTTTGAAAACTAAAGTACAGTTATTACAAATTGAGTAGCTAAATGAAATTCCACTACATTCGCAGGCAGAGTCTGCAAAGTAGTAGAAAATTAGAAAGAGATTGGAACATCCAGTGTGTCGGTTTTATAGATCGTAATAATATTTGTAAGAGATTCAGTGTAATTAAATAAAATACCTTTCAAGGTGCATTCAGAAGTTACTTTTTTTTAAAGTCTCTAGCTTAAAGTTTTTTTTTTTAAAGCTAGTGCTGCTGCGTCAGCCAAAAAATGTTTTGGGAGACAACTATTTTATTTTCCAGAGGAATCTGTACTCTAAAAATTCGTAACATACGTCCTTCAGTACCGTGCCCCGGGACAATGGTCTCTCCCCTGCCCCTTTGCTCTCGGTGGGCCTACATGCAGGCCCTGATTATCGCAGGGGCAAGAGAGGCCTATGCCCCAGGCCCTCGAATTTGAGAGGCTCCTAAATTATTAAAGTAAGTGAATTTAGTTTAAGCTTTTTTTTTTTTTTTAATGTAGTAAATGACTAATTTTATTTTTCAATTATGAATTTACAAGTTACAAATACTTATCTTTCCACCCACTCCCCCCTCCTTAATTTTACCTCTCCATAGGAAAAATATCACAGCAGGTGAACGATTTCTGCAAAATGAAGGGGTCACTAGGAAGGCTGATAGATTTTAAGTGATGACGCGGTCAGTGGCCGGACCCACTGAAGTTTTTTAGGTAGCTACCCAGCGAGAACGGGCTCCCATCAATAGGAATTGGACGTTTATAACTGTTAATAGGATGAAAAAGTCAGGCTTTTAGTTGTAAGTCTTCATTTTTAATAAAGCTTATTTCATAATGTGGATGTTTCATATGCTTATCATGTTCATAAACATTCTCATTTATCTAATATTAGCATATTTCATGTTGGATACATTAAATCACGACAAAGATTTATATTAATACATAAAGTTGTTGTCAGACACAATAACAAAATGTAGGGTGATTCTGATATCTGCCCCAGAACCCGGTGTGTCATAATCGGGCCCTGCCTGGATGTACGTGTACATTTTCATACTAACAAAGTTTGTAATAAAAATAAAATATCCAGATGATTGAAGTATTGTTAAACACACACAACCGTCTTAAAATTAAAATTATCAGTACTCATTTTGCAATTTCTTTTATCAAATAAATTGATCAAAGCTAGTGTCTTTTGCAATGGTGGACACCCGAATTCGATTTTCGGACACCCGAATTTCGATTCGAATCCTTGTAATGAATTGGGTGGGATAATCCCTTCGGTAATCCCCCTTGACTCGTCGCAAGGAGAGCCCAATGCTTAGCTCTCTCTCTCTGTAAACAGAAGTCTTATTGAATCACGAAGTCTTGTGTGTTTCCGCGCGAAAAAGTACGAAATGTTTCAAGCACTTGCCGCGGCAGAGTAGCGCAAAACCAAGCAGCTAGCTGCGCAAGCGCTGCATTAAGCGACCCCGCAGATTCACTTACCTCCTTTCGAGTGCGGGGACTGCTGTCGGTCACGTGGCATTCGGGCACCCGGCCCGGCGTCAGGGTTGGGCCCCCGGTCCACGCATCGCCCGACCTCCGATCCGACGGCTTTTCCAAGTCCTGCGTACTCGCCGAGCTTTTCTCCTTTTGAGTCTGCTTCTCTCCCCTCCTCACACCTGCAGCTCTGTAAACACACACACCACTAGCATACACGTTCACGCCGCAATCACACATAGCAAGCATGCGCACATTCGCATCACAATTATGCGGACATTCATTCACATTCGCTCACAAACATTCATTCACACCGTCATGCATACAAGCATATATTGACGTCACAAGCATACAAACACACGTTCACAACACAAGCATGTGCGCACACGCTTTCATAACCTATGCACACGTACACCTGAGCACAAATTCCTACACAAACAGGCACTGCACACATAAAGACATGCATGCATACAGTCGCAAACTCCTGTAAAAGAATACATACACAAATACTCCACTCATGTCACTAACATACATACACAAACACACCACTCACGTCACAAGCATACATATACATCCACTTCCCAGTCACACGTGTTTGCACACATACATGCATTTGCCCACACACCCTATGAACATACATTCTCAGACAGCCATGTATGCACATAAAACTTTCATATACTCATTCTCACTGATTCACACAGGTACACAGACGCACGTACGTAAACACGCATGCATGTTACCAGAAAACACACAAGCATACACATGGACTACAATAACATACAAATACAAGTTGCACACAAACTTAGAACTATTACATATCTATTATAATTTAGAATTATATTATAAAGAACAGTTATATAATTATTAGATTAATAGAACATTTGGAACAATTATTAGATTAATAGAAACCTTATATATCAACAAAACTAAACAAAACACTAAAAATAACGCGTTTCTAAAAATCCAATTACAAAATGGTAAACTAGCACAGCAGAGTACATTTAAATGCCAGTATCTAGTAGAAGAGAAACACTACTTAATAGGCTACCTAAAGAATATAGACAATTAAAATAAATATATTTCCCTCACACATTACTGAGTCTCAGCTATCAATACAGGTAACAATAGATATATATAAACTAACAAAATTAAAGAAACTAATGTGATAATTGTTAACCCATTTGTGCCAAGCGTCCCTTCTTCATACGCAAATTTCGTTGTCAGTCACAAAAAATTCGTAAATCTTTATTCAATTTTCCTAGACATCATTCGCTAAAATTAAATATCAACTAAACAAAATACTTTCACCCAGTGAGACGTAAAATTTTCACTTCTTATAAACATACTCTTTTAATGAAACGATCTCTTGTTCATGCACTCGTCAGAAATGTACCTGTTATGGGTGGCATCAGCAAAATTGGAGAAGGTCCTGCAAACAGTCCGCTCCCATTTATAACAGGCGAGTTATAAATTGAGGGAAGTGTAACGCAATATTTTATACATGCATGCATACAACACGCAAATGCAGCAATGTATTTGAAAGTATTCACGTAAATGCATGAAAACAGGTAATTAATTAAAACTGTTTACGTCATCGTTATTCTACTAAAAATTGTTCCTATAGATAGATACGAAAGTTTAGAAATGGACACCTGATCCTTCCAAACTGGCCAATCCTAAGGGATTTCGTCATTTGCCATATAAAACGTAATGTATATCGAAGTTCTAAGCGATTCTGTCTGAAGATGTGCACAAATAAATAGTGACAACTGCTGAAATGATCGCGACGAGTATTTTAGCAAGAGGCCGCACAAAGGGCACGTCCCCCCCTCAGAGGAATCAGCTTTATGCTGCGAAATGACACGTAAATTCAAATGAATTTAAAAGAAGACAAAACCATTTCGTGTCCCCTCCAAAACTTTTGCCGGACTCGCCACTGTATCACTCAAATAACCCTTTATCACTCTTAACCAAATATTGATTGACCAGAAAATTATGGTTAAAAAAAAAATAGATCGGGTAGGTAGACACACTTCACAGTTAGACAAATCTCTGTCTCTTAGTACGTTAGGCAATCTCTGCTTTCCTAGTCCGTCAGCAGATTTCAATCCATCGAAATGACATTGTTTTTTCCTCCCTGAAAACTCAATCGCTTCCCCCTCCCCCCACCTATGCACCGACATGCTCACGATATGCATCCCACCCACTCAGGAGATCAGTGTACTGATCTTCATCGCCCGACACGACGACGCTAGCGATTTCAAGACACTTAGGCCCTGATCCAACAATCCTTTACTTATTTCAAATAGGCCAGGCTTAAACAATTCAGTCCTATCCAACTTTTGGCTCCCCAACGTTCCTGAAAAATACATTTAAAAAGTATAAAGCACAGAGCGCGTGTCAGTACGGCGACCAAAATCACAAGGACAAACAGTCCTTCAGTCAGATTTTAAAAAGACGGACATTAAGGCAATCCCATACCTTTTAAAAGGCTGAAAACGGAAACAGCAGAAATACGAGAGATATCCACTACTAAGACCTTTCAAGGCCTTTCCCTCAGCGAAAGTAAGCCATATCCAGTTCGTATCTTCAGCAGAACAGCGGTACGTTCCTTGGTATCCGGCGATCCAATAACCTCAAAACTGAGAATGAAGGATTTCGAATACCGTGGTGCTCCATAACACCTGAAACGCTTATTCAGTCAGATTTATATCATACAACAGAATACCGAGAAATAAGCAAAATAGGGAAAAATACAAATTGAAAAGTGGCATGGAATAGCGGACATTTTACCAACTCCACACTAAGAACGATGGGTCTCGAATATCAGAGCTGCCAACTCTACCGTTTTTTTCGGGAGATTTCCCACCACTCATTTTCAATGAGTAGCTTATGCTTAAAATGAGGCCAAAAATTTAATGAAGACTGTTTAAAAATTGTAGTGGGAAATCTCCCGAAAAAAAACGGGAGAGTTGGCAGCATGGAATATGAAGAAGCTCATTCAGAGATTTTTTTTTGCCCCCGACCCCCCAACCAAGAGTGGGCACTTGCCAATCGGGCAATCGCCACTACTAAGTATCTCGTTATTATTTGGCCCCCGTGTTGCCCCCTTATGAAGGGACGAATACTTCAACATGCTAAGATTGGTCTGTTAGCCACTACCCGACCTGGACGGCTTTTCAAACGAGATAAAATGATTTTATGTTTAAATTTACTTTTGTCAGTAAATGTCGATCCCTGGCAAGGGCTATTGACCTAGCCACCGACTTCGACAGCCCTGATACCAACAGAGCCCCTCGCCAAACAATAGGAACTCTCCAGTAACCAAGTACGTAATACGAATGTGGAATATATGTTTTCCAACGATTCTCTCTTTACCAATCAATCAGTCTCCTTTCTGGACCCATAATGAAGCTTTGAAAACAACTTTCGGATGCTTCTCTTTATATCAATTTACATGAAAGATAAAAAAATACTGAACCTTCCACCTCCTTCATTTTTTAATAAGGCTATATCTTTCACTCAATCCATACGTTTACGAATAACAGTTTTAGTACTTGAACCTAAATATTACTTTATGAAGTATACAAATATTACACTTAATTTCATTGACAGAGTGTCCTAAAAATTCATATATTGACGACCTATGGATATCATTTTAATATTTATTTAGCAAACCCTCTTTGTCTGTTTCACACGATTTACGTTTAGAATACATTGCACGGAGCGCCATTGCGCGATAAATCTATTTCACTATAAAGGACAAAATAACAACATAGATCTTTACTGTCGCACATTACAACTCGAGTTCGGAAAAGATCCAAACAATAAAAACTGAAGAGTTAACGAAATGATAGGAAGACAATCCATTTTGAACCTTTAAAAATGAAATCACGGATAATGAGTGCGTTAAGTTGGAGAACGGGGACTTATAGCGCACACTGCACATATTTATTATATAAGTAATCAATATAGCTGAGTGCTTAATTATTATTTTTCACCGAGAAAAGCCTATATCCCTTTATAGCGGCAGGGACATAAAAGGCAGGGCCGTGCATAGGGGGTGGCGAACTGAGCAGCTGCCCAGGGCCGCTAAAAAACGGTTGAATTCATGGACATCGAGTAGTCCAATGAAGATCTTGACCTAGAAGTGAAAACTACACACCAGTAAGCATAACCGACATACAATACAGAATTTGTAATTCCAGGCATAGCTTTCTTTTTCAAACTTACAGCATGGTGAGTAGCTAGAATGTAGCTTTTACATTAAGGAAACGCGTTGTATTAAGATCTTAATTAATGAATCCAATGTATTTAATTAGAGTCAGTAGCAGCAACGGGTTTTTACTAGGTAAGTGCACACATTTGAAAGAGCCTCAAATATTTTTTGTCCTGGGCCGCTCAATAGGTTCCGCTCAGGGCCGCTCAATCCCTAAGCACGTCTCTGCATAAAGGTAACATAAACACCCCCTCCTGTCTTTAAGACCACGCAACCTCCCACGCGACATGGGAGTAACGAGAGGGAGTGGACTCACCGGGACGTCGCATCAGAAACACATGGACAGTCGTAGATGCTGGTCTCCAGTTGGACGTCACAGGAGTCGCCACCTGCAATGATTTAATTTTTAAATACCTATTTTATATGAAATTCCTTAATAACAAATATGATTAAAAAAACAATTAAAATTAGTTCACCCTAACGAAAAATAAATCACATAGTAAAATAGTACGGTTTTGTCCATTTCTGGCCAAATAGAGAGAACATTTTAAAAGTTTGAAAATCACGACCGATGTTTCAAGAAAAATTCGGCCTGGTTTTCTGGACCCATTTTTTGCCGCTGAATAAATTTTTAAGATTTTTTTTTTTTAAATGCTAAAATAAGGCTACCGACTAGCGAGAGTTCGGGCTCATTCTTTTGAAGCCCGAGCCCGAGGACTTTTAATTCGAGCCCGCCCGATCTTAAATTAGTTGGAGCCTGAGCCCGAAATTTTAGCTAATCTTAATATATATATAAAATGCTAATGTTCGTTTGTAAAGACAGGGTTTTCTCTATCACCACCAACTCGAATTAACTTCCCGTTGGGGTGGTATATAACCCTTGGCCTCACGGTGAAAGTAAGGGAGTTTGGTCGTGGTGGGTGGTTGTGGGTGGCGAAAATGTGAAAAAATATATATGTCCTATTCTAACTCATGAGAACTTCTGAATTTCGACTCCAGTAAAATATTAAAATTTAACGTTTATCGTCTGTTGCCCTATCAGCAGGAAAACTGAATCTCAAGCAATTATCGTCAACGAACCATTTTACCTGAAACAAATTCAAGTTATTTTAACAAGTGAAAAAGAACAAATTATTTGAATATTCTAGAGTGTTCTGATGCTAGCAATTTCGATGTGTTATGGTATATAAACCGAAATTCAGTGACTTTTCGTCAGTTTGATCGTGTTTGCAGTCGAGTAAAGATTAACTGAAATTAAGAGTGAACAGTAATTAAACAAATTCAAGTCATTTTGACAAATGAAAAAGAACAAACTATCTGAATATTCAAGAGAGTTCGTCAGTGACACCATAATAGCAATCAAGGGATTACTTTTGTGTAACTTTATTACATTACATATACACAATGCCAAGAGGTAAAAAAGTATTTACAAAACCTAGAATGGATTTTAAAAGAAGAAAAGTAGCACGTCAACTTGAAACAGAAGAACAAAGAGAGAAACGGCTTTCAAATATTCGTAAAGGAGTAAAAAAAAATAGAGAAAATTTAACCGAAGAAGAAAGAACACATATTAACGAAGAAGTGCGATCCGGAATGAAAACACTTAGAAATTGTCAATCTGCTGATCAACGTGAAGTGGAAAATAGGAAAAGTAAAGAAAGAATGGCTACTTTACGCAAAAAACGAGCTGCTACCAGTAAAATTGAGAATTTAGAACTTCGGGCGTTCCATTATGATTGAAAAAAACAATACAGTGAACATCCAAATATTATCATCGGAAAAATGGATACGTTATGCGAGTATTGTCATGCACGGAAATTTAAAGGCGAAACTGCTGGTATGTGCTGTTCGAGTGGTAAAGTCAATTTACCACCATTAGATGTACCACTACCACAATTACTCGCAAATATGACTGGAAAATACTAGATTCCAATCATTTTCTGCAAAATATACTAACTGTTGTTATGTATGCTAATACATAACAACAACTTTAATGCTTTGTTGTTATGCATGTCGAGACAACTGTTGTTTTCAAATGACTTCATTTGGAGCTTCATTAATATGCAAGGAAGAAAATTTCAGGCCGGTTTTTAAGGTTCAAGGCCAAATTTATCATCGAGTAGGTTCACTTCTGCCGATGCCAAATGAAACTCCAAAATTTCTTCAAATATATTTTGTTTGTAACGAAGAACTTGAAACAGACCAACGTTGCTCTAACATTCAGGGACTACAACGAGATATTATTTAAAAATTACAACGTCTACTTCATAATCATAATCAACTAATCAAGGTGTTTAAGACTTCTCTAGACCAAATGGCTGCAGATAATTATAAGATCGTTATTCGAGCAGATAAAAGACCAGCCGGTCAACACGAAAGAAGGTTCAATGCACCTCAAACGAACGAATTTGCCGTAGTAATTGTTGATAATGAATGTAGTCGTCGTGATATTATTATTCAACGCCGAAGTAAAAAATTGCAACGTATTGCTGAAATACATCGTAGTTATGATACACTACAGTATCCGCTAATTTTTTGGCAAGATGAGGATGGTTATCACTTCAATATTCAACAAATCGATCCAGCTACAGGTGTCGAAACTAACAAAAAAGTATCAGCTATGCAATTTTATGCTTATCGAATTATGACTAGAAATGATGAATATAACCATATTTTAAACTACTCGGCAGTTATTTCAGCAGTTTATTGTAGAGATGTATGCTAAAATTGAGACGGAAAGATTAGAATTTATTCGACATAATCAATGAAAGTTGCGTTCGGATGAATACATCCATTTGAGAGATGCAATGATAAATGATGCAAACGTCGATAACATAAGAAAATTGGTCATCTTGCCATCGACATTTACAACTGGATGTCCACGTCACATGCATCAATATGCTCAGGATGGGATAACTTTTTTTAAATTTCCAATGGCAAGATAGGAAGACAAATACAGCAAAGGAATGGTAAAAAAAGAAAGAAAACACACGAACAAAAAACTCTGCATCAAATAGTCTATGTATCCAAATGGACCCTAGCCTCCCAGTAGCGGTCTGCAAGTGAGGACTTAGATAAGGCTAGATAGAAGTTAGAAATCTAAATTATCTACGTATTTTTTATACTATTAAATATGCGGTGTATTTTAACCCGAGCAACGCCGGGTTTCGCTGCTAGTTAATAAATAAAAGTCAATGACTTCATCGACAGATTATCACAAATTTTGCCGTTGGTTCGAATGAAAGACAAATACAATAGCGAACTCTTAATGCACTTTCTAATTCTTTTAATTCCATAAATTCATCCAATAATGTTTTTTTTTTCTACCATGACTCACTTTTTTGAATATCTTTAAAAGGAGTATGTTCAATAAAGGAGGGATTGCTGACGAGTCCGAGCCCTACCGATACTATTGAGGTCGGAGCCCGAGTTCGACATTTCAGCTAATAGATCGATAGAATTCAATTAGTACCTCATTGAAAGACTATCATACATTTTCCCGTGTGCGCAAATTAACCCTTTAACGCGCAGTGTTCCCGCTCTGGGAACACCCAACTCGGACGTTTTCACTGTTGCCAGTCACGAAGAATAGATTGGATTTCTATAAAAAGAGTTGCGGAGATATAGCTCCACGAGAATCCTTATACTTTTGATACTTTTTAGCACGTCATTTCCCGTAAAAAAATGGTCACGGTTATTTTTAACACCACTGACATCTGGTGAAAAATGGAAGAATACGAGAACAGCTGGATAGATGGCCCCATGCTGAAAAAAGGGCAGCCGCTGCCATCGCTCGACTTAACGACCCGCAAGATGGCCGCACAGGCAGCTGCGTCAAAAAGAGGTCTCTCGATCTGTGGCACGCGATGAACGTTTCGATCGTCCGCCCTCTTGCTGGTCGTTCAGTCGAGCGATGGCAACGGCTGCTCTTTTTTCAGCATTGGGAAAGGGTTGCGCCTCAAAGGGTCAAACACAAATATAATAGCAATGTTAATGCACTTTCTAACTCTTTATATTCAAGTAATGATCATTATCTTATTTCTCCCATGAATCACTTTTTTGAAATCTGTTTGCGAGGCTATGTTCAGTGTAGGAGAAATTTTTCACGAGCCCGAACCCGTCTGATCTCTACCTATCTACCTACCCGCAATTTGAGAATCCATCTCAACTGAACTAATCAAGTGCTCGCTTACACAGAAGACAGCAAATAATATTTCGGGTCGCCACCATTTACATCACATGTGGTACAACCTACGGCCCGCCACGGCTTTTGATCTGTTCCGCAAAACATATCAAAATCCCGCATAAAACATGCAACCTCCCCTATAAATCTCAATTACACGGCCCTCCACTTCACTAATATCCAAAAGTTTAGCGCGGCCGCAATTTTTCAAAGGTTGCCTGTACCTGGCTTTACATTATGCGAAACGGAGGCCCTAGCCCGTTTTAATCTGCTGCATTTTACAGCTGCTTGGCATTCGTATGTTTTGTCACACACAGTATTTGACATATTTTTATTGTTTCACAGAACACCCTCAGGCCTCGCAAAATTGCTATTTATGGTCGAATATCCACCTGTAAACACTATACTTTAAAGCCCAGTGGTGTAACGGCTAGCGCACCGCGCTGCCGTCCCACAGGTCCGGGGTTCGAAATCCCGGGCTGAGCAAGGTCGACTCACCCTTTCATCCCTTGAGTGGGTCGATAAAATGAGGACCCAGCTTGCTTGGGGTCCAACTCTGGGGGCTTAGCGTCAGGCTGGCCGAGGCCTAGGCATCCGCACCCCAGAGCATATGGTCGCGAAGGCGCGGTTGGGGGGCCTTTTCCGCGCAGAGGGGCTGTTGAGCCAATGTTTGACTTGAAACACTATACTTTAATGGGTAATTAAAAAAAGTTGCTACAAAGATTGAAATTTCCTCCAAGTTATTTATAGTTAAATTGACCATTGATCCAATTTCACAGTAAGAATGGAACCTCCCCCTCCCATTAGAAAGCTATAGCTACGACCTTGAGTTTCCAACACAAACTTTTTGCGCCCAATTCGGCGATGTACTCTACTTAAATCTGGAGAGATTCTAGTTGAGTGGTCAGAGCTGAGCGACGCGAGGACTATATACCTAAATCTGGGGATTCCTTGGGCACAGAATCTTTTTAAGGGTTTATGACGCTTATTCACATTCCGAGTGGAGAAAATCACCCAAACCTCTAGACCGTTAGAACGACAATCACGGGTCAGGCCAAAATACTTTGGCGACATTTTACCGCAGCATCCATATTTACGAATTCGAATATTTCACGGAACATAAATTTCCCCCCCCAGAGAGATTCCAAAATGACTCGATATTTAATGAACGTGAGAGGCTCGACGTCATGCAGTTTATGTGAAGAATTTACCTGTTGTTGTTGGCATCAACAGTCTTTGGAGAAAGTCGTGCAAGCAGTCTGAGCAAAAATGGGTTAATTTTTCAGTCCCTATTATTAGCTCACGCTCTCCTTACATTTATCTCGTACAAATTTTCAATCGTAAATAAAATACTTTATTCATCTATTCAAGTTCAAGTAAATTTTTTTAGACTTGTAGTGCATGACACTGGATGTTAATATAGTTTGCGTTCCAATCGACTGGATAATTTATATACAGGACCGCCCAAAAGATTCGAAATACATTGCGCTCTATGGGCCGAAATGCATTCAACTCGCATATCTCAAAAACTATCAGACGTAGAATGTTGAAACTTTATATTCAGGATTGTTGTAACATAAATTTGGGGACATTTGAGGACAAAGTATCTTTGGAGACAAAATGAAAAAAAGATCTGTATTTGTGGACTGTCCTCGAATTTCGAGGACGTATGATCACCTTAAATTAGACATAAGACCGATGCTTTTGATTCGGGAATCAATGAGGATCCACTGCCAGTCGCCAGAAATCAGTGGCGCACACTGTCGCAGGACAACAGTGCACACTGAATGGAAATCATATCACCATCCAAATTAGTGTAAATAAATCCCTGAGGCAGTTCATCACCCAAGCTCATCGTGAAGAACAGACAGTGTAGTTATGCAGAAAATCCATTCAGACTGCAGTTCACGTAGCACCAGTACGCAGTAGAGATGAGACGGGCTCAACTCGAGCCCGGGCCCGAACCGCGCTCGGGCTCTGTCATTCACAATTGCATTCGGACTCGGGCGGGATCGGGCTCGGGAAAATTTTCTTTATAGAACATACTCCTTGAAACAGATTTTAAAAAGTGATTCATGAGGAAAATAAAAGTACTTATAAAAAAAAAAAAAAAAAAAAAAATTAATGGCACGGGTGCCTAGAAGGTGCGTGAAGCTCTTTGGGTATTTCAGAACGGCGGCTTATATTACTTAGTCATAAGATCCGACATTATTGGATAAACATGGATATAAAGAATCAGAAAGTGCATTGAGAGTTTGCAACTCTATTTGTCTTTAATTTGCATAAACGGCAAAATATTATTGTATTCTATCAATGAATCTTTTTAATCTTTAGCTGAAATTTCGGGCTCCGGCTTAAATAATATTGCTCGGGCTCGGATTAAAAGTCCTCGGGCTCGGGCTTCAAAAAATGAGCCCGAACTCATCTCTAGTACGCAGTCAATAAAACCATTAAAGTACACGTAACTTGCCACTGGTTGATCAAGACGGAACATACACAGGAGGATTTCAAAATAGATGTTAAGGTGATTATTCTTTAAACTGTAAGTGATCGAAACATACTTCCAATCAGAAAAGCTCGCCCAATTAAGAGTCGCTTTAGGATAGGGCATTTTTTTTACTGGGGATTGTATATGTTACAGTTAAAACCCGAAATCAGTCAAAACCCGAATTAACTAGGGAAAGCGAGTTCTAACTGAGTGCGTTAGGGAAAACCCGAATTAACTAGGCAAAACGCGTTCTGACTGACAGCGCTAGGCAAAACCCGAATTAACTAGGGAAAACCCGTTTTATTCGAGTAGCGGTAGCACGTTTTCGAGGATCCCCTATAGCGGAGGCATATTTTCCAGGGGGCCCCCTAAAGCGATGGCCAGACCCACTGACTTTTTTTCGGGTCTCGCAAAGAGCCAACGTTAGCATATTTCCGAGGGGGAACCCCTACAGTGGTGGCCGGACCCCATGTTTTCCCATGTGAATTCAGGAATGTTAATGCTTTATCCACTAAAAATTGGATCTTGCTCCCCCTTCGAAAATATGCTATTGCTGACCCTTTACGAGACCCAAAAAAACATCAGTGTGTCCAGCCACCGCTGTTGGGGAACCCCCTCGAAAATATGCTAATGCGGGCCTTCTGCGAGACCCAAAAAAACATCACTGTGTCCGGCTACCGCTGATGAGGAACCCCCTCGAAAATGTACTAACGCTGGCCCTCTGCGAGACCCAAAAAAACATAAGTGGGTCCGGCCATCATTTCAGGGGGCCCCCTCGAAAATACGCTAACGCTGACCCTTTGCGAGACCCCAAAAAACATCAGTGGGTCCGGCCACTGCTGTAGGGGGCCCCCTCGAAAATATGTTAAAGCTGGAACTTTACGTGACCCAAAAAAATATCAGTGGGTCCGGCCATTGCTGTAGGGGGCCCCCAGGAAAATATGCTAACGCTGGCCCTTTGCGAGACCCGAAAAAAATCAGTAGGTCCGGCCATCGCTGTAGGGGCCCCCTGGAAAATATGCCTCCGCTGTAGGGGCCCCTCGAAAACGTGCTACCGCTACTCGAATAAAACGGGTTTTCCCTAGTTAATTCGGGTTTTGCCTATCGCTGTCAGTCAGAACGCGTTTTGACTAGTTAATTCGGGTTTTGCCTAACGCTCTCAGTTAGAACGCGTTTTCCCTAGTTAATTCGGGTTTTGACTGACATCGGGTTTTCACTGTAACATATACATATCAAACTACGAAATTTTATTTTTATACGGTCCCTCCTTTCCTACTCGTGATATTTAGAAGAATGTTGCTCTTTGCCAAAGAAAATGAATAAAGCAAATCCCGTGTCTCTACGTGGAATAGATTCCGAGATACATCCATTTGAAAATGTTGGCATGCGTCGCCAAGCAATAAAGAGATGTCTGCAAAAGTGATAAAGATGTCATTACTTTTCAACTGAGGTTCATTTATGTTAATAGTCACTCGGTAAGACACAGTTGATTTCTCAAATCTCAATTTAACAATCATTTTCCTATAACGCATGCTTCGCAGTTTCTAGTGAAAGTCATCACGCCACAGTAACGCACACCATTATTGGGTCATTCTCTTTTACTCTTTAAAATCCCTTCTCTAGAAGCGTGAGGTAATGAGTGGGTGACCCCTCCCCCCCACCCCCTAAAAGACTAAATTTTCACTACTTTCATAAAGCAGTAACGATCCTTTTAGGTAAAACTGCACCTGCTCATTTCTCACATTCGAACACGCTTAATTGCTCCAACAATGGGATCTTTATTTAACTTTTATCAACTCATAGTGGGTCCCCTAAAGTAAAGATTTTTACTTTCCGAACATGTACCCTGTAAGGAAAGTATTGTCATCATGAAAAAATTCGAATTCGAGATTTTGGTGTATTGACACGTTTTGGGGTCTTCTGAATTCATTTATGCTATTTTTACGAGATGTATGTATGTATGTGTGTATGTGTGTGTGTGTGTGTGTGTATGTGAGTGAACACGATAGCTCCTGAACGGAACATTCGATTGAGCTCAAATTGGGTATATATGTCATAAACCACCGTCGCAAGACCGGTATTGATTGGGGTGTGAATAGGACTTATAGTTTTTCTACAGGGCTACGACAAAGATTTCTTTTACATTATGGCCTATGGGGAGGAATTCTTGAAAGTGCGCTAGCGTTTAAACGGTACATTCCATGGAGCTCAAATTGGGTATACTTGTTATAAAATACCATCGTAAGACCGGTATTGATTTTGATATATATAGGACTTATAGTTTTTCTACAGGGCTACGACAAAGATTTCTTTTACATGATGGCCTATGGGGAGGAATTCTTGAAAGTGCGCTAGCGTTTAAACGGTAGATTCGATTGAGCTTCCATTTGGTATATATGTTTGAATGATTCATCGATTAAAATTTATTGAAATACTTGGTCATGATCTTAATCGTAAGTGTTCGGAAAGTCGAGTGGAGTCACTCCAGATTTTTTTCACGTCAAAAGTGACGGCAACACAACAGGTAAAGTGGTGTAAATCATAATTTTTAAAAATAAATTTTTTGCTAACTATTTCACTTAGAGAGGATTTGTTTTATTCATTTTCTTAGTCAAAGAGCAACCTTCTTCTCAATATAAAGGGTAGGAAAGGAGGGACGGTATAAAAACAAATTTCGTATTTTAATATGTATACAACCCCCAGTAAAAAAAAATGCCAAATCTGAAAACTACTCTTCATTTGAGGAACTTTTCTAATGGGAAGTATGTTTAGGTCCCTTACGGTTTAAAAAATAATTCCCTTAACATCTATCTTGAATCATCCAGTATAGTGTCCATACACTCGCAATAAAGTACCAAATGTATACGGAGTGCTTAACTTTTCATGCGAAGTCAATAGTTTTGAAAAGGACAGATTAAGTGGCGTTCAATACGCACAACTTGAGAGCTCATATTAAATGGAACTTGCGATCAGTTCACTGAAATATTGAATGGCATCAATTTAATTGTATCAGGTTGTAACGAAAGTTTTCAGCCATATCTGCCTGAAAAACTAACTTCTAACTCCTTAAATAACTGTTTTTGAACTTTCGGTACCAAACCTGCACAGTGTCACATGATACAACAATAGTACTAAAAGCTGTACTCATAATTCGTTTATATTCTGTAGCTGACTTTTTGCAACAGAACTGGAAGTAAAGGATGGTGCTAATCCTCTAGAGTGATAGTTCCATTTGAGACACCCTGTACTTAATGATAACTATATTTTTTACATATTTCACAACACAGTGTTATAAAGTAAGCCTTTTTCTTTCAAATGCCAAAAATCGTTTGACAAAATAGGAGCCAATACGCCAACGCGAACTGTGTGCTGACGATGTTTGCGGTGGCGGGAAACTTTCGTTACAACCTAATATAAATCAGCAGATCATTCATGACGCAAAACCAAAACACTTAAAAAATTGGCATTCACTCAAGCAACTACTTATTCAAAACCAGCACCATAAATCAGTGGTTATTTAAATCAAGATCAAAATAATCTTGGTCCAAACACAAGATTATATCTGTAGTATACAATCGACACTCACTCAAGAAGCTTCTGCGGATATAAATGGAGACGTGGAACCAAATGTCATCTTTTATCAGCAGTTCAACAAGACGTAGAGTTCAAAATGGCGAAATGGCAAAGTTCTCGACAATACAACATTAACTTGCGAATATTGATCACAGATACATGAAAGTGGTACCGAAATAAAGATAATAGCACCCACAACACAATGGCTGCTCAACCAGTTAAAGTTTAAACGTATTTTCAACAAACAAGAACATTTTAGTCGGAGCTCTTGTAAGCACAATCCAGCAGCTGGGCACCGCGATCTGGAGTTTCCATTCAAGGAGCGATCACGTGGAACAAACAGTACTTTTTTTTTTTTTTTTTTTTTGGCCTCTTTGTAACATTACTTCAATGTCCGTTGTATGCACACATTCACCTCATAATCTGCATCGCATAATCTGCATCTGCATCGCACATGCATCGCATAATCACAAAATAATCAAATTACAACAGGAATTCAAAGTTATTTGTAAAAAATGCTGATTTTGTTCATCTTCACTGCGGTTTGGGGTATATTTATTTCTATGAGCGTGATTTTGCATAGCTTGTAATTAATTTTAACAAACTTCTTGACTGAGTGACTATGTAGCTCAGATTTCTGGATTTTCTCCCGAGTCAGATCCAGAGATAACATACGAAATTATTTTAAATACTTTTCGAAAATATTTAAAATATGCCTCGAAAATGCCTCTTCGAAAGAGGCATTTCGAAAATGCCTCTTTCGAAAATAGCAAAATCTGAGTTATCTAAGCAGTTTCCTACAGAAAAGCGACTGTGAACAATGAGACGTAAGAATAGATCAGTTTGTCATCCAGTAATCACCACTGAACTTTCTCACGTGTATGAATCAAGTTATTGACTGAATTCACTCAATTGACTGGCTGCTCTTTTTAGTGTTACTAGCTGATATCAAGAACTCATTATGTTTAGCTCTCGGGGGGTCCCGCAGTGGACTGGGCGCTAAACTCCGTTCCCGTAAGAACACGGCAAGTGAAGCAGCATCTGGCTTGGCCAGTGCTTGGGAGGGACTTCCCCCCTCTCTGCCCGTCCACTGTGGAACCGTGTACGCCAATGGGAGCTGGTTGAACGTAAAATCCGTCGTGGCTCCAAAGTCCTCCAAGTTGTTAGACGATAACCTTTGGGGGTGCCGATTTCAGGGGGGGTTGGTCCCTCCTCTGGAATGGGTTCAAAATGACGGGACCCCGAGCTAAGACGGACTTCCTCCCACTGGGGCTCATTGAAATGGAAGCCGCTCCTTCGGCCCATCGCCTGCCGTTATAGGTGGATCTGTCACCGCAACGCGGTTGCCAGAGGGCATTAGCAACAACAACAACAACAGCTCTCGGGGTTAGCAAAAAGGAACTGCATTTTTTACTAAAAATTCAAACAAACAAATTTCGAATAATATCTTAATGAGAAAGAAGCATGCTGTGCTTAAATATTAGGATTCAAATTTGTTCTATGTTACAGCAAGAATTTTATAAATAATAATTTTTTTTTTCTTTCACGAAGGAGGATCACCCCCCCCCCCCCCTTTTTCTCACGTCTATCTTAATGGGAATGCGATATCCAGAATGTCGCTCTAAATAATATGATTCTTAGCGATATTCAGAATGTCGCTAAAATTGATTTTTTCGTATGGGTGAGTTATTTTTCAGCAAGAATTTTAATAGATCTCTCTTTTTCACTTCTTTGTACGGAGTATGAGGAAGTAATGTGATCCCGAAAAATTTTGGGGGCCAAATTTCGACGAAAAAAACCGATTTTGACTACCTCTAAATTTAATTTTAAGAATTTTTTCGATGCATCTCATCGTAAGCTAGCATGCACGATCATATTAACGCGTCTGCAACTCATTTTGACCAGTGGCGAGTCTACTGTGGCCAGTTTTTCCATGCCGTCTGTACGTACGTACGTATGTATGTAACTCGCATATCTCAAAAACTATTGGTCGTAGAATGTTGAGATTTGATATTTAGGATTGTTCTAAGATCTAGTTGTGCACCTCCCCTTTTGGTCGCAATCGAATGGATAGTTTATGTACAGGACCGCCCAAAAGATTCGAAATACATTACGCTCTATGGGCCGAAATTCATTAAACTCGCATATCTCAAAAACTATTAGGCGTAGAATGTTGAAACTTTATATTTTGGATTGTTGTAACATCTAGTTGTGCACCTCCCCTTTCGGTTCCATTCGACTGGATAGTTTATCTACAGAACCGCCTAAAAGATTCGAAATACATTACGCTCTATGGGCCGAAATTCATCAAAGCGTATTTTAGAGGTATTGGGCTATTTCAAACGACTCAGATGTGATATATGCTGTTAAGAGTTACAAAATGAATTTCTCCATTAAAAAAAGTGTCTTTATCATTTATAGTTCTGCTACAGGAACACTCAAAAGATTTCCAATACATTACGGTCAATGGCAATTTTAGGGGCATTCATCCATTTCAAGCACAATACCGTCCTACCACTATAAGTTAGGTAATGGTCCGACCACGGTCACGTGCCTCCCTCAAGAACTACGCCAAAAGTCGCCAAGCTTGGCGACTTTTGGTGTACGTGTGTAGTATTTAACTCTCAAATCTTAAAAACTATTAGTCGTAGAATGTTAAATTTCATATATAAGATTGTTGTAACATCTAGTTTTGCATCTCGATTTTTGGTTCCAATCTACACAGTTAAAAAAATTCAGAAACGTTACATACTTATAGCAGAAAGGTTTTCCGAAAGTATAGCGTAAACCTACCGATGCTCTACTCGAACTCACTGATTTCGGAAACATAACCCACATTTCGGGGTAAAGTATTTACGGGGAAAGAAATCTTTATTTGGGACTTTGCGCGCATGCGCCAAGTGCCAAGAGACAGAGGGATAAGAGCGAAAGCGTCTTCTCTAATAGCACAGATGGTCACAAAAGAGTCGCTGTGACGTCACAGGGGGTCATAATTGTCACAGGACTGTCACATTGTAACTTGCAGGACCCGATTATGACCAACAGGGACCCCGGGCATTGATGAATTTAGGGGTCCCCATCTATAAAATGTGTTTTCTTTTTCATAAAATTTTGATAGATAAAAGAATATTTCAGAACAACATTTGAAACTGGGGGCCCAGGGCAAAGTCCCTATTTGCCCATGCGATAATAAGGGTCTGGCAACTTGTGAGTGATGTAACTCCACTGTGTGGTCACAGTGAAGTTTATTCGTGAGCAGTCACCAGGTGACGTCGCCGGATGAATACTTAAATAAAACAGCACATTATCTCCTGAAAATAATTTTTGTGGAAAAAAAAAAGATTTAAGATTTTTAATTTATATTTATTAATTATGGTATTTTCCCTCCATTCATATTAAATAATACAAAAAAATTTAAGTTTACAAAACAAGCCATGCCAGAATTAACTTTTGCAGCAGTCACCGGAGAGTTTATTTACAGGACCACCGAAAAGAATTTCAATACTTTAATGTCTATGGACATCTTCAATATAATACAACTGTAGACAGTCATTGTTTGGTCCATGCCCAAAATCTACTGTATCTAAAAATGACCGTCGTCCTCATCCGGCTTCATAGGAAAGAAGTGTAAAATTTATTTACTCGGTCGTTTCGACAAACTTCAGGGATTTCTTTTAGATCAAAAATAAATTCAGCTATAACTTCATAGTTTAAAACACTGATTAAAAGGATACGGTTCATAATCAGAACTGTGCAAAAATAAAATATCAAAGATAGTACTAAGCTCTTATACTTTCGGAGGTATTCAGAAATTTAAATATCGAAAGAAATTCAGACAAAGTTAAGCACAGAGCAAATGACACTCAAACAGATTACACGTATTGAAACTACTATATCCCTCTCTTCTAAAACATCTCTGCAGCGCTTTCGGTTCACCTCGCCCGCACCCACCCCCCGCTCTCATTAAAAAGATTGCCTCTACAGTGTACATGGGTGATGGGTGGGGGGGGGGGGGTGTACTGTGGAAGTCCCACTGTATTTGCACTCTCAGCTCAGCAACATAATTGTGCGCTCAGTTTGTGCATTCCAGGATGCAGAAATTGGGATTGTGCACTTATTCTACGTGAATAAATGTGGTGACAAGCTAACTCATAACCCTGCACTGAGCTATGTATTTCTGATTCAATGCGCATTTTTTGTTGCATCCTTTTGTCAGAACGGCCAACACTCCGTTTTTTTTTTTGTTTTTTTTTTCCGGGAGATATCCCATCCACTCATTTTTAAATTCGACCATAAAAATTGTGCGCCCCAACCAACCGCATTGGGTGAAAGTGGCAGCCGTCCAACCGCCAGCAGTGCTAGGACGGGCTCCGACCGACAAAGCCCCCCCCCCTCCTGATCGAAGGCATCTCTGGCGCAATGTAAGATGTGGTTAAAATAAGGCCAAAAATTGAATCAATCTATATGAAATAAAACAGAGTGAAACTGTCCGTTTGTCTGTCTGTGTCTCGCGTAGCTCCAAAACGGGTGATCGCAGACCTACCAATTTGTACGGAAATTCTCCAAGACGGTCCACCGAACACAACCTCGAAGCAATTTTTTTTCGAAATTCGAATTAGAAAATGTTTTTATTTTTATGATGTCCGATTTTTTGCGATTTTTTCTTGCGTAATACATATAATAACGCCGTCATTGCGCTCGCATGAAACCGATAGTTACATCACCGTATAAGGAGAAAATTTTTCTTTTAAAAACTATTTATTCGACGTGTAACATAATTTGCCAGATTTTGGGAATTTTTCAATAAAATTAAATTGGACGCATGACTTTCGAAAAATATTTTAAAACTGCTACTGCTGCATCTTGAATCATCTGTCAAACTTTTTTATATTGGGCAAAAGACGGAGCACACAATTCGCCCACTTTTAAAAAGAAGAACGGGGAAAAAATATGAATTAGGAGAATTTTAACGAATTTTTTAAGTAAAGAAGGATTTTCATTTCATAGTAACCCTTCTTATGAGTTTCGGTTTTGATATCTTGCGGGTTTGATGTCATGGATACAGTAACAATGATTAAATTGACAGTTGAAAAAAATAATAAAAACGGTCCCGCGAGCAGACGATTTCGTTGCTTTGGCTAGATTTTCTTTTATAAATACTCGATTTATATGTGAGAAGAAAAAATTAAACTGCATAATCCAGAAAAACAATTTTAAAGCCTTTATTTATAAATAGTCGCAGTCTTGTCTTTTTCTTTTTGTAAAGGGTTGCAAGAGAGGGTGAAGTATTTTTAAAATTAAAAAAAAATTGTCCATTTCTGGAGTGTCATGAGGTATTAACGCTAAAAACGTGCACTAATAAGACAGCAAGGTCTGAGGAAAAAAGACATTTTGGAAGTGAGAAGTCACTGCAAACGTCCCATTTTCACACTTTTTTTGATACACGAATGACGCTGACATAGTTTTTTTTTTTGTGTGTTTGTGTGTCATTATATTGCAATGATCCTCAAGTTGTTACATATAGACAGCAAATTTTAAGTCAAACGAGTGAAATAATTTTTTGGCTTTTTCTAGATTCCACATCACTGGAATTAATTCGAATGACGCATGTGAGGAAATTTCTTTCCTACCGTCGAAGAACGGGCGCGCAGCTAGTCCAAAATAAAAACAGTTTTAAAAATTGTGGTTTGAAATCACTGAAAAAAAAAACGGGAGAGTTTGCAAGCTTAGCTTTTGTGGTATTGCCTCGAATTTTTTAATACAAAAAAGGAGCGACTAGCTGCGTGGAGCCGCAGAATATGTCCCCCGGGGGGGGGCAAAGACTATTTCAACGTATGGTTATAATGTTGGAAAGAAGCAAAAGCAAGGGTAAACACTGGCATACAAAAATCCAAGGTGAGGCCCATTGCCCACCCCTTGCTTAGCTGCCGGCGCCCATTGACTACCTGTGAATAGAGTTACCAGCATTTACACAATGAGATATTAATGTGGACGATTGCTACTGCTTCCTCAATTCTGAAACGAACGGATAAAATTTCAAGTCTAAAAGCTTCCTTTGAATCAACATCTTTGCTCAGTTTTTTCTTGTGAGTACGTGCACTCTAACCGCTGGCTCAAACCTCATCATACAACGTTATCATCCTCGGGCATTTCAAAACTCGTTCAGCCCAACAACTAGGAACAAAAGTTACTTTCTCGAATCGCTGATACGTGATTTTTTCATATGATGTTTAGTATGTGTATTTTCAGTATATTTTAGTAGGAAGAAAATAGGGCGAATATACAAATAAAATAGCCTATTATATAAACTTAGTTTTAAATAATTTTATTGTTAATTTTGGATAACTTTAACAAAATAATTTCGCTTTTCTAACAATAACTACAAATCACCACCTCTGGTTTAATGTATTCTTAATAATACATATATATAAAACTATCATTTTCATCAAGAATTAAAAAAAGTGTTAAATGAAAAGTAACAAAAAACTTTTGTAACTAACAACAATCATTTCATTCGATTTATTTTTACATTTACTTATTTATTTTTCTAAAGCGGATCTTGGCGGACAAGAATGAAAAGCGGGACATTTTAGATTCTGTGGGGACAGCGGGACATAAGGTAAAAATCAGGACTGTCCCCGCCAAAAAGCAGGACGTCTGGTCACTTTACCATGTCCATTCTGCCACTCCATTTTCCCATTAACTCTGGCGAACCCTTCCAAGCCTAACATCCCTATGGAGCAGAGAGAAAGAAGAGCGCGCAATCCAGAGATCTTTGAGACTACTTATACAAACAAAGCAAAAGAGAATCTCAAAAAAATACGCCACTTGTTGTGTAAGAGACAAAAACTGTTTTAAACTAACGAATCTTCCTCCCCGGCTTCCCCATCCTGAACTCTTCCTCCGCCATCGTTAAATTTCGGTCGCTTCCAGCCCATCTTCGAGCTCACTTCAGAAAAACGAAACAAACACAGCCCGTTGCCACTTGTAGCTGAAGTATTGGAACATTCGTTTCGGACTTGCTCGATGCTTTTGGACCGGCAGCTTGTGAGGTTAGTGGCCTGTCGACTCCACGCCATTCTCTTTATGCTTGGGTTTGTTTCCATTAAAAGACCAACTATTATTTTTTAACAACGGAGTGCACACTATAAAAAAAAAAGTTTTTTGGGTGTCGAGTATCAGCCAAATTTCCATTTTAGCTAGTTTGAATATGTAAATTAGTTTTTTTTTGTTTTTTTTCTACTAAAGCACGATTCCAAAGAACTTAGGTGTGAGCAGCCGTAATTATTAAGACTCGGGTGCTAATTTCGTTCAAGCACACTGGCTTTCGTCTACGTGGCACGCCGTGGTCACTTTTCCGTTTGATTTATGTTTTTCTGCAGAGTGAATAAGATATTGATAACGGAAAATATGGACTATCCATTCAGAATGATTTTCAAATACCAGGATTCACTTGGGTCGAACGGAAGACAGTGATTTCCAACACAGAAATCCATCTGGAGTTAGGATTTTTATAGAGGAAAACTTAACGAAACGCTTTACCCGTGCCTACACGAGCCAGATCAACCCAGCAAACACACACAGGTTCTCTGAACTTTATCCTTGAATATACGCAATAACCATTTGAACATTCTTCTCAGCAAACCCACACACAGGTTCTCTGAACGTTAATAGACGTTCAGAGAACCTGTGTGTGTTTGCTGAGAAGAATGTTCAAATGGTTATTGCGTATATTCAAAGTGAGATTTGCAGTGACATACGCTAGTCCTCGAATTTCTTATGAAGATAAATTAGACTCTATATTCGAAACGTTGCTGAGAAGGTGGAGGATTGTAAGACTGTTTTAGTAGGAGATTTTTAACGTAGAAGTAAATTTCGATCAAGGAGGATCCGATTTCGTAACTGAAATGGGCATCTTTTAGATTTTCCAATATGCAGCTCAAATCCAAAACAACTAGGGCCAAACAACAATTGGACGCAATTTTTTCAAGCAACAAAATGATGCGATCTATAGGAACACTTTACAGTTATCATTTTGTCCTCTATACGCAGAAATTGTTTGAAGAGATTAAAACAAAAAACTGAAAATCTGCCATCCGAGTGTGTAAATAAAATCTGGAATAATTTTAGATTTTTCCTTTTCTTATCCCCTATTCCACACCCCCCCCCCCCCCCCAAGGGTTCGCCTTCCTTGTGAAATATTGGCCACTATTAAAGTCGGAGTTGTTGTGAAACCAATATAGAAAATTTGCTTGTACTCGAATACATCTATTAAGGACATAAAAGTAAAAATTTTCACTGAATATGGTAATTAGGGTAAAAGCTTGCTGTTTATTTTATATTTTGCTTACAAAAAATCATCCATTTAACGACATTTCGCATGCATATTAATGTCAGTGCTCCTCCAATATTTTTTATATAGCGGTCGTGACAGGTCAACGTTTGATAATTACAGTAAAAACCGAAAAGTGCCCCAACCCCCATCTCCAAGCTGGTCGTACTGATCCTGATTTACTAAAATATCCCGAACTCCTGAAATAATATCCTAAAATTGTCTCAAATTTTAAAAACTGTCTTTTTTTTTTTTCAAAACACCGAAAGAAGGTCTCAGGAACGGCGATATCAATTAATGGCATTCACGAGTTGCGGAGGAAATAGTACGACACAATGAATTTATTTCAGCAGTTTTCGAATGCAGTTAAGGTAAGTTAGGCTACGCTTTCGCTTCAGAAACTGATGACATCATATTCTATCTAAGATCACTCAGTAACAGGATTACAATTGTTTCAAATAGAATAATAAGGGGTTGTTAAAAGTATTCATATATATATTTCAGTAATTTGTAAATATCCTTCAGGTATGTAAATTTGTAAATATCTTTCAGGTATTTGTAACTATCCATCAGGAAGATGCGTACTTGGGAGAATTTCAGAGTATTCGAAAAAAATATCTGTAGCAAAAATATTGAAATTTCGACTCGAATTACCAAAAATGATGTTAGTTCGAACTAAAAGTTCGGAGCGAATAACTCAATTCACGAGCCACAAACGCAACCATTATCCTTTTAATAAAATTAATTTGTCGTCTGCGATCACTAAATGTACTCGACCATAATAATAATAATTTCTCATACATAATTTAAAGTAAATTTTCGGCGATGATTTCTGCCCCGGTTTATTTTAAAAACAAAAAAAAACCTTTTTAAATTTTAAGTAAGCCATTTTTAATACCCACTTTTTACAAAATGTTGAAAAAATTTTTGAATTTTTAAAAAATCATTTTTGTTTTGTTCAGTAAAGTTGGGGGTTTTAAACGGCTAAAGGGTTTAAAAAAGCGTATGGAAAACCCAAAATTTTTTTGCAATTTGTTTTGTAATTTTTATTAATTTATTCCAAATTTAATTTTCTTAAAAGGGGATTTTTTTTTTTATTTCATTTAAAAAATTATTCTCTAGAAAAATGCATTTTTTCCAAATTTTATTTTTAGGGTTAAAAACCCTAGTAAAATCAACAGCAAAAATTATATTTTAAATTTTATGGGTTTTAAAAAAATTAATGTGCTGAATAACTATTAAGTTAGGAAAAGTTTTAAGATAAACAATACACTAATACTATTTAAACCTTTACAGGTGCGAATATGGGTTCCCCGAGTCCGGTTGTTCGAATAACAGCAGCCCAAAATAGTCGCAAACACATTTCGGTCAAGGACTGTAATCTAACTGAGTTTTCGTGAAATTCAACAACCAGGGATCAGTCCAGAAATTTTTTTTCTCCGTGTTCCCATTTGTTGGTGAAAACTGTTTTGTTTTTCTGTGATTTTCAAAAGCTATTTTTGTGGGGAATTTTCATACACCATTTCTGTAGAAAAAGTCACACGTACAAAGTATTTTACAAAACAAATTAAAATATATACGGCAGGGGGCGTAAGCCAGAGGGGATAGCGTGATATATTCCCCCCCCCCTCCGAAATTTTTGGATTAGTGATCGTAAATTTCTGTCCTATTTATACAGCATATACGTGCATATCCCTCCCCCCGAAAAATTTTTCCTGGCTACGCGCCTGATATACGGTAAAATGCCAATGAAAGTGTTGGTTTTTAACCTGTTGAGGACCAGAGCGCGAGAACACAGCGCATCACGATGACCGAATATTTGAGCAGCTTAAATCTCATTTTACAAATCAGATCATGTAAAATCAGCTTCCCAACTACAAAATTGACGGTTGATCCCTCTCACGGCATTCTGTAACCATCTCCGGGGCTAACCACTTCCAATATAAATATTTTACGTCCATGACTCCACGAAGATTAAAAGTTCAAAAAGAGATTTTAAAAAGACACAAAAAAGCGTCATAACATCAATGGAAATGTTATACTTACGTGTTGTTTCCAAATCGCCATTTTAATTCTAAATTAGGGTTTGCCACATAAAATCGTCGAGGGTAACTGCATATGTTTTAATTATCGCCACCGTCTGCCGAGAGTCGGGGGCTTTAAAGTAGAAATCTACCCCGAGAAAGCAGTCAAACACGACAGATACTCATGGATTATGTGCACAATCCAAATAGTATCTAAAAGCGGTGAGTGCAAGGTGGCATTGGAACATGCTTGGCGGAAATTGTAAAACAGTTTTAGGTCTAGGCGGTTTTTAAGATAGATGTCGATTTCAAAGATGTGTTTTTTATGGAACAAGGGGAGAAAAATAAGGCATACTGATGAACATGGGCGCCGGGCAGCATAGGGAAGGGGGTGGGACATGCCCCCCCTCGATTTTTGTATGCAGTGTTTTTCCCTTGCTTTTTTTGCTCTTTTCAACATTTTAACCATCACGTTAAAGCAGTCTTTGCCCCCCCCCGTTGAGTAGTCCGTTTGCCCCCCCCCCCTGGGAAATATTCCGGCCGTGCGCCCATGCTGATGAATAATGATACAGATGTCGATGTTTCCAACTTAATGAATAAGGAAAAAAAAAATAGGAACGGCGCATAAATTATGATTACGCTTTTAATATATATGCACATTAGTGCGTTTTTAAAATTCGAAAGTGTTTCAACTTTCTTACTTTTTTTTGTGTTAGCACTAGGGTGCTATTAAAATCTAACGGGATGAAGAATAATTAATTATGGGATAATAATGTGCTTCTCTCCATTTATGTTTTATCTCGTATAATTAAGTTGTAACAGCGCAGCCGTGTTGGAAATTGCTATTAAAGCGTAAACCTGCGCGAGGGGTATCTGCCTAAGATGGAGAAAACCTACCAAAACTCCAGATCGTTACATCGTCGACCGCGCGATGGGACCTGAACCCGGGACCTTCACACTTCGGCCGTCTACCATTTTTAGTGATATAACCACTGTGCCATGGTGAGGCCGGCTTGAGATTGAAAGGTGCCCCGTTTTACTGGGGAATTTAGAGGAAATAGAATATTAGAATATGCAATAATTAGGCTTGCTTGCCTAAAAACCACATTTAACTATTTTAGAGATTTTGAGTCCCCTTCGAGATGCGAGGTCTGCGTGGTCCTCCGGTGCGCCACTGTGTAAAAGCGTTAAGATTTCTCGAAATTAAATAATCAAATCCCTTTTCAATCCCTTTATGGTTTTTGGTTTTCCAGAGATAACTAAAATTTATGGTTTTCCAGAATGGCCAGCTTCTGAAAAGCTTTTCCTACAAACCCGTCCAAAAATATCTTCTTATAGTATGTGCACGCAAGTAACCCTTAGATTATCATATCACCCGTAGCGTCATGTTTTCGTCACAGCCTGCAAACTGAATTGGGTTTCTAACGAATTTTCAAACCCGTGACATCAAAATGACGTCATTCTCTCTTACGATATCTAACATAAATTATTGAACACAATAAATGAATAAAAATAAAATGAAGAATATGCCCGAATTCCCTATTTAATTCTATCGGATAATGCGGAAGCTTATCATCTTGCCTGCGTCAAAGCCTATTAAAGTAATCTAAAATTAATGTTCAACCTGTTCATTAACCAAGGTTTGCATTTTGCTGCATGCAAATCGGTCCATTATCTCGTGATCTATGAATCTTTAAAATTTTCATTGGATAACATTAGGGCTTGGAGACTTTCCGCCAGATGTAGGGGATGAACGCAAAAAAATAGCCGAAGTTCGGATAATTCTGCTCATCCGTTTCAGCTGCGGAGTGCTGTTTATGAGGGAAGTCTAATTATACCCATTCTGTAACAGGATGTTTCAAAATTAAAGGAACAAACTTCTAGGAGGGGTAGGTCACACCAAGACGGTTCAGAATCACGAAGCGATGTGGGGGGTCGGAAACGTCGCCTTCATGTCAATTAAGAAGACGTCTATAATCACTTTAACCCTTTATAAGGCTGGTTTATGTGCAGAGAGCAGAAAGTGCTTGGGATTTTTCTGGCCCATATTTTAGGATTCATTCATATATTTTCCTTCAACTGTAATATCCCACTTGAAAATTGGAGAAACAAGTATTAAAAAAACATAGAAATTTTGAGGGAGAATACATTCATTATTCAGAAAATCAAAGTCGGAAAACTACCTGCTGCTTGTACACGGAATTAAATGCAAAAATATATAATTAAAAATGATGATTCTTATGCTCCATTTTCAAGTAGTTATTCGAGCTTTCTTTAAAATGAAGAATGAAAGAAAAGTTCATAAGCCAAATATAAATTAGAATTTAGATGTATTTAAAAAATAAACATCCAATATAACTGAACAAAAATCGGAAAATTCACTCATGATAATTGATTTCTGTATTGAATAGATCGTAGGTGGTAAGTATTTTTACTACGGCCTTATAAAGGGTTAATTTAAGAGAGTTCAAGTAATAGTGAACTTTCCGACTGCGGTTTTTCAACAACTAATGCATCTTTTATATATTGCACTTGATAAAAATTGTCAACTGAGAATTCTTTTTTCCCCATTACATGAATGAAATTGTCGGAGGAGAGCCTATTGTTTAGGAAACTTAATTAAGACATTAGACACACAGTTAGTTCAACACATCTTCCGAAGTGATTAATAACAAGTACGAGAAGACGGCGTTTAAGATCCCACATCGCTATGTCATTTTGAACAGTCTTGGTGTGTCCTACCCCTCTTGGAAGTTTGTTCCTCTAATTTTGAAACATCCTGCATAATATGTATTAAGTAAGCAGCCTCTCATTACCCAATAACATAAATATTCCCTCTTTCTTATAAAATGATGCCCAACTATAAGACCCTGAGAAACCAAAGAGAACGTTTTTGTTTTTTTAGTTCTACAAATATACTCCTGCTACTAGAATATACTACACACTTTTCGGACAGCTTTTGAAACACTGGCGTATTTCGATAAAACCGCGGGTCAAAAAATAACTGTCAAAAGCAGATGACATTAGGAAAACCGCAATCTTATAGCGCAAACAGTGAAAGGATGAAATCATTTTGTCAAGCTTAACCAAACGCTAGATTTCTTTTTTTTTCTCTCTCCCCCAATCGTGCAGTTTTGTAAACAAGAAGAGAAGTTTGTTTTGATAATAAAGATCGATTCGCACTGCAGAAAACTCGGCTTGAAATAGAAGTGAAGAGGAGGGAGAGGGGAAAGCAAGACATGCTTCAATAAACGAACACAAGAAAAAGAAAAAAAAATAATCGCAGAGTACAGCAAACAAAAGATATAACTGTATTTAAGAAACTAAAAAGTGAAAAAAGGGAAATAAAAGTTTTATTTATGTAAAAACTTTCGGAATTGTTTAAATAGTAAGTTGCTCATAAGAAAAAAATATATCTCGACTATTCGAGCCTTGTCAGGGGAGACCCCTCTAAATGCCCCCTAATTTTTTAGTTTCATTATTACCATAGTAGATGTGTTTTGACAGTTGACCATCACTCCATTTCGGTGGTGCATTATCTGCATGTTTTAAGAAATCAGATTATTCATTCTTATTTTGACTCCGAAACTTATCTGTTTTCGCTTAAAATGTTCATTCGAATTTTACTGATAAGATTGCTTTGTAGAAAAGGCGACTCAGCGCTCATTGTAGAGAAGAATCAAAAACTATATGTATGCTGAGGAATGTGATGGGGGGGAGGGCCCTTTGGAAGTGATCCTTTGTTGGAGGGGGACACAGTGTCAAAAGGTTGGGACCGCTGGTCTATGGAACCAGAATAGTACACAGGCGTGCATCTCTAATTCCAAAGCAAATATCGACATGAGAAGAGATCTGGTCTGTACAGAGGATGAGCAGAGCGTCTCGGCGATAGTTCTTCGACGTAGTCGGAACAGCGTTTGCAACATGCAGCCTGGCGTTATCGCGCAACGGAATGTTGCCACCCACTCAGTGTTCAAAGTGCACAGCTAACATTCGGGCATGAATTCCACATCCTGACACAATTACGTCCATAATTTTGCAAACTATCTGAAGATTGGCGGAATATCGCCAAATTAAGTGCCAAAAATATTTTTTTCAAACTGAGCCCAGCATTGATGTAAATTAATTGGCATCTAACATTGGGGGGGGGGCACTGGCGCACACAAGGCGGAGGTCCAGGGGTCTGGACCCCACCCCCCCCATCGGCTTTTGAATTTTTTTTCGATTGATTATTACCCTATATCTATAGTAAATAAAATGATTCCAAAAAAAGGTAGCAATAGTTTCAGTTCTAATAAATAAAAAAAGAATTTTTTTTCTCGTTTTCCTCAACATTTCAAAAACGAACTGAAAGAGAACATAAAACACCATCTTGTTCTCAAAACTGTACAACTATTATTTTGCTTCCTATTGTATTGTGTAGTGTATTCTTAGGGAACTGGATGGGACGAGTTTTGATGAATTCCATCTAATGAAAACGAGTTCTTTCATCACTGATTTTTGTCAATCTGGAGCATCCCTAAAAGTTGGACCCCCCCCCCCTCCCAACTGTAAAAGTTGGACCCCCCAGGCCAAAAATCCTGTGTGCGCGCCGTAGGGGCTACTGGGGGACGGCAAAATGTCTATGGGTAGAATAATATTTTCCAACTAAGTGACAATTTGAATTTTCGTGATTTTTTTTTTTAGAGGACAATCGCCCTCCCCCTCGTCCTTAGTAAGTTAAGTCTATGGAACACAGCTTGGTGGCATCTCAAATATTTGGCTAAGAATCTCTAAACCTTAGTATTATAGTAGTATTGTATCTCTTTCAATGGAAATAAGTTTAGATGAAGTGTACCGAAAATATTTATGATTTAACAGACATACAAGGAAGTCATGTGGTGCCCACATCAAATTTTTTCTTAAAAGTGTAACAATGAAAACAGAAATTGGCGGGCTGGCCACAACTGCTCATTAGAAAACTTTGACACTTGCCCATTAGGCATTGTCCACTACAACTGGTGGCCATTTCATTATGGGGGCCCCCACTGGGCGACCAGCCTTTTACCCTATGAAAGGACGGACAAGTTACTATTCATGGCCTAGCCGGGATTCGAACCCGGACCCAAGGCGTGATAGAATGATTCTAGAGCCACTACAGTTCCACAGAAAAACAAGGCGTGCGCGAAAAGGATGCGCGTGAGATCTTGCCGCAAGTCAGCTGCTTGAAGAAGTGCCTCAAGTTCATTCCTTCGATGACAAGCCGAAAAGGTTATTACCAAGTCCCAGTTCGCTGCGGGGTGTCTCCTCCGATAGTTTTTTCATAACCCTTTCCCCCTCTTTTTCGACGAGTTATCCCATGAACGAGCTATCCCACGACGAGTTATCTCACGAGCTGTTGTGCTTGCGCAGGCGCAATGACAGCACCGGGACGGATTTGTGTGCTTAACACGGAGCCGCGTGGAGACTCATGATTGGAGAACAAGACTGCTCACAACAGAGCTTTGAAAGCACACTGACGATCCGATATCAGAACCATTTTTAAAAAATTTCTTTTGAAAAAGACTAAACTGACTCTGACTAAAAGAGCTCGTTACTTTCGACACAGGCGAGTTTCGAAAATTTAACCTTTAGCTTCTCCAGCTAGGACACGAAGAAAACTTTTATAAGAGGTACAAATTTTCCATTCTACTTTATACCGAAAGAAGAAACAAGAGGAAAAAAAAAACTAACGTTTCCACGAACTTTTATTATTTTAAATTTATCTTTTGTGCAAACTTTCAGCGCTCTTCTTAAAATTTCAAAACTTCTCGAAAGTTTCTGTTTTTGTTAACGTTAAAAAAACAAAAGAAAGAAAAACTAAGACATCCCCTAAGAGAAAATAGTTTATAATCCCCTAAAAATACCAGTGACTGGGAGAAAAGAACAAAAGCGGGCGGGAAAAGTTTGAGATTGGGCAAGCTGTTACGCTTTAGTTCGCAAACTTTCTTAGCATATCGTTAATCCGCACCCCATTTGCAGAAAGCATAATAGTACATACCCCCCCCCCTTTCACTTACTGTCGAAACTGACACCTCTTTTCAACACTTCCTTTTTTATTTCTCTTTTTAAATTTAATATTTAACTAGGAATTTTTTGAAAAAAAGAACAAAATTGACCAATGGATAGAGTCTCTTTAAAAAGTAAATATTTTATTATTTTTATTTTTTTTTGGGGGGGGGGGAAGGAAATCGGTGTTGCCGTGATTATTCATAAGAAACTGCAGGGTGATCCACTTAAAAGAATATACCCGTTCGTCTTTCTTATGACCTGTTAAATCGGACAGATGTAACAACTATTCTCACACTGAAATATACTTGTTCGAACCTTTTACAACAGTTAAAGACAATTTCCAACACTGTTGGACTGTTACAATTTTATGGGTGATCTTAAACAGACAGGGAGATGCACTATGCTACTGAATCCTGCGATCCTTTTATTTTTGAAAAACACAATTGAATTCAATTTTTTAAAATGATCATTCCTTACAGCCAATACTGAATATGTCCGCCACCCTTTTGAATGCAAACAGGAACACGTGGAACCCAGTTTTTTGGATGAACACCCACGTTATGGGTGTTATGAAGTTTTTTCAGTTATGATTTGTTTTCATGCGTCGCTGTTTGCAGGAATTCACCGGAAAAGCACTATCTTCGTGCGAACATTTTCAACATTGGCCGTAAGGAGTGATGATGTAAAATATTTCAATTCAATGACGTTCTTCAAAAATAAAAATAACACACGATTAAGTGACACTGTGCGCCTCCCTTTCTGTTCTACCTCACCCATAAAGTTGTAACAGTCCAACAGTGTTGGATCACTGAAACAAGGTTCAAACAATTATTATATTTCAGTGTTAGAACAATGGCCATATCCGTCCGATTGAAGGGTCATTAGAAAAACCAACGGGTACTCCTTTAAACCCTTTATCTACCAACGGTACTCAGAAGTACCGATCAATTAAAATTGTAAAAAAAAATAAAGAAAAATATACGTGTTGTAACCATTCTTTTGAAAAATCACGACCCAATACTTAATCGAATCAGCTTCCATCACGATTGCACGTTCTATTAAGAGTGAAAATGATTTCAGATGACTGCAGAGAATTTTCAGATGTCTGTTTTAGAATGAAAGGATTCAATTTCTGTTAAAAATATTTTAACAACTCTTAAAAATATTTTAGCCAAACTTTTATAGTGTGTTGCAGATATACCGAAATTTAATATAATTCTCTATTTGCAATTTGTTTTTTAAGTTTCGAACGCAAGTTATATATATATATATATGACCTTCCAAAATACAAACATTCTTTGAAAGTGCCGTTATTGATTTTTGATTGGATGCTTGTTAAAAAATTATCAACCAGAATAAATTATTAGAAAAGGAAGCTAGAAGAAAATATTTTCATTCGGAGTCAGACAGATAAGTTAACGAGCTCACAAGTGATAAGTTTTTAGGTTCTCTAACGAGAAATTTATCTAGACTTAAAGCGGAGCGAATTCCTTTTCTGAATAATTCATGAGAAACTGCCGCCTTTCCTTTTTTTCTTCAAAAATTTCCTTGGAACTCTCTCAGGGTTATGTTATCATATAGTAGTAGTTGAGTACTTCCTTTCTGTATGAAATGCAAAAGTTGTTGTAACCCCAACTTTGATTTCAGTAGCATAAATTAAGTATGTGATAAAGCAATGAATACATTAACAGTTGTGAAGTCCATTATTTCTGGTTTAATCTCTATTTTGTTTGTTTTTTTAGCACCAGAGTGATACTCTGGGCTTTTTTGGCGACATATTTTTGTGGACCGATTTTCCTCGACACGTTTTAGCGTGGGGTGGGGAGGGATAAATTGTTGGAAGTTGCCAAGGTTTACAATTTTTGATGATGTATCCCCAAGTTTGGCGCAAAGAAAAAAAGTTCCCAAAACTGAACCTGGTTTTGCGATATCTCCCATATTGGGCAGGAAACGGGCAAAAGCTACAGTTTATTTATAAAGGTGAATTATAGTTAGAAGAGGCTTGATGAAGATTGTAAAACAGTTTTTGTAGGCGATTTGAATATAGATTTCGATTCCAAAGAAGTGTTTAATGAAACAAGGACGGAAAATATCATTCACTCATGAATAATGATAGGTTTTCCAAGTTAATGGAATACGAAAGAAAAACAGGGAGGGCCTAGGTTTTAATCTTTAAATGTTGATAATAGACATATACAATAAATAAATATAAAAAAGGTTTGCAGGAAAAAAAGGGTTTACGTATGTAAAAAAAGGTTTACAGAATGGTATTGATTAAATCTTTTTCAGGCGAATTTTTTTCAGTCTAAATAAATACGAAATTCAAATTTTCATACGGACCCCGAAATAAAAAAATCACTCTTTAGTAAAGTAAGCCTCATACATTAATTAGGTAATGGGCAAAACTTGAGCATTTTATCCTAAAGGCATCGGATATATGAAAATAATTATGTTCTGACTTAAACCATTTTTCAATGGCTTTGGAACGGGATCATTTACACCGATCATCGGGTTACAAGAATCGTACACAAATTACGAAAGAAAGCAATGATTGCTTGAATACGTAATACTTCTACTATTATTGATATTGTATAGCACCTTACTAAATTTGTTTAAACATATCTATGAGTTTTCAATGATGGGAGGCTGAAACTTTGTACATCACTTCATTAATGTATGAGGCACAGTTTAATGACTGGAATTTTTTTTTTAATAAGTGGGCAGAATAACAATTTTAATTTTGTATTTATTTAGATTTACTACCCCGAAAATTTAATCAATAGATCATAAAATTCCGAACCTTTTTTTTACGTTACTTTGTTATTTATTGTATATGTCAATGATCAATATTTAAGGAATGAAAGACTAGGTCAGTGTTCCTTGGATACTCTCTATACATGTGAATAATGTACAGACACCAGAGTTGGCAAGTTTTTGTCAATTAAATGTTTTATCCGGTTTTAACCGTCATGCCAAAAACCCTTTTTGGACATAGTTTTTGACAATAAGTGTCAAAAACCTAAAATTCAGTCCTAAACTAGTGTAAAACTATTTTTTGCAATAAAATTGCATTTAAAAATTTCAAAATTTTTTACTTGCTTTAGGCACTTGAGTAAACTTTTGGACAATTTTTGGCAGCATAAACTACATATTTTGCTCAAAATTTCCAAGCATGAATTAGGTTCAACGAGCAGCTTAAAATACAAAATAATAGTAATAATAAGCTACTACTGTAAATATGCTTAAAAGTATAGGTGAATAAAGATACATTAAAAAACTAAGTATCATAAATATTCACTGTGCTTGTTCTGAATAAAAGTAAGTGAATTTATTAACGTAATAAAATTAAAAGTATTAGAAAATTTTAAGTGCATTTGTAAGAGCCAATCATTATTTTAATTGCAAATTATAATTAATTTACTAATCAGAGACTATTTCCATTGTAATAGTGGTTTATATAGAATAGTACTAGTAACATTATATTTATGCAGAAAAACAAATATTTAGACTCATAAAAAAATGCTAAGGTAACTTATGATTCAGTAATTGAATACTGACTTAGCTTTAGCAAAGCTCCTCCTTACATTAAAAAAAATTTCTTGGCATAAAGGAATTCAAATAATTACTTATATTCATAAATTTCAAACAAGCTGATCTAAGGAAAGAAAAATATAAAAAGTACTTTCAAAAATACATTTACCATTTTCAATATTTATCTGATCATGGCAAATAATTTGAATGGTGGTAAGTAATTTTAATTTAATAACATTAATCATCAAATAAAAAATATTTAATTTAATTTGATTAGTTTTGTAATTTGATATTTAAATAAAATATTATTAACGACAAATAAAAATAACATGCATAGGTTTTTGACACTTTTTGACACTTTTCGACACGTTTTTGATATGTCATGTCAATGACCAGTTTTTGACCTCAAAAACCAAACCCTGACACACACACACACACACACACACACATAGATTTCTGAATAACTCCAAGTATAATAATTTTTTAAGATTTAAGTCAGAATCATGATTATTTAATTCCTTTACGTGGTCACATCATGCAGCGCAAATTAATTTTGTGATTAATTTTTACTCAACTGAAAGCAATAGAATTTATAAAATCGAGTTTTTGAATGATCTTTACAGCGCTACGCAATCGCCCCGACAAGTCTCAGCAAATGAAACCTGAAAATTTAATTACGCTTTCAGGTCCAGATAGAAAATGCAGCTTATTTCCCAACTCGAGTCTTTAAAATTCATGTGCTAGAAGGGTGAAGCCATTTCGTACTCCCCCTCCCCCCTTTTGTCGAGTACAGATAATCACCCAATAACTATTTTAACGGCTAGTGCTTGTCCCTAGAGTAATAGCGTCTCACCCGAGTGCCCCCTCTTGGAGCACGTTTCAAATTAATAAGCCCTCGAAGTGATGCCCCACCTTGTACATTTTTAAAGCTCCCGTAAAATTAACGCGAAAACTCGTATATGAATAATTTATCAGTTTTGCTCATAAATCCTTTGTCTGGATTAGAATTTATTATGAATTCGATCGACCGTCTAATTGGATCGAATACCTTCTGAGCCAACGAGAAAACAATTCTGTCGTTAAAATTGTAAATTTTAAGTATAAAATGTCGCGCTATTGAATAATCACGAAATCTTAAACGAATACGCTTTACACAGGATTTAATCCGAATTGAAATTGGGACGGAAAGAAAACGAAACGTCCCTGTGATGTAGATCACATATTTAATATTTACTGTAATTTGTTTTCAGTTTCTTAAATTTAATCAAACAGATTAAATTCAACAGATTAAAAAATCAAGCATTTTAACTTTAATTTTTGTTTTCCTTTTTCCTTGTTTTCGGCTTTCTAAATTTGTATTTCGCTTTTCTCAATAGCCTTTTACTGAGTATTTTAGACTATTTGGTGTTTCCTGAACTAAAAATTGTTTTTCCTATGTTGGTTGGCAATAGCAACTTTTTTTTCCCCACAATCCCTTCTGCACAACAGTTGGCTATTCTTTTTGATGCCGTGCATCTTCTTTTAAAATTATCCAATCGCAACTTGTTTAGTTTAATTTCATGGGTCTAAATTTATTGTAACTCGGCTATCGTCAGCTATCTCGGCCAAGTATTTGTTCTCGCTAAGTTGATGCCAATGGTCAGGTCTAGTGACGTCGTGCCATTCGAATAAATTTCAAAATCGATTAATAGATTTCGAATAGCATCCATAATCGATTTATAGAATAGCGAAAATTCGCAATTTCATTATTCGAATAGAATTCGCGATTAATCGTTTCACATTTCGAATTGTATTCGCGATTAATCGTTTCACTATTCGAATGTTCGTATGCCGTGTGTTATTCGTATACTATGTGCTGAGCGTTCAAATGGACTTTTAAAAATATATTGTCTCGAATGGATTTAATAATCGATTAGTTCGAATAGTTCCAATAATCGATTAATTCGAATAGTTTCATTCTCACTACTAGTCAGGCCCCGTTGGTATCTAAATTTTCTTGCTCACATTACCGATATCCGATTAAGATTTTTTCTCCACGCTGGCCACCACCAGGACGATTACTTACATGTTTATTTTAAGTTGCAATTTAATAAATACAGTTTTTAAAGGAAGTAAAGTCTTTGTCATTTGTGCAACTACGGGTTTTGAACCTGTGCTATCAAAGCACCTTTAAAACACAACGCTACTTACCCTGAAGTTTAAATATTTTCTTCATTACAGACGCGGAAAACACTTAGATACTTTCTATTCATTTATAAGTACTGAAGTGTTATCAACATTAAAAAAAAAATCTTTCATATTTTTCCATGAGAGCAACTTAATAAAGAAAATAGTTTGAGTATGTTTACCTACGAATTGAACCTTTACGATCAAAAAGTAATTTTTCAGAACCTCAAAATGCACTTGAAGTCCATATTTCGGTCCTTAATAATTAATTTGTGGGAATAGTAGTAATAATAGTAATTAATATAAAGTGTAGTGATTTTTCTCTTTTATTTATTTGTATTTTTATTTCAGTTAGAAATATGACCTGATAAAATATTAGTTAACTGAAAGATAACGCTTTTAGAAATGAATTTAATTTTGTAAAGAATAGACGATATTGGATGAAAGAAATTATACAAAAAATAATTCTTTGTATTGAAAATGTGTCTCGCATACTATTAGAAAAAGCCCTAGGGTGTCCATAAAATGGGAATGTCGTTCAAACGCTCTCGGAAATATCTTGATTTATTATTATTTTAGGTTCAATGTGGTAAAACTTTGTTAATTATTATTATATTCGGCTTACTGAGATGCTCTGTCGTAGAAAAACAATGCAAAGAATGAAGATATTTTTCTCTCTGTTTAATCATTATATGGTATTTTTATTGAAATTTCTATTCAGAGATATTTATTTAGAAACCCCCCCACGAAAAAAACCCAAGTAAAATAAAATAAATAAATAAAATATCTCATAAATATGTAGTTTTTCTGAATTTTTATGTAAAATATCTACTTTTTCAGTCTTCGATAATAAAGAAAACGGATTTATATTTAAACAGACATACCTGGTCTGTAGAATACATAAAAGGTGCACGAAACGAGTCTAATATATACGTTTGTTTGTCGGGTTTACAAATCCAAACCGTTCAAACCGATCGGCTTTAAACGTAGCATGTATCTGTATAAAAATATAGAAGAGCTTCATATGATTCTGAAAAGAAACCTGTTCCTGATTTTCAGCGATTTTTCACAATTTTCTGCTTCAGAAAGAACTTATCGATACTCAGCAGAGTACAAAAGTGAAAAGTGCTTGATTGGGTCACCATAAAATTCCCGTTGTATCTACAACTTTTACGTATTTGGAAAAATAATTCTCATTCAATGAAAACAAATTTAAATTATTTTAACGAGCCAGCTGGGAAAATTCAATAACGAATCGCCTCAAAATTTATGCAAACGGTGAAAATATTCCTCACTCAGTTTCAGATTTTTGTAAGCTACGGACAGTCATCCAATTAACTGCTGTCACAATCTGCGTCAAGGCCCCAGAGTTGGTAAACAGCGTCCCATAGTGTCACGTTCCAGGTTAATCAGGACTAGAAGCGACGTTGTCTCGTCTCATCTTAATATTTCTAAAGCTTACACAAGATTAATGCTGAAACTATACGGATGGAAGCGCCTCATGAATAATGCAACGAGCTTTCTATTTTAATGCCTCGTCTGGATCAGATTCCAGAATTCGTGATATCTATGCCCATTCATTAGATCCTGTTTCTGTTATTTGTTTTATATTTTTGTCTTATGCCTACACTTTCAGAAAAATTCGTCCTTATACACTAATTTTACCTCATTTTTCAACGAAAAATTTCCGTACTCCTTGGAAACGTAATATTTCCGTGAATTCTCCCCGAAAATCTTAAGAAGAGGGAAAAACAAAAACGTTGAATCTGGAGGAGTTTCTTCAATTGACAGGCGAAAAAATGAACGGATATTCGTCCAATAACGGAGACATTCCGGCAACAGTGCTGCCAGAAAAATTTCCGTGAATTGAAGAAATAATTTTTGAGAGTGTGTCGGAATTTTTTAACGAATAATTTCCCTACCCCTTGGAGACGTATTATTTCCGTGAATTCTTCTCGGAAATTTGAAGAAGAGGGAAAAAATTTCTTTCTTTCTAAAGAAGTTTCTTCAATTGGCACGAGAAAAAAGAAACGGATATTCCTCAATTAACGGACATATTCTGGCGGCACTGATGGCCGCAAAATTTCCGTGAATTGAAGAAATAACTTTTGACAGTGTACGGGAGGGGCGGGGGGTGTTCAGGGACTTTTTAAGGGAATCTGAGGGTTATTCACGTTACATCTGGAGAAAACGGACCAAAACTTCAGACCGTTTGAACGACAGCCGCGCGATAGGCCCGAACATGGGAGCTTCACACTTCAGCCGTCTACCAGGTTCCGTGTCTAATCCACTAGACCTTGTTGGGACCCCAATTCCTTTTAACCCCTTGGAGGCATTATTTTCAAGAAAACGGTTATGAAAGAGCCTATTTCTTTATTCCAGAATATTGTATAAAAATAAGTGCATGTACACTATATTTATTCCTTTTGTCCCAGCAGTGGTCTAGGCGCTAAACTCCGTTCCCATAAGAACAGGGCGAGTGAAGCAGCATCCGGCTGGGCCAGTGCTGGGAGGGTCCATTCCCTCTTCGCTCGACTGCTGTGGGACCGTGTGCGCTCATGGGAGAGGGTGCACGTAAAATCCGTCGCGGCTCCAATGTGTGTTGTGGGATTGAGGCCAATTATCTGCACGAGGGATCTAGTTCTATGGGTGGGGTACCCTCCGTGGGGGGGGGGGGCTTTTTAGTCGTGGCTCCAATGTCCTCTAGTTGTCGAACGATACCTCTGGGGGTGCCGATTTCAGGGGGTGGGTCCCTCCTCTGGAATGGGTTTAAAATTAGGGACCACCGGCTAAAGTCGGAGTTCCTCCCATTGGTGCCCTAAAAATGGAAGGCGCCCCATCTGCCCATCGCCTCCCTTCCTGGAGGGATCTGGCTCTGAAGAGAGCATAAGTAACAACAAGAACATTTATTCACTTTAAGGTTTTTGAGCATTTTTAAGAGCGAAACAAAAAAAAGGGGGAGCTAAATTTCTAAGAAAAGCCAACATTCGGGTGATTGTGACTGAATGCGTGTTTTCTAGTCAGTAGGGAATCATTCAAAATATGTGTTTTAAACATTCGAGGAGAATTTTATTAAACTGGCTTCATAAAATAAATAAATATTGGTAAAGCTTGAGAGTAATATTTTGGGTGGGTCTCCTCTAGGTGTATTCTGGGCCCGGACTGGCTCCTTCGGGGGGCTTTCGACTAGCAACTAAAAAGGGGGCCCCTTACTGAGGAATTTAGAGGGAATATAGAATATGTAATACAGTGAAACCTCTGTGAACGGCCACCCCACCGTACCGAGAATATTTGGCCGCTCTGAAGGGTTTTATTGACTGTTATAAGATAGTTGCTATAATGCGTAATATAAGCAAGTCTGACACATACTCCTTATTTAGAATGAAATTTAAAACTTATCTAAAGAGAAAATAGTCCTTTATTGAACGCTTTCTTAGATTTTTTGAAAAAAAAAGGATACAATTTGTGTCTGTTTTAAGTTTTTACTTTTCTCTGAAACAACTATTTTTTCAAGCTCGATTTTTACCTTAAAAACAGATATCTTACCGATTCGTTTGTAACCGCTTCGAAATTTTCGATCATTTCATCTATTTTCCCTAAAGTCGCTTGCATTGAAAATTTAGCTTACTCAACATTACAAACATCGGGAAATTCCTCATCGGGGACAGAATGAGCGCCTGAAACGCACGAAAATTCATTTGTCAAAATGTTTATGTACACAAACATACTGTTTAGTTAATTTAAATCAACCTCAAATTAATTTTACATTTGATTAAAATGATTTAAAATACGCTTACCTTCTCCAGACTCCTGAACTTGAGTTTTACCGCTCAAAATTAAAGCATAGAGTGTGTAAATTTTCCAGAAAAATGAGTCCCACTCGGTGGTCGTTTAGAGGAGGTCGGGTGACCGCTGATAGAGGTTATTTTAACATCAGATCTATAAGCCGAAAAATCCGTGCCTTGAAAAATTGGCCATTTTAAAGGCGTGGTCGCTCGAAGAGGTTTCACTGCACATGGAAACTAGGCTTGCTGCCTCAAAACCACATTTAACTGGATATTTCAATCATCACGAGCTATGTATGTATGTATGTAATAATGTACGAGCAATTATTCACGAGCTATGAAACTTACAAAACGTGAAATTCCTCAAAAATGATCACGTCATGTAATTCCTATAAGCTAGGCACGTAATGCAATACATCTTTAAAAAAACTAGAGTGACTCTACGCGACTTTCCGAACACTTACGATTAAGATCATGACCAAATATTTAAATAAATTTTAATCTATGAATCATTCAAACATATATACCAAATGGAAACTCAATCGAATGTACCTTTTAAACGCTAGCGCACTTTCAAGAATTTCCCCGCCATAGGCCATAATGTGAAAGAAATATGTGTCGTAGCCCTGTAGGAAAACAATAAATCCTATACACACCCAAATCAATACCGGTCTTGCGACGGTGGTTTATGACATATATACCCAATTGGAGCTCCATCGAATGCCCCGTTTAGGAGCTATCGTGTTCACTCACATACATACAAACATCTATCTCGTAAAAAACTGGAGCGACTCCACTCGACTTTCCGAACACTTAAGATCATTACCAAGCATTTCAATCAATTTTAATCGATGAATCATTCAAACATATATACCAAACTGAAGCTCAATCGAATGCGCCGTTTAAACGCTAGTGCACTTTCAAGAATTTTCCCCCATAGGCCATCATGTAAAAGAAATCTTTGTCGTAGCCCTGTAGAAAAAGTATAAGCACTATACACACCCAAATCAATACCGGTCTTACGATGGTGGTTTATAGCACGTATATACAAATTGAGCTCAATCGGATGTACCGTTTAAACGCTAGCGCACTTTCAAGAATTTCCTCCCATAGGCCATAATGTGAAAGAAATCTTTGTCGTAGCCCTGTAGAAAAACTATAAGTCCTATACACACCCAAATCAATACCGGTCTTGCGACGGTGGTTTATAACATAAATACCCAATTTGAGAGCAATCGAACGCCCCGTTTAGGAGTTATTGTGTTCACTCACATACACACAAACACACATACACATACATGCACACACACATACATATACATCTCGTAAAAATAGCATCCATGAATTCAGAAGACCTCAAAACGTGTCAATACACCCCAATCTCGAAGTCGAATTTTTTCATGATTACAATACTTTCCTTACAGGGTACATGTTCGGAAAGTAAAAATAGCATAAATGGATTCAGAAGACCTCAAAACGTGTGAATGCACCAAAATCTCGAAGTCGAATTTTTTCATGATGACAATGCTTTTCCTTACATGGAAAACATGTTTGGAAAGTGATAACACATCCTAAAATCTTTTAACTTTTAAAAATGATGGCAACTCAAAGAAAACTGTAATCGACTCGGCGTATTTTAAGATGTTCTAAATATTTCTTTGATAATGCATGAACACAACGATGCCCATGCTTTCCCATCGAAAGAAGCGCTCCAAACAAAACTTAAAAACGTGTTACCTCAGAATTTTCTTCGGGAAGAATTAAAAGAATGCATTCGAAAATTCGCTTTCATCTCAGAAATTTAAAACTATTTAATCAGGTTAGCGTCCGCTCGAGCGCGTTACTTCAAGTAATGCTGCACAAGAATATTAAAAACCTCTTTTGGTGCCTGTTTTCACTTTAACGAACATTTCGCAGGGAATACTTTTGAATGCCGGAGGAATTTTTATTTAATGGACTGAGTGAAACATTTTTTTTTTCGGCTTCAAAAAAAAAATTTCAGTGTAGTTGAATTATTAGAAGTATGGAAACTAAGTTCTTTAAATGACAGAAAAGGGAAATCGCACGTTGTGTGCACGGAGATAAAATTTGTGAGTGAGTTGCTAAACGAAGGCAAAAGGCGGGAAAAAAAAAAAAAATCTGGAGTGGCTCCATTCGACTTTCCGAACACTTAAGATTAAGATCACTATCAAGCTTTTAAATAAGTTTTAATCGATGTAGAATTCAAACATATATACCAAATTGAAGCTCAATCGAATGCGCCGCTTAAACGCTAGCCCGTTTTTAAGAATTTCTCCCCACAGGCCATAATGTAAAAGAAATCTTTGTCGTAGTCCTGTAGAAAAACTATAAGTCCTATACGCATCGAAATCAATACCGGTCTTACGATGGTAGTTTACAACATATACACCCAATTGGAGCTCAATCGGTGTTCTAAGTGTTCGGAAAGTCGAATGGAGCCACTCCAGATTTTTTTTTCCCCTTTTGCCTTCGTTTAGCAACACACTCACTCACTCACACACGAACGCACACACACACAAACACACACTAACACACACACACTAACACGAGACCTCAAAAAGTTTAAATACACCAAAATCTCGAAATCGAATTTTTTCATGATTGCAATACTTTCCTTACAGGGTACATGTTCGGAAAGTAAAAATGAAAAATCCATAGCAATACTCGATAAAACTACTGTAAACTGTGCGATTCAAAATTCACTTTACAGTTAAATTTTAAAAACCACATAAGTCATGATTTTCCCAAAACAGTTAAATGCAGAAATTAGATATGAATGTTTATGATTTAAGTTATTTAATTTATATTTGCTGCGTTTCTTCCACTGAAAGCGGATGGGCAGAAGGCGGGCTCTACAGGTGTAAATGTCGAATAAAACAGGCCCGACAATAGAATTTACGGGTCCTAGGCCAAATTTGAAACCATCCCTCTGCCTCCCACGCACACATTCACACACAATAAAAAAGTCTTCAATCTTTTTTTACCATATTTTTTTTTTTTAACAGTGTGGAGCTAGTATACTTTAAATTTACTGTTGGCCACTTATACAAAATCTTATACATGATAAAATGTAGATCGAAATCCGGGCCCGGGGGAAATTGCCTCCCCCCACCCCCTGTTACCCTCTCTCGGCGCGGGGCTGGATAAAAACTAACAAGTGTTTAGTGCTTTTTTATCCACTCGGCCATGGTGAGGCAAAATAAAAGTAAGATTTATGTATAAAAATAATACTTTACACCTTGCATACACATCCCTATATTCGTACAGCTGCGATTTTTTAATGTACTCACTCAAATCATCTAACTAATTCTTTACATCTAACATTCTAATATTCTTTTCAAGCCGGAATAGTGATATCGCATTAACCCTTTGAGGCGCAACCCTTTCCCAATGCTGAAAAAGGGCAGCCATTGCCATCGCTCTATTTAACGACCAGCAAGAGGGCGGATGATCGAAACGTCCATCGCGTGCCACAGATTTAGAGACTCTTTTTGACGACAGCTGGCTGTGCTGCACAGCCAGCTGTCGTGAAAAAAGGGCCTCTACACTGGGCTATGCCGGCACAGCCCAGCCAGCTGCGTCAAAATAGGGTCTCTAGATCTGTGGCACGCGAACGTTTCGATCGTCCGCCCTCTTGCGGGTCGTTCAGTCGAGCGATGTCAACGGCTGCCCTTTTTTCAGCATCGGGCCATCTACCCAGCTGTTCTCGCATTCTTCTATTTTCCAGCAGATGTCAGTGCTGTTAAAAAAATCGTGACACTATTTTTGACGGGAAATGGACGTGCTAAAAAGTAAAGGATTCTCGTGAAGCTATGTCACCCGCGACCATTTTTATAGAAATCCAATCTATTCTTCTTGACTGGCAACCGTCAAAACGTCCGAGTTGGGTGTTCCCAGAGCGGGAACACTGCTCGTTAAAGAGTTAAGTTGCAGGCATGAAAATGAAGCTAGAAGCGAGACTGGGGGGGAGGGGGGAAATGAACCAAACTGATTCTCGGAAACTGCGCATTTTTACACTTTATTGCCAGGAAAATGAAGATAAAACTCAATTAATGTGTTTTCTCTTTCACAGAGACTGACTGGTTCGGAACAGATTGCCCTTCGGCAAACACACAATGGATAGTTAATCGAGAAGAAAAATGCATAAACATTTCGGGAGATGTAACTAGTTTTTTTTTTTTTTTTTAACCATTAGCAATAATTGCAATAATTGAAGGGAATTCGAGGACAAGGTACGTAAAAATGTCGAACAATGAGTGATATTGCGCAAATTGCTTAATCAGTTGTGGTACTTGACCCGGAGAAATGTACATGCATAATTGCGAGTTTATTCTGCGAAAAAGAAATCGGTTGATCTGTGATTGAATCTGGTCATGTAACGTAGAAATATATATCATCGCACGAATGGAAGCTCTCATTTGATTTGGAAAGTGCCCGAATGTTGTATTTCATTAATCTTATATTTTGTACGAAGTTTTACTACATTTTTCGACATAAATGGGATCCGGCTGATTTAAGCACGGCGCATAAAATTCGACCCTAGTGTTTCTCGCATGCATTGCATTTCCTCAATTATTTTTTCATACATACATGTTCAACAGTTTTACATGAAAAATCTGGAGTGACTCCACTCGACTTTCCGAACACTTACGATTAAGATCATGACCAAGCATTTAAATAAATAAATTTTAATCGATGAATAATTCAAATATATATACCAAATTGAAGCTCAATGGAATGTACCGTTTAAACGCTAGCGCACTTTCAAGAATGTCTCCCCATAGGCCATAATGTAAAAGAAATCTTGGTCGTAGCCCTGTAGAAAAACTATCAGTCCTATACACACCAAAATCAATATAGGTCTTGCGACGGTGGTTTATAACACTTATACACTTTTTGAGCTCAATCGGAAGTACCGTTTAAACGCTAGCGCATTTTCAAGAATTTCTCCCCATAGGCCATAATGTAAAAGAAATCTTTGTCGTAGCCCTGTAGAAAAACTCCTATACAAAAGTCCTATACACGCCAAAATCAATACCGGTCTTGCGACGGTGGTTTTATAACATATATACCCAATTTGAGCTCAATCGCATGCCCCGTTCAGGAGCTATCGTGTTCACTCACATACACACACACACATACACACACACACATACACACATACATACATACATCTCGTAAAAATAGCATAAATGAATTCAGAAGACCCCAAAACGTGTCAATACACCAAAATCTCGAAGTCGAATTTTTTCATGATTACAATACTTTCCTTACATGGTACATGTTCGGAAAGTAAAAATAGGAGTTAGGAAAATCGGAATATGCCGGATCCAGGTACCACAGATGATGTCGCGGAGTGTTGTCAGTAAAAGCATGTTTTTTTTTACCTGACACGGATGTCACAGGAATATGAAAACTTGCCCGCATAACAGGCCCGGACTGGCTCCTTTGATATTATATACAGTCAAACCTCGATTTAACGTACTTTGATTTAACGAATTCTCCAATTGAACGAATATATTTTTTGTCCCGACAAAAAGGATGCTAAAAATGCTCTGATTGAACGAATTTTTAGCTTTGGTTGAACGAACAACCATCGCTGAAATAAAATTCGCACATAAAACTAAAACCTTGAAATTTTTGCAAGCAAATTTTTAATCTTTCACGCCCTCATCCAAGTGTTTAATACGATAATTTTCTTCTCATTTCTCCAAACGAAGCGAGTGCGTACGAAGACAGCGATACAGAAACAGTCATTTACAATGACGCCGTGGATGACGATGATCCAATGCCTGGATGGGAAGATGTTCCTGGTAATGGAAATTTTACAGGATATGTGTCTTGCTACGTACAGCTAAGTCCCTGCGATAGTGAACTGAAAGTGAATGAAGATTCTGAAAGCAGCGAAGAGAAGACGAAGAAAATGGAAATCTCTATCTCTACTTATTATAAAAGAAGGTGTCTGTGTGTCTGTGTGTGTGTGTGTCTGTCGGCAGCGTTACGGACAAACGGCTACACCTAGAAAACACCAAATTTGGTACTCGGGAAGATGTAAATATGTAGTTTTTGCACCTCGAAGCGATTTTTTCAAAATTCGACCTAGATTTTTTTTTATTTTTATGTTTTTATGCGATTTTTGGCATTTTTTTCTCACCTAATTCGTAATGACGGCGGATATTACGCTCGCAGCAAAACGACATTTATATATCATCGGATAGAGGAGAAAATTTTCTTTTAAAAACAGTTTGTTCTGAATACGTAACATGATTTACCGATTTTTAGGAATTTTTTTTACTAAGCATTTGCTTCGGCGAATTGTTTCGTAAAAATAATTTTAAAAACGGTCGCATCTTGAATTCTATCCGTCATAACTTTTTGATATTTTGACAAATCGTGAAAACATTCTTTTTCTCCCTCTTTTAAAATAAAAACGAAAAAAATTATGTAAATTAGATGATTTTTTTACGAATTTTAATGCAGCCTAATGTTTAGAAATTTAATAGCATCAACGCGATCTTGCGCCATTCATTACATTGCGATCCCGGCACGAGAATTTATCTTCGGTTGTTGCCACAGAAAGGATTATAAAAAAGGGTGTTCTCAAACCAATCGAGTTTTTTAAATGGGATATCGGAATTTCAATTCGCAAGTGAGGATCTATGACGTCAAATGCTTTAAGATACGTAAAAAATTATGCCATAATTTTAACTCATTTATTCCAGCTCTATTTTCAAACACAGGGAGACGATATTTTGATTAAAATTTTCTGTAGAAATGAAACTATAAGAAATTCACGATTATTATTATTAGAAGTGGTATTTTAATCCGGTGCTTATTTAAAAATGAAATGTCTTTCACGGTGCTGAAAATGTTCATTTTAAAAAACTACAAAGTTCGTTTCAAAGCGCGATATATTAAAATTTTTTCTATTTACTATTTTTTATTTTTGACATTTAATTATGGCGCAAAGTTTTAATGATACCGTTTGAAAACTACTATGCGAAATATCGAAATTAACCCCCTCAACCAACTGGGGTATCCTTTACGGCAGTCAAAACAGTGACGTCATAAATTAAAAAAATGCGTGAAATTTTGTAAACTCTGCAATTCTGCGCCATGTCACAATTAAAGCGGGAAATAAGTAGCTCCTCGAGATTACACAGTTTGATGTTTTTTCAGGAGACAGGACTATGGAGGATATAAAAGATATCGCTATAATAGATACATGGATATTTTAAAATGGCACCCCTTGGATATTTTCTCCCCAGAGTAAGATGAAAATGGTTTGCGGCGCTAAATACGCCCATCTTATAAAACTATGTATAAATTAAATATATATGGAGAGTTTCCTTAATGGCAACCATTATGTGAAATGATTATTATTTATGCTAATGCGTAAATTGCAAAGAATCGCCATATAATCAAAAGATTCCATTGAGGCCAAATAATCTAAGCTGTTTCTTTTTAGGGAGCCTTGAAGAGGGAGAAGCGAATATAGACAGTATTAATGTACGTAATAGGTAGTATTATTAGATTTGTAAAGATAATATGAATACGCAATGTACCACGTTAATAAATATTTCATGAAATTAAAAGTGTCCTGTTTCAACGGTTGTCTTACAACCAACTAAACGAAAAGTAATTCTAATTTGCGTTAATATATCCCGCAGTAATTTCAACAGAGGAGATTACTTGAACTTTTTTAAAAATGAAATTCTGTTTTGTCACATGCAGATATGATTTTAGTAGTAAAATATTCCCTTCTTCCCGTATGAAGAGCGGGTGCGCAGCTATTTTAAAAACATCTCTTGAAAATAGCATAAATGAATTCAGAAGACCTCAAAACGTGTCAATACACCAAAATCTCGAAGTCGAATTTTTTCATGATTACAATACTTTCCTTATATGGCACATCTTCGGAAAGAGATAAATGGTGCTCCATTTCATTTAGTGTCTTAGGTATTTAATGCTACAACTTGAGCCTAAAAAACAGTATGATGTAGAAATAGACCAGGTGCGTAGCCAGGAAATTTTTTCGGGGACGGGATATGAGCCTGGAAATTTTTTCGAGGGGTATATGAACTTATATATGCATAAATAGACGAAATTTCATCACTAATCCAAAAATTTCGGGGGGGATATATCCTGATATCCCCCCCTCTGGCTACGCACCTGAATAAGACATTTTGAAAGCCAGGAGTTCTCTGCAAACCATTAAGCTTTCCACTTTTTTGATAGTGAATGACACTGACGTAGTTTTTTGAGTCATTACAATGCAATGATCAGGTTAGTACTCATGACACAAACTTTACATTAAGAGTCAAATAATTTTGCTCTTTTTTAATTCCACATCACGAATAATTTCGAATTACACATGTAAGGAAAATTTTCGTTTCCTACCGTGCGAAGAACGGGCACGCAGCTAGTTAAATTATAAAAGGTGACATTCCAAGATGCAGTTTGCAGCTTGAATGCTTTAAAAATTTTTATGTTTGTCTCACGAGATGGATGCTGTTTGCTCTTACTTAGAAAATATCGACAAAGAACTTGGGAATGTCAAAACAAAGCACTATCAAGGATTTCTTTCCAAAGTGCCCATATCTATGTATGTATTATGTATTAAATTTTAAGAGCAAGTAACGTTCAAGAATTTAGATAGTTTTAAAGTGGATCGCCTAACGTATAACTTATAATTTTTAAGCTCGTAGTAAACAATAATCATTCTTTTTTTGATATCTATATCTAAGGGTATTTTGCATTGATATTTTTATACCATACTCGTTACCAAAATTGATATTCGATTTAACGAATGGCTTCGATTGAACGAACGGATTTGTGGGTCCCAATCAATTCGTTAAATCGAGGTTCGACTGTATATATATATATCAAATTACTCTAAAGTAGTATATCCATTTGGGAGAGTCTTTTGGGGGTGACCTCGGCACAAGGACGTACCCAGGGGGGTGTTCCAGGGGGTCCGGACCCCCTCCGAAATTTCAGCTTTTGCTAATAAAATAATAATGACGAATTCTTTGTGAAAAATTCTACCTTTTTCATCGTTCGGACCCCCTCCGAAATTTTTGGACCCTCCCCGAAATTTTTTCCTGGGTACGTCCCTGCCTCGGCAATCGCAGATCAGCTGACCTGGCCGGTCCGGGCCAACCGTATACGAATGAAACGTTGTGTCAAAATTTCAAAGTAATCGATGAAGAACTTCAAGAGATTTGAAGTTACGAAAAAAATCCGGACATTTCTACATTTTATTTATATAGATTGTGCTGGAAAAGTGCAGAAAAATGATGACTAAACCTAAAACAAAAATGGTAGTATGCAAAGGAAGAAAAGCAAATCAAAAGCTAATGTAATATTTATTTTTAAAAACGCCCAGCCATTATTTTGACGCTACTTTGATTTAAAATTAAAAGGCTGAACAAAAACCACAATTAATTAAACGTAATAAATCACGAGGAAAAGAAAATAATAAAAGATTGTGAAAATTATTTCTTTGAAAATTTGTCAGATTTCCTTTTGATTAAACCAGCCATCATAAAATACGATCAAAGTATTCGGGGTACAAAAGCAAAAGAAAATCAAACAATATCTTATAAAGAAGGCGTAATTAAATATAAAAAATTCAAAAATTCTGCCTTATGAACACGAATTTAAGAATTTCTGATTGAGTTACAGGATGCTTGGAGATTTATATGAAACCAAAGCACAGAGCTTCATTATATAAATCATCTTTTTAAAAATTACTTTAGAGAGAAAATCTTTAAATGAGTATCTTTTTTATTAAAAAATAAATTATGTATAAAACATGGGTGTTTTCTTTCAATTACTTGAGAACCGTTTGATTTTGAGTTGTAACTTTCTGCATCCAATTATATTATTTTTGTTTTAAATGAAAGATGTTTTACAATTGAGATGATAAATCTCATTTTTTTTGTAGCCATAATTATTGTTAATCAGCACTCCGTTTCAATTGAAAAAATATGTATTTTTGTGTTAAGTTGAACATGTCAGACAGAGATATTTTTAAACATGTATAGTCAGCGGCTATACTTGAATTTGAATGTAAACTTTTATTACTAGAGTGGTGGAAAAAATCTTTTTGTAATTTCTATACGACGCCTGACGCGCGCTGATCATATGTGATTTTTTCCCCTTTTAGAACTATTTAAAAGTGGCTTAAGTCGGCATGTATAGTGAAACCTCTACGAGCGGCCACCTCTGTAAAGCGGTCACCCCTCAAAACGGCCAATTTTTCATGGCACGGATTTTTCGACTCGCAGACCTAATGTTAAAATAACCTCTATCAACGGCCACGCAACCTCCTCCAAACGGCCACCAAGTGGGATCGATCATTTCATTTTTCGGGAAATTCTACTCGCTTCCACTGCTTTAATTATATGGAGACGCGAGAAGCAGTTAAGTCAAGGTCTAGTGTATTCTCAATGGTGTCGCTGAACTATAAGGCACCACAGGCAATACACGGTGCAGTTGCCGAACGTCCCCATTTGGAGGAACATAGCATGGTCCATTCAACGTTGATGATTCACGATGCCGCAGTTTCATTTTATGAGTGGGTCAGTGATCTGAGTTGCAAATCGGAAAGATAGTTAGCTGAAATATTTAACTGCGTAAAAGCGCAAATCAACAAAGGCATTAAAGAAAAGGATTTTATTTTGAAAGAATGCAAAGACTTAAAATTTCATGGTGTCGAACGGATGAGATCTGCTTTTTAAAGTAAAAAACGAACTTGAAAAAATGGTTTCTTCAGAGAAAAGTAAAAACTTAAAACAGGCACAAATTGTATTTTTTTACAAAAAAAATGTAAGAAAGCATTCAATAAAGTACTAGTTTCTCTTTAGATAAGTTTTAAATTTCATTTAAAATAAGGAATAGGTGTCAGACTTGCTTATATTACGCATTATAAGCAGTTATCTAATATTAGTAAATAGAACCTTTCAGAGCGGCCACCCCCCTCTGAGTAGCGAAATATTCTCGGTACGGTGGGGTGGCCGTTCAGAGAGGTTTCAATTGTATTCATATTTGGGTTATAATTTACAAATTTTGTACAATCTCCTCATATGGGGCACATTTTCCTTACTGGGAATGTTTAGGATTGTATACAAATTTGAAAATATTTCACTTTTTGAAAATTAACAAGAGGAATCCTTTCTTAAGTCTTTTTTAAAAACTTTATTTTGAACATTTCTTTCAACTGACATTGCCCAACTTGTCTCTAAGAATTAAAGCGTGTTACCACCTTTTTGGGACCCCTGTACACTAATTTTTACGCGAATTTCCGTTTGTAAAAATGGACTAAAACATTGGGGACCAAACTTAGACATGAAAAAGCAAAATAAATTCTAGCATAAGCATTGGGATTCTTTTAATTAAAGGTCAGATACAATTAATTTTAACGAGATACCTTTCACCTGGATCTGCTCCATGGTTGCAGTAATTGCAGAAAAAAAAGCGATATAAAAAAGCTTATCGAATAATTAGTTTTTCGCTTAATGATACTTAGCAAAAGCTGAGGAAAGAAACAAAGCTTCATTAACATGTCTTTCCCCCCTCCCCCCGCTATTTTTTAAAATTTGGTTGAAAAAATAAGGATGAATATGTATATCAGCTTGTTTTTTAACCATCTGTTTCAAATAAAACGCTGGAAAATCAATTAAAATGTCTTTTTTTAGGATTCTCTGAGTCACCAGACAAATAGAAAACAATTCATCACTACAAGCTTGGGAATACGTGTTCTAGATTAATGCTGTTGCTTATGGTGTAGTTGAAACAAATAAATCATCTGAAGGTCGCCTTAAATTCTATCAACATCAAAGGAACGAAAAGTGCATTAAGTTAAATAATTAAATTAGATAAACAGCAGTGCCACCACGAGGACGTGGAGAAATACGCAGCCGCCAAGGGCGTAACCGGATTTAACCCATTCACGCCCCAGTTTTCTCGAATAATAAATCTCATTTCCACAAAGTACTCAATGATAACAAAGTAAAATACGAATATTTCACTGTCTTATTCACATTTTTAGAAAAAAGAAATACATTCTCCATGCGTCACAAATGTCGGAAATTTCTTTATCACTTCTGGCATCAACATAAATCTGGCATCAAAGCGCAACACAAGGAATATTTTACCTTATCAGTTGAGAGTGACTGATGGTTTCGATTGTGCTTGACTCTATTCCATCGTGGGTGCCCGAAGGAGATGGTATGGCCTCTCCTTGGCCATAGGTACTAGAGATGAGTTCGGGCTTATTTTTTAAAGTCCGACCCCGCCCGACTCGAGACTCTTAATTCAAGCTCTGCCAGAGCCCGAGATTTCAGCTAACAGATAAATAAAATACAGTTACTTCATTGATAGAATATCATGAATTTTGCTGTACAAGAAAGTCTGGGTGGTGTAACCACTATTGCTATGGAGACAGATCTTGCTCGTTTCTTTGAGCGTTGATGATGAAGTGTACGACCTTGCATCTAAAAGAACCTGAAGGGCGTATCAATACTGTGCATCTAAAAGAGCCTGAAGAGCTATATCAATGCAATTTCAGATTTGCCGATTGAAGTGTTTGCTTTTCCTATTTTTGATACTACTTAGTTATACATTGGTAACCCAAATGTTTTATTTTTCTTGTGGGACTGGCACTCTAAAAATAATTTGTAACACACATCTCTAAGGCCCGGGGCAAATACCCCTCCTGCCTCCCCCCTCTCTCTCGGTGGGCCTGTACAGAAGAAAAGTTCAATTGCATTTATATGGATATTAAACTTGAGTTTTATTTTAACAAAAATATATGTATTAGCGAAGGAAATTTGGCAATATTTTATTTCATGCATTGAAAAAAGTATTTATTAATAGAGCCAATCGAAATTGTCGAAAATCGCTAAAAATCAGGAAATGGATAAATTTTTAGAACTTTTGAAGTCGCTTAAGGCTATATCGTTTTATATAGCCGTACAAGCTTAAAAAAGAACTAAATTAGCTCCGAAAGACTTAAAATCGGGACAAACTTGTACCGATTTTAAATTCTTTGGAGCTAATTCAATTCCTTCGGAGCGAATTTAGTTCTCTTTTTTTTAAGTGTGACGAAATGCAAAGCGATCTTTCAAACAATGTGGATCTGCAAAAATAACGGTTACTAACCAACAAACAAAAATGGAGTGGTACAAAGCGGAACTAATACAGTCAAACAGTGAATCGCTGATTTTCTCTCAACCGAAAATGCGATGTTGAGTTTCCTATGAATAAAAAGTCAAATGTGCTTCATTAATTATGATGACAATGTCACCCATCCTGATTTTTTTTCTGGTAAACCTGTTTAGGAACTTTTCTAATAATTAGTTTTCTGCTTAATGACATACTCAGGATGATATACAAAAGAAAGAAAGCTTCATTAGCACGACATTTTTGGGCATTAAAAGCAAACGGTAGAGATAAAAATGTAAATAAGCCTTTTCTTTAGTCATAGATTTCATAGAAAGTACCGGAAAACGCAATTAAACTGATTTTTCTCTTCTTTTTTTTTAAGATAGAGAAACTCCAATTAATCACCAAAGCCAGAGTTCATGTGTTAATGCACTGCGGCGTAATACAAGGATCTCAAACATTCACAAAGCTTTCTATGCTTTTTACGTTATTATTGTTATTTGTAGATTGGCTTTCAATCTGGAAGAAATAAAATGGGTAAAAAATTATCGGTTAAATTTTATTTTATGTTTTTGTGTTATGGCAAGCTCACATCCTCCAAAAAGGAGATTCGAGTAAGAGATAAATTTCCTATTTTAGATTTGCGAATAATAATTGAGTTTTTGAAAAACGCGCAGCTTGACAGAAATATGGAAAGTCCTTTATACATAGCTCGTTCTACTGAACTTGGTTATAGTGACCTTGATTATAGTTAAAACTCTCTTATAACGTCAAATTGTTCTGTGACACTTGACTTGCCCATTGAACAACATGCTATCATGAGTTACATTGCTTATGGGCCAAATAATTATCTGATCTTTTCAGGGGCCTCACCATGGCACAGTGGTTATGTCACTGAAAATGGTAGACGGCCGAAGTGGGAAGGCCCCGGGTTCGGGTCCCATCGCGCAAGTCAATCGGTCTGGAGTTTTCGTAGGTTTTCTCCAGATTCAACGGGAATACGCGTTAGAATTCCTTAGAAAGTCCTCCTGACAAGGCACCCCCCCTAGGGAGATCACCAATAGCGTAGCTTTGGCATAATCACAGAAACCGATCTTTTCAGTATCGTTGAAACCGAGTTTAACCCATTTATGTCTAGTGTTCCTTTTTTTTGGGACGGCATTTTCGCTATCGGTCGAAAATGTTATTTATTTTTCCTAGCCTTTACTCACTAGTATATTGAACCTCAACTTCACAAAATATTTTAACATGACCCAGTAGGATGTTGACATTTTAGTTTTTAGACATAATGGTTTTAAATAAAATCATCCCTTGTTCAAGAAGTTGACATCAGAAAATTATGTATTATTGCTGGTATTAGCAAAAATCGAAGAAAGTTTCAAAAATATCTGGGCACAAATGGGTTAACTGTGTTTCGTGACTAACTGTAAATATTTATTAAAAAAACTAAAATTTTTTTGTAAGAAGTACTTTAGAAATAATTTAAAGACAATTTTTAAAAGAAAAAAATTAATTCATTAGGGACAATTTTCAATTTTTAATGCTTTTCACTTCTAACTTTCCACCTTTAACCCTTTGAGGCGCAACCCTTTCCCAATGTTGAAAAAAGGGCAGCCGTTGCCATCGCTCGACTGAACGACCAGCAAGATGGCGGGAGATCGAAACGTTCATCGCGTCCCACAGATCGAGAGACCCTTTTTTGACGACAGCTGGCTGTGCGACACAACGATGAACGTTTCGATCGTCCGCCATCTTGTTGGTAGTTAAGTCGAGCGATGGCAACGGCTGCCTTTTCAGCATGGGGCCATCTATCCAGCTGTTCTCGCATTCATCCATTTTTCAGCAGATGTCAGTGCTGTTAAAAAGAATCTTTTTACGGGAAATGACGTGCTAAAAGTAAAGGATATGCATATATATGCACCAAATGTTACAGATGCATCATTATTTCTATGCATATGCTCGCTTTATCGGTCTGTTAAAACAGACATCCCTTGTTTTTTAGAAACAAAATCTCACGGATAACAGCTTTTATTATAACCATTGCACTAGTATCATGTCTGTTATGCGCTACATCTTCAAATGTTATCACCGGATTGCTCTTAGTTAAGGGTCGAACGCTGTCATTTATTTTAATGAGTTACCTTCTATCTCTGATTCATCGCTAGATTCAGAATTTATAAATTTTAAAAAAATGGTTCCTTAAAACTTACTTGATAATTAATTTTCCGCTTAAGGTCTTTCAACAAAGCTAAGAAAAAGAAATAAAGTTTCATTAACATGTTTTTTTGTGACCTGAAAGACGAAAAAGTGCTGATAAAATAGTAAATTGGTTTTTTTTCGCATCAGTTTCAAATAAAACATCGGAAAAACAATTAAATTATTCTCTTCCTTGTGAGTCATCTGATTAGAGTGTTATCCATCACCGTGATCTTTCCTCCGTTTTAGCATTGTACTTGAGCTCCAGATCGTTTGTATGCTATTTATGGATGATTCATTTAATATTTATTTCTTAACAACATGTAAAAGAGCAAAAAATACAAAGTTGTTTTCACTTGAAATGATATCCAAGGAGCTGCGAAGGTAAAAGAGGCTGGAGAAGGTGGGGCTAATTGTGCTTAACCTCCCCCCTCCCTCCCCATTTAAACCAGGTTTATAGTTAAACCAATATTGAAAGTTAAACCAAAACTGAAGTCAATTATAGATTTCGTCAATGTTAGCGTCACTATTTCTCCAGAATTCGAAGAACTTAATATCAAAATACGTCAAAATTTTACACGTCACAACGGATACGTCAAAACTTCCTATCTCGCGTACTGGTTAACTACTTTTCATGCAACAAAACGCGAATTTTAATTATTTGACAAATATTTGACTCTATTTAACCTCCGAAAAGTAGGTAGGTCACTTTAAAAATTCGTAACAATTTGTTCTATTTAAAACGAGCTTCGCATGCATTACAACATTGTTTTAAATGTTACAAAAGATGCTGCTTTGATAGAATAAAAGAAATACTTAATAATCTAAAATGATCATTATTCATCTTAAAAAAAACAAGCCATTTTTAAGTAACGAGCCTTAAGCAAACATTGAAGGCAAGGAACACAGGATCTCATCGTTTCTCCGCCTCTCGGCGACTGAAGGAAATTCAAAATGCTGCTCCCCCCTCCATTCGAGATTTAAATGACATCTCACGCTCAAATGCATTCAACTCGGAAAGAATCTGAAACCAATTAAAATTCTGGATGTTTGCCTTTTTGGTTGAAGGATTTCGAGATAGGGGCAAGTCCCCGAAGTAATGTACATAGTTTTTTTTTTCTTTTTTTTTGACCTTGACTCGGTATCACGAAAGGTTCGTTCTATTTCTTTGTCCTACAGAGCGAATACGATTAGAATGGATCCTTATCTATATAAGTAAAATTAGACTTTTGTCTGTACATTTCTTGGAATTCAAAAATTTTGCGATTTCTATCCGTTTCAAGCACCCGGGAATCCGATGCGACCCTCAAAAAAAAGTTTGTCTGTCTGTCATTCTGTCAGTGACGCTTTTTTTGTTTAAGCATCACGTAAAAACGACTGAAGCGAATGACATGAAATTGGGTGTCATGATAGGTGGTCACTCAACTTAAAACAAAGGCGTCGAATTAAAAAAAAAATCTTGATTAGATTTTGAAATTTTGCGAAAATCATTTCAAACTGCGTAAATTTGTGTTCGCACATCACGTAATAACTGCAAACGTGAAAAAATGATATTGGGTGAAATGATAGGCGGTCACTCACCTTAAACTATAAGCATCTAATTAAAAAAAATCCATCAGATTTCGAGATTTTGTGAAAATCGTTTAAAACTGAGTGAATCTTTGGTCCCGTATTACGTAATAACGACTAAAGCGAATGATATGAGATTTGGTCATAGGATAGAGGGTTGCTCAACATAAACTATAAGAGTCCAATTTTTTAAACATTTTTATGAGATTTTGTGAAAATTTTCTCCAAACGTTTATATTTCTTCAAACATCACGTAATAACGACTAATACGAATGATACGAAATTGAGTGATAGGATAGGTAGTTGCTAATCTTAATTTATAGGCGTTGAATTTTAAAAATGTTCTGCTTACATTTTGAAATTTTTCGAAAATCGTTTTAAAATGCTGAAAATTTGTTCCAGCATCACGAAATAAAGACTGCAGGGAGTGAAACGAATTTGGGTGACAGGATAGGTTGTCACTCAACTTAAATTCTAGGCTTCCAATTTTTCAAAAATGTTGATTAAATTTTGAGATTTTGTGAAAATTATTTCAATATGCGTCAATATTCGTTCGCGCATCACATAATTACGACTCAAGCGAATGAAATGATATTACTTAGTTACTCTCTAACCTGTAATATTTTAACAATACATGAAAATTATAACTTCGCTTTCTTTACTTTGGCAACATACTCCATCCATTCTGTGTACTCCTACAATGCTGACGAAAGTTCTTGCTTTTTGGAAATTTTCATTCACTAACCCGTCGAGGACTGGTACTTCAGATAGTTTAAAATAAATACAGTAATGCGGCGTATTTCCTTATAGTGAAATACTACTATGTGCCTCTTGTAATTCCTACTTTTTACTTTCGGAACACGTACCATGTATTGTATAATAATGAAAAAATTCGACTTCGAGATTTCGATGTATTTGCTCGTTGTGAGGTTTTCTGAGTTCATGGATGCTATTTTTACGACATGTATGTATGTGTGTGTTTGTGGGTCAACACGGTAGCTCCTAAAAGGTGCATTCGATGGAGCTCAAACTGGGTATGTATATTATAGGCCACCGTCGCACGACCGGTATTGATTTAGGTGTGTATAGCCCTTACAACTTTTTTACAGGGCTACGGCAAAGACGTCTTTTACATTATGGCCTGGGGGGAGGGGAATCCTTGAAAGTGCACTAGTATCTATAGGCTGCATTTGATGGAGTCCAAATTAGGTATGTATATTATAGCTCACAGTCTCGTGATCTTCATAGATTTTGGTATGTGTAGAGCCGATAGTTTATTCACAGACTTCCAAGAAGTAATTCTTATATATTACGGCTCGAGGACGCAAATTATTTGAAGTGAGCTGGTGTCTAAAGGGGGCTTTCGATTGACATCCAATTAGGTGTGCGTATTATAGGTCACTGTCTTACGTACTGCTTCAATTTTAGCGAGTGTACGCCGTGCGGTTTTTTGCAGAGGTACAAAAAAGTATGCTTATACACTCAAATCATTTTTAGAGCACGAAATTTATTTAAACGCTTGGTATCAAGTGTTTGGAAAGTCGAGTGGAGTCACTCCAGATTTTTTTAAATATTGACTTTAGCATCCTATTTCCAACAAGGAAGAATTTTCTAATACTACTCAGTTACTTTTTATGCCTTAAATTTTATAACGCCATACAAAAAAAAGAGAACCAATGACCCTTTTCCTCATAGTTTTTTTTTTTTACACAAGGTCATCTTAAAAAGTCACCCTTTAAAAAAAATCATTCACGAAAAGCTGCCCAAGTGTAAATGTAATACTCACCGAGTTACTTGACTGTAAAAGTTTAAGTAGTTATTGCCAATGAATAAGGACAAATTCCTAAATTGCGAAAAATAAAGTAAGTATAAAATACAAGAAATGCACGAACTGCACGGAAAAATGAGCGAAGATCAGTATTATGTTAATAATTGGAGTGTTAATATTGAACTTATCGGTTAAAAATGTGTTCTTCAGAAATCTTTGATTTTTTTTCCTTCAAGACACAAATTTGAGACTCCATTGATGAAAACGAATTTCTAATTACGAGTCCCGTAGTGGCCTGGTCGCTAGACTCCGTTCCCGTAAAGTGAAGCAAAGCAGCACCGGCTTGGACAGTGCTTGGGAGGGTGAAAACCTCTCTCGGCAAGGATGCAGTGGGACCGTGCACTCTTATGGGAGGGAGCGGGTGCACGTAAAATGTGTTCGTGGATGCAATGGCCTCCCTATTCGAACGAAACCTCTGGGGGTGCCGATTTCAGGCGCTAGGTCCTCTCATCTGGAATAGGTTCGGGACAACATTGGTCTGACTAATAGGCGCCTCCATAATGAAATGACCACCGTGTGCAACCCTCGTAGCGGTCAAGCCTATAGTAAGCCACTGACCCGGTCATTAGAAAGCAGGGAAAAAAAAAGATATCTTCTTTACAATCAGACGTTATTTATTAAAATCATTAAATCTTCGAAGATCTCATTAACATCAAAGACCTGAGAAAGCAGTATTTTTTTATATGTATATGAATTTTAAGCATTATTCATCTAACATTTAAAACATATCATTAAAACCAAGATACCTGAGCAAACTAGGCTGAACGACTCATAGCGAGTTGGCCTTTCATTTCAAAAATCGGATGGAGGCATTTTCCCACAGCAGTTACCGAGAGGGGGTAAAAAAGCAATCCACTCTATTTCGATTAAAATACATCTTTACGCTCCGCCTGATTGAAATCGATAAGAATCCGAAATTAAAAATTTTGATGTTTGTACTTCTAGTTGACATAGGAGCAGGTCTCTCTGAATAATGACTTTACTTTTGACATTAACTCAATTTCAAAGAAGTTTTTTTTCTAAAAATTTTTTTAATTCTTTTTTTTTAATTGCAAGCGGTATAAGGGAAATCAGATTCTTAGTTTTATTCCTTTTGAAAAAAGCGCAAGAAACTGACTGCATAATGAAAACATCCAGAAATTGCTTCGAGATTTGAAATTCCCTACGAATGACAAGTTTTTTTTTTTTTTTTTTTTTTTTATACCTGCATGATTAAATACGTGCAATATTTCTGAATGTTACAGAATATTTTTATATTAATACAGATTTTTCTCAATGGCTACGACAGTTAATTCAGTGCTAGTAGTTAGAATGTATGTAGGTGGTTCCAAATGGTCGTTTGAGAGACCTTTTTCCAATTTGATTCTGATTCAACTTCAAGGGACTTACTTTACACAGATGTTTGTCCCACGATTGCAGAATCACCCTGTATATCTTATCAAGACACACTTTTTAGCAAATGCTTTCGTTCACTTTTATGCAGCAAAAACTGAAATTTTAATCTCGTACCAGTTTTATCGGGTAAAAAACAGAAGAGACAAGGAAAAAATAATGTAGAAAGAAAAAGACATTCAAGGAAACTAACTCGGATATTTTAATAATTTACTCCGATACGGCTTATTTTTCTATTTTTAACCCTTTGAGGCGCAACCCTTTCCCAATGCTGAAAAAAGGGCTGCCGTTGCCATCGCTCAACTACCAGCAAGATGGCGGACGACCGAAACGTTCATCGCGTGCCACAGATCGAGAGACCCTTTTTGGACGACAGCTAGCTGTGCCGCTGTGCCAGCACGCCCTCTTGCTGGTCGTTAAGTCGAGCGATGGCAATGGCTGCCCTTTTTTCAGTAATGGGCAATCTATCCGGATGTTCTCGCATTCTTCCATTTTTCATCAGATGTCAGTGCTGTTCAAAAGAATCGTGACCCTTTTTTGACGGGAAAGGACGTGCTGAAAAGTAAAGGATTCTCGTGGAGCTATGTCACCCTTTTTATAGAAATGAAATCTATTCTTCGTGACTGGCAACTGTCAAAACATCAGAATTTGGTGTTCCCAGAGCGGGAACACTGCACGTTAAAGGGTTAAAAGAGATGTAAGTAGTAATCATGAAATAGATAAGTCCCCAAAACTTGGCAGGGATGCAGTTTCGAAAAACGGCTCGTTGTACAGATGGCAAAGTCCAGAAGGCCAGAAGAAAGAAGAAAAAAAAGCAACTGGATGAAGGTAAGAAGGGAGGCAATCGGTTGAGCTGAATAAGCTGCAGGATGATAGAATGTAAATAAGAGTGGATGTGAGATTGACTCGCATTATCCCCACTCTTACAGTGAGCTGTGCAACGGGTTGCTCGGTCAGACCAAGAATTAAAAAGCAATCAATGAAGCGTGACTCTCCAGAATGGAGTTGACAAGAAAAAACCGAGAGTGGCGAAGAAAGTCCACAGAAAAAAGGTCCAGCTAGTGACTGAAGGAGTGACTGAAGTGAAGCGGGTCGTAATCAGGACGATGCCACGGCAATAGATGAGGAAGGCGCCCTACGTCGCCCCAAAAGGGGAGCCACGTCCACGTACAGAGCAACGGTCCATCTTCCACTGAAGTCCCCAGCTACGGCGATTGCCTTCTTGGTGTAGCTCTTCTTTAACAGTAAACTCCAGTAGCGTCCGAAGTCCCGCCACACCGTGGGTCGGCTGCCACCCGCAAACCAACCATCAGCCGATGTGGTGACAAGTCATGACAGAAATATGGCTTCAACTCCTCTCAGTCCAGGGCCAAGTCCATCGACGGCGCAGTGTGATTCATAAACAGCAAGATGTAAGATGCAGTCAGTGAGGGACTCTCAAAAAAGTGTGTCCATAGGAACAGAGTGACTGAGCTGTGTCTTAGTCCCGATGTCAGAGAACGAAGTAGCAGAACTCTGCCGGCGGCCCCAACGCCCAAAAGCCCCGGCAATCTTCCTCACCCGTCCCCGTCAAGCGGTTTCGGTCACGGAGCTCCTAGAAGAGTGTGTCTCCGGCTAACACCCCGGCTGGTTTCTATTTTCAACGAACACCGACCGGCTATGTGTAGTACTAACAATTAACGTGTGAATACCGTGGTGATCAAGAAATTGAATTTATACCCGGTGATTCAAAATAGATGTTAAGGCGATTATTTTTTAAACCGTAAGTGATCGAAACACATTTCCAATTAGAAAAGTTCGTCCAATTAAGCGTAGCTTTCAGATAGGGCATTTTTTTACTGGGGGTTGTATACATATTAAAATGCGAAATTTAATTTTTAGACGGTCCCTCCTTTCCTACCCTTTATAGTGAGAAGAATGTTACTCTTTGCCTAAGAAGCTTCATAAAACAAATCCCGTGTCTCTAAGTGAAATAGTTTGCGAGAAAATGAATTTTGAAAAGGATGACTTACGCCACTTTACCTGCTGTGTTGGCGTCCGTTTTCACGTGAAAAAATCTTTCGTGGAATAAGAATCTTGATACGACCACGAAAAAATATTTCGTGGTATCATAGTGGGTCCCCTCTACTCGAGGGGACCCACTATGAGTTGATAAAAAATAACGATCCCATTGTTGGTAAAAGTAATTAAATGCGTGTGCAAATGTGTGAAATGAATAGGTGCAATTTTACCTAAAATGATCGGTATTACTTTATGAAATTAGCGATAATTTAGTCTTTTAAGGGGTCATCCACTCATTACATCACGCTTCCATAGAAGGGATTTTAAAGTGTAAAAGAGAATGACAAAATAATGGTGTAGGTTACTATGGTGTGGTCACTTTCACTAAAAACTGTCAAACATGTTTTACAGGAACATTCTCGCTAATTTAGGATTTGAGGAGTCTATCGAGCGGCTATTAACATGAATTAACGGCAATCGAAAAGTAATAATATTTTTCTCACTTTGGAGACATCCCCTTAGTGCTTGGCAAACACATGCCAACATTTTCAAATGGATATATCTCGGAAACTATTCCACGTAGAGACACGGGATTTGTTTTATTGATTTACTTAGGCAAAGAGCAACATTGTTCTAAATACAAAGGGTAGGAAAGGAGTGACCGCATAAAAATTAAATTTCGTATTTTAATATGTATACTAGCTGCTTGCCCGTTCTCCGCACGGTGGGAAACGAATATTTTCCTCACACATATAATTCGAATTAAACCCAGTAATACGAAATCTCAAAACGTGAAAAAATACTTGAATCGTGACTAAAAGTTGGCGTCATGGGTGCAAATCTCAGATGATTGCAACCTGATGACACAAAACCTTCGTCAGCGTCACTGGCGATCAAAAAAGAAGATCTTTACGGTATGCAGATGAAACTTCTCTTTTTCGAAAAATGCCTGATTTCTCCATCATATAATTTTGTTTTTTAGGCTTAATAATAGCATTTAATATATGCCACATGAATAAATTACATGATGTTGACAACAATTTTATTTAATCTTGCATTTCTTAAAGCGTGGACAGTGCATTAGGGCAGTAATTTTGCAGATGATTTTATTGAATTTCGCCTAACTTAACAAAACCTGCATGAAATAATAGATGCACCACGTACAATATAAGCCAAAATTGCACGCAGTTTTTGCGAAAATCAAGTCACATTTCAAATGAAAACATTTGTGACGTAACTTCTGAAATAAAGTATATCACCCTTACTAAACTCTTAATGCAGTATCACACTTGTTACATAAAACTGACGTTGGTCTCACTGTCAACTCGCCCTAAATAAATAACTAATTGCATGTTTTATTTTTAATAATTTACAGTAGACCCCTTCATAACACGGGTCTACAACACGAATTCGTAGAACACGGCGAAAAAATTGTGATCGCTTTCGTGTAACACGTTAAAAGAAACAAACCCCAGTAAAAAAAATGCCATATCTGAAAACTACGCTTAATTGGACGAACTTTTCTAATTAGAAGTATGTTTCTATCCCTTAAGGTTTAAAAAATAATCGCCTTAACATCTATTTTGAATCCCCCGGTATATGTAGTTCAGTCAATTATTCAAAAGATGTTCGATGTAGAAATTATGAGAAGAATTCGGCATAATCGTCTTTCTGGAAACAGTTTCTCATGTGAAAACTTACCATCAACTGTTTGGACGCAGATAGAATTGCAGAGATCAGACGTGAAGCTTCTTAACCTTTTACAGGCAGAGTTGAGATCCAGACATATTTTAAATTAGTTTTCTGCACATTTTGTCTTCTAATGCGTTACTTAAGGGATATTAGTCATTTAAATGGGGGAAGAATATTGTATACAGTATTATTTTTATTGTGATCTCAATTGGGAGATTGGTTTGACGCAACGCTACTCTAGAGCGACCTGCCAAGGATGGGGGATGCCGTTTTCGAATGATATCGAAAATGCCGTCCCATAAAAGGGACACTTGGCATAAATGGGTTAAACTCGGTTTCAACGATACTGAAAAGATCAGTTTGTGTGATGATGCCAACGCTACGCTATTGGTTATCGGCCAAGGATGAGGGGTTGCCTTGGTAGGAGGACTTTCCAAAGGGTTCTAACGCGTATTCTCGTTACGTCTGGAGAAAAACCTACCAAAACTCCAGACCGTTAGGTCGACAGCAGCGCGATGGGACCCGAAACCGGGACCTTCGCACTTCGGCCGTCTAGCATTTTCAGTGACATAACCACTGTGCCATGGTGAGGCTCCAATTGGGAGAATGGGTCGTTTCTGACTATAATTTACATTGGTTTCAAAAACAGAATAGACTGCTGGTTAGTTTAAATAGTAGTAATAAGTGAAACATTAAAAATTAAATAAAGATTTAGTTTTAAATTTAAGTAAAGATATGAACTAAGTTTGAAGAGGGGATGGGAAGGGTATATCAAGATAGTTCTGTAAAAATTTATGAAAATGGCTATTTTCACGATTTTCTTCTCCGGTTTCCCCACTCATAATAGAAATGCGACTTCTATTTCGAAAAATCAAGTCATCTTTCAACTTTATCTGCTCATTTTTTTCAAGTCACTATTGATGAAATTTCATTTTTGAATAAATTTTGAATTGGATGTTTCCAATTGAGAACATTTGAACATTGGCCTGCAAAAGGTTAATTCAGAAGCTTTCGGTTTGTTGTAAAGACACTTTCAGTGACTTGCTGCAGGATTGGATCACTTATATAAGTTAGACTGACTGAACTGCTGCGCCAGCTTTCCCTCGAGGTCATAAATTGTATTCCCCCCTTGGGCCCTCGTCTTCTACACTGATGGAAATCGATCGGACACGGGAAGAACAGGCAGTGGTGCTTTTATGAAAACAAGTACGTGAGAACATAGATATATTAGGTTGTAACGAAAGTTTTCCGCCACTCCAAGTACTGCCTGCACAAGCAGTTCGCGTTGGTGTCTTTGCCAATATTTTGTGAAACGATTTTTGTTATTTGAAAGAAAAGACTTGTTTTAGAGCACTGTGTTGTGAAATCTGTAAAACAATAGCGTTATGATTAAGTATAAGGTGCCTGAAATAGAACTACCACGCTACCAGATGGATCCATCATTGACTCTCAGTTCTGTCGCAAAAAGTATCACCTACAGAATGACACTGAATTATGCGTACAGCTTAAGGTACTCCTGTTGTATCATAGGACACTGTGAAGATTTGGTACCGAAAGTTCAAAAGCGAGGACTAGGATATTAATGAAGCAGAGCGCTCTGGTCATCCTACTGATGCTGATGAGGCCCGCCTACCAGAATTTGTGGAAGAAGAAAAAATATTCATCCCCTCGAGAGCTAGCTAAAAGAGTCAGACTTTAGTGCCATGTCCATGAATCGCGCTAAGCATTGCATTAACTTGACCTATAAGGTCAATAGCTGGGTACCGCGTGAGCTGACTCAAGCTAATCTGGCGGAAAACTTTCGTTACAACCTGATAGTTTTAGAAACCCTGACAACAGTTCAGTTTTCCGTGCCGAACTTGTTGCTATAAAAGAGGCATTAAATCTTGCTTTGGTTGCTGCTACGGATGATGTTTGGATCTTGACAGATAGAAAGAGCTCCATCCAGCACTTAAAGCCAAATATCCTGGAAAAGTTGGGGCAGGATATCATCCTTAAACTGGCTGCTTTGGCCCAGGCCGGTACTGTATGTTTACAGTGGATCAATTTGCATGTTGGGGTTTTGACCTCTCTCGATTTGTCACTTTTGTCCTCCACTAGAATGATGCCTTTCAGCCCATAAATGGTGGTTATTGATCACTCTCAGAAGCTGTATTCACTTTAAACAGCACCACAGACCGGAATTCCAAGATGCGTCGTTCATCGCGCGCCATTTTGCCATGACAATCGCCTAATAAATCTATTTCCGGATCTAACTTACGCGCAGAAGTGCAATTTTGCTTTCAGCTGCATTTAATTGACATAAAGAAGTGCAGGATTAAACACTGGTCGCAACATTAACTTAGTTGAGCATGTTTTTCCTCATTATCCTTTAATGTTAATCGCCAGTGCATTTGATATGCAGTAGTGTATGACGAAGTTCCCAGGAAGCACCAACAACGTTCTCTGGACGTCTAATAGCGTTTAGTGACGTTCGCTACAGGTTTATTAACGTTCAGAGAACCCGGGTGAGCCGCCTAGGTTGGATTGTGTTGGAAAGAGTCTCATAACTGATGCATTTTTCTGATTATAAGAAAAATTTAGAAACAGAATATCAGGCTGTCGTTTGGCATATATCTACTCCCTCTGGTTATTCCGGTTAACCCTTTGAGGCGCAACCCTTTCCCAATGCTGAAAAAGGGGCAGCCGTTGCCATCGCTCGACTGAACGACCCGCAAGAGGGCGGACGATCGAAACGTTCATCGCGTGCCACAGATCGAGAGACCCTTTTTTGACTACAGCTGGCTGTGCGGCACAGCAGCACAGATCAAAAAAGGTCTCTCGATCTGTGGCACGCGATGAACGTTTCGATCGTTCGCCCTCTTGCGGGTCGTTCAAACGAGCGATGGCAACGGCTGCCCTTTTTTCAGCATGGCGCCATCTATCCAGCTGTTCTCGCATTCTTCCATTTTTCAGCAGATGTCAGTGCTGTTAAAAAGAATCGTGACCCTTTTTTTTACGGGAAAGGGCGTGCTAAAAAGTAGAGGATTCTCGTGGAGCTCTGTCACTCGCTACTATTTTTATAGGAATCCAATCCATTCTTCGTGACTGGCAACGGTCAAAACGTCAGAGTTAGGTGTTACCAGAGCGGGAACACCGCGCGTTAAAGGGTTAAATAATATCCAATAATCTATAGTAAATACAAAAGAACGCGTTCCGCATTTATTTTCTCATTTTCAGAAAAAGGGAAAAAAAGGCAGACACCCTTAAATTATTTCCTTTTCTCTCCAGCCAGCCATTGGAATTTATTTATTAGATTTACACACATTGCGCAAGTGTTTTAATCTTTATGTAGTTTCAGTGAGTGTCTCTGTGTGTCCCCCAGTCCCCAATAAGAAATAAAGAAAGGCGAGAAATTGTCGGAGAAAACAGAACCCGATAGAAAGCGGCGAGAATAAATCGCTCAGTGTTCTTATTTTTACCATTTTGCAGATAAACACCTGTAAACAAAAGAGCCCCCATTGATTCCTTATCCGTCTTCGCTTTTGTCCCAATTCCTATTTCTTCTGTCCCGCACCGAAGTTAGTATATTTCCTTTTCGATTTAAAGGTCGTTTCGATAGCGCTTGTTACTTTCCGAACACGTACCATGTAAGGAAAGTATTGTAATCATAAAAAGAATTCGACTTCGAGATTTGGGTGTAGTGACACGTTTTGAGGTCTTCTAAATTCATGGATGCTATTTTTACGAGATGTATGTATGTGTGTGTGTGTGTGTATGTGAGTGAACATGATAGCACCTAAACGGGGGATTCGTTGGAGCTCCAATTGGGTATATATGTTATAAACCACCGTCGCAAGACCGGTATTGATTTTGGTGTGTATAGTACTTATAGTTTTTCTACAGGGCTGCGATAAAGATTTCTTTTACATTGGGTCCGTTTACATGGACAAAAATGCAGGATAAATGCCGGAACTTTCGCTGCTTTCTACCCCGCTTCCCTTACGTACAGAAAAAAAAGCAGGGTAGAAAGATTCCTAGGCCCTTATTCAGATAGATTTAGTAGCTACTAACCCTATTGTTTAGTTACTAAATTTAGTAAAGTGGATTCAGATAGAATTTGGAGGCGGAGATACTAAACACGTGACCAAAACAAGCTGCTAAAATCACGTGACCAAACAAGCTGCTAAACCACCGACTAAATAAACGCACGCCTGGAACAAGCGCTCTGATTGGTCTACTAGCTTCCCTGTTAACTTATCCCTACATTTTCCCTGACTTCCCTTGGTGTTGGTCACGTGATTTAGTACTAAATGTATCTGAATCCCGATTTACGAACATTTAGTATCTCCGCCCACTTATTAAGTTAGTAACTGAACAATAGGTTTAGTAGCTACTAAATCTATCTGCATAGTAGCCCTAGTCTAGTGGAGGGTGAATGCAGGGATGACCTTGCTTTCCCATGATGCATCGCGTGTTTTCCCCTATACTCTGCTTTTACCCGGGATTTTCCATTTTCCCATGTAAACGGGCCTATTATGGCCTATGGGGGGGGGAATTCTTGAAAGTGTGCTATCGTTTAAACGGTACATTCGATGGAGCTCAAATTGGGTAAATATGTTATAAACCACCCTCTTAAGACCGGTATTGATTTTGATGTGTATAGGACGTATAGTTTTTCTACAGGGCTATAACAGATTTCTTTTACATTATGGCCTAATGGGGAGAAATTCTTGAATGTGCATGTTCAAGCGTTTAAACGGTGCATTCGATTGAGCTTCAATTTGGTATATACCCAGCAAACACACACAGGTTCTCTGAACGTCTATTAACGTTCAGAAGACGTTATCTGAACGTCTTATGAACGTTAATAGACGTTCAGATATCCTGTGTGTGTTTGCTGGGTATGTTTGAATTTTTCATAGATTAAAATTTATTTAAATGCTTGGTAATGATCTTAATCGTAAGTTTTCGGAAAGTCGAGTGGAGTCACTCCAGATTTTTTTTTTTTTTGTTTTTGTTTCTTTTCGTCGTAAATATTGTGTAGTTTTGTCATGGACAAGGCGAGGCGTACATTGCAATCAACAGCCAGGGCCGTATTTCTCATCAGGCCATTTCCTTTTTTCGGTATTTTCTTTTTTAGTACAAGAGTGCCTTTTCGTTCATTCCGGGTTTTTCTGTGGTCATATTTTTGTGGACTGATTTGCATCGACATGTTTTCGTTGCATTTTTCAATAAGGTTGACAGATAGCGGAAGAATAAGATTTTGAAAGTTCCCAAGGTTTGCAATTTTGTATGATTTTACGTCATAAATCCGAGCATTCGCTTAACACGTTGGCTTTGTTCATCACACTTTCAACTAAAATTTACATTTTTTCAAAAGTATTTAGCAAGAGAAGTTCAAATTTCGCTACTAACGGTTTAAATCAACATCTATTTCAACACTACAAATATGCATTTTGAATTTACTAAAATGATAAAACACAAGAAAATGACGACCTTTGAAAAATTCTGTATCTTCATTGCAGTTTCAAGCACCTTTAGCAAACGTAAAGTACTTTTCATAACACATAACGACTTGCGATTTCCAATACAGATCCACTTTTCGTAACTACGGACGCCATTTCATAGCAACAACGTGCAGCAAATGTGTCCTCTAAACCAGCGGTGCGCAAACCGGAGGTCGCGAGAAAATTTTTGGGGGTCGCCAAATTCAAAGAAATTCAAATTTATAAAAAATTTACAATTATTCATTTTAAAGAACTGAAATAATACAAGAGAAGAAACTCACAATTATTATTTTACGAGCGCGATATTCGCGATCGCTATCACGGGGCTTCAGAACAACGTTATCATGCGTAGTGATCTTCAAAAGTATGTTCCATTAAAACAAAACACCGATTTCGATTGGATCCAGAGGATGACGTACGACTTGCGATTTCCAATACAGATCCGAACATAGAAGCAATCATGAGTTCTTTGCAAGCACATATTTCACATTGACTTTTTATGATGTAATGTTTTTTAAAAGTATTTTTCATTAAAAAATATTTATATCCATATGCATAAATAAAGCTTGTTTCCTAAAATTATGCGCTGATTCATTAACTAATTTTTATGATGTTACAACTTTTATAACATTTTTTAGGTGGTTTATAAATTTGGTGCGCTATTTTAAAAACCCCTTATTTCAATCGATGACGTCACGACACTCTTTTAAAAACACCCTGTAAGAGCAACTCCCAGAAAGAATTTCAATGTAACTTCGTTTTCAATTAAACAAAATGTCTCCTCTCTATCCAGGGGTCACGACAAAATTTTACTCAAAATAGGGGTCGTGACAAAATTTTACACAAATTAGGGGTTCGCAGGTGAAAATAGTTTGTGCACCACTGCTCTAAACAACTGGACGAACCTGCTTCTTGCTCAGTTTATTTAGTTTGAAACTTTTTTTATTTCTAATGGTTAGCAGACAAAAAAGAAAAGTTTGAAACTAAACACACACAGTTTTGATTACGAACGCTTTAGTTTACGAACTGAATGCACTCAGTTTCCTTTGCGAATACCTTAGATGGAAACTCGTTGCACTAGTGTAACTCATTTGGCGTTTACGAATGCGGCCGAACAAGTGAAAGGGAAAATCATTTGTAATCTAAGGGTCTCAATGAACCAACCAACGTCTCAAATCTCTTAAACCATTTGGAATGGAGCAATATCATTATAAATTGGAATAAAATGACAGTTTGAAACAACATGTAAGTGCATCATATTTAAATTTTTCTTTCGTAGCCTATTAATGTATCTTTAATAATATGCGTCTTAAAATTTCTCAACGGGTATGCTCATTACTAATGAGTGCAAATTCATTTTCATGTACTTCATCTGTTATTGCTTATGCGTTTGCAGCATCCCGTAGTTTGTTAGAGTAATATAGATCCCAGAGGTAGATGACTAGAAAAGTCGTCAACGTGCGGCAATTTTTTACATTGACTGAATAAGGGTTTAAAGTAGGAATCAAGCAAAATGTAAACGATGATAACGATGTATGACATCCAATCGTCCCAAATGCATCGATTAATAACCACTTGAGAACACAACTATCTTTCTTGAAGATATTTAACTACATTTCAAAAATAGTCTGACGTAAAAAATAATGAAGAACTTTGTAAAATAACACACATATAAACACATTTTTTAAAATCATCACCATTAGAACGTAAGCTGTCATTACGTGTCTGCCTTTTTGCCCCCCCTGGGAAATATTCTGCCGGCGCCCATGCCAATCTTCTAGCTTTTAACTGAAACTTTTGCGTAACATTTTTGAGTAATTTTTAGTAATGCATTTTAGCAATGAGAAATTACAACTGGTTTTTGTACTTTTAAGGGGGCGAAGAACGTTGAATCTGATTTTGCTTTCCTAATTTTCAATTTCGAGTACTCTATGTAATGCAATTATTAATAAGACTAGGGGCCAAGGCCCCCAGACTCACTACGCTCACTTTTCGTATGAGGTATTCGGCCCCTAATAAGGCTTATTCGTAAAAAAAGACATAATTGCAAGAGACAAAACCCGAAGATTGGATCCGATAGAATGTTACTGAGCTACACATTCCTTGGTTCTTACATGTTCATTGGTACATAAAAATTTAAACTTCACACTACAGTAGACCCCCCCTCCCCCTCATAACACGGAAGATATTTTGTTATGGGAATCCTTGTTGTAGGGGTCCTGAGCTATACTCCACCTAGAGTGCGGAGTCCGCTTATAATCGCTGGAAAAATGATTGGCACTCTTCAGAAACACAATGATATTGAATGTTGCCAATCAAAAGTTATATTAATTAGGATCTAAAGCGTAATAAAATCAGAACATCTGTTTCAGCTGTATTTTTAATAATGTAAAACCTATTGGACACCTTGCGAATTTGCCTCCCATGGCGATTTTTCATTATTTGGTGACTTGCATACATGTCAAGTTAATAAAAGCTACGGAACAGATAGGATAGCAATAACCCGGTAGCAATAACCCAGCTGGACCGAACCGGCTTTAAAATAATCTGCATTTTAATTATTTTTCATTTTCAAGATATTAGTTATTCTGTTTTGGAAAAATGAATCATCGCTCATTCTAAACTCCTGTTGTCTAAGCGAACTCACTATTTGAAAATTGTCAACTTTGTGTAACACATTTTGAGTTACTTATTTCATGTAGTTTTTATTTTGGCGTAAAATGGGCGTCATTCTAACTCATGTTTGTGAATTTCACGCGATTCTAGATACTTGGAAACGCTTTGTTGCGTAGGAATGAATGATTTAATGCCAAATCTGGCAACCATTCTGTTTATTTTTTCAGTTTTATATCAATATCTTCTAAAATAATTCGATTTTCGAAATTTAAGTCAGCTTAGCAGGTTCATTGGAATTTTTCGAATCTGTGGGCCACCTTAGTCGAAACTCAAATCCCCACGGTTTAGGAGGAGTTCGGTCAACAAGCTTTGACAGCACCAGCGGCGACAGCGGCCTTTACTTTTTTTTAGAATAGAGAGATACATTTTTAAATGCTTTTCTCAAATATAAATCTCAGAAATAATTATATCTGAACTAAACAGACACTTTTTCATGAAAAATAAAACTGCAAAACAAATTCTCAAAATGTTGCAGGTGCACATCCTATGTCAATTCGAAAAGGGGAATGGCGCCACCCTTTCCAAGTGGATAAGACGCTGAACATGGCAGACGGCTGAAATGTGAAGGTCACGCTTTCGGGCCTACCGCGCGGCTGCATGTCTAACGGTCTGGAGTTTTGGGCAGTTGTCTCCAGATGTAACGTGAATACGCGTCAGAACCCCTTGAAAAGTTCACCGACCAAGGACCTCATCCCCTCCGTCGGTAGATGACCCAAGTGTAATCTTGGCATAACACCAAACATTGAACATTAAAAATCTTCATTTTCTAAACATGATAAAAACGAGTATAAGAGTGTAATTTAGCGTTAAAATGCATGTACAGTTAGTGGAGAAAATATATTTTTGGGAACACTTTATTTTTCTGAATCTGAACTCGTTTTATTTCATTCAACATGTATCAATCTTTGTCCAGATTATTCTTATTAACCCTTTGAGGCGCAACCCTTTCCCAATGCTGAAAAAAGGGCAGCCGTTGCCATCGCTCGACTGAACGACCAGCAAGAGGGCGGACGATCGAAACGTTCATCGCGTGCCACAGGTCTAGACCCCTTTTTTGACGACTGGCGAGTTGGGGAAATCTATCCAGCTGTTCTCGCATTCTTCCATTTTTCAGCAGATATCAGTGCTGTTAAAAATAAATCGCGACCATTTTTTACGGGAAAGGGCGTGCTAAAAAAATAAAGGATTCTCGTGGAGCTATGTTACCCGAAACTATTTTTATAGAAATCAAATCTTTTCTTCGTGACTGGCAACAGTGAAAACGTCAGAGTTAGGTGTTCCCAGAGCGGGAACACTGCGCGTTGAAGGGTTAAATAAAAACATGCGAAATTACATTCATAATATCATTCTAAATATTCGTGCGAAACTTGAAAGAAATAAGACCCATAGACAAATTGTGGTCAATTTTCACCTTTTTCAACTTCCCTCGTTCCCTCAATGGAAATATGGAGAGCAATATATTTCCATTTCCTCCGCTAAGAAACCTCACGCGTAATTCATCTGTAAAAACATTTCTTCCGATCTCTTCCAGCTTTTATGGGTCCCCTCTTTCCTCGCAGACAATTAATCAATGGAAATAACCCAAGATATTGAAGCAATAAATGTAGGTATAAAAGGAATGGGGAATAAAAGATGAGTCAATGACAAGAGGGGAAAAAAATAATGAAAGGGGGGAAAAAAGAACCTGTACTACTTTTTTTTATTATCCCTTTTATAGCAGACTTAGCCGCCTTTGACGGTTTAGTATGTAATGCAAATTTCCAAAAAGACCTGAATTTTTGTCAGCATTGCAGGAGTACAAAGAATGGAGGTAGCCTATCGGAAAAGTATGGAAAGCAAAATTAGAACCATGTATTGTTAAAAGATATCGGGTTACAGTAACGAAGTGCTGAGTGAAATTGTTAGCAGAGAAAGCATTTTATTTTTAAAATTAGAGTTTTATTCTGGTTGAATGAGATTATCAAGTCAAAAGGGTCATTTCTAACCTGTAATTAAATTTTGTTTGATTCACTGCAGATATTTTAACAGTATGCCTCCAAGAAAATTTCGCACGCTTTTCACAAAATTAAAAAAGCAAATAAACATTTTTAAAAAGTAAGATTCATTCAAGTTAAAAAAAAAAAAATTCCGACTTTTATTGTTTCAGCCGTCGTTGATCTGTTACTAAATTTCCTTCTATTCTCGTAAGCCATTTTTGAGGAATGCGAAAACAAGCATTTATACGATTTTCAAAATAACAAAATCTAAGAAATATTTAAAACGATTTCTGTATCTATGGTTTAAATTAACTTGCCATGTAACATGATTCCAAATTTAATTCTATTCCATTTCCATTTTTCAGGAATAGAACAAATATGTATTCAGTTTTCACACAATCTTAAAATTTCTAAAAATTTGAAGTACTTTCTTCAAACTTTTGCACATTATCTTTTTTCACAATTTACAGCGATGGTCGGACTCACTGTTGTTTTTTCAGGTCTCGCAAAGGGTCAGCGGTAGCATATTTTCGAGAGGCTCCCTACAACTATGGCCGGACCCACTGATGTTTTTTCGGGTCTCGCAAAAGGCCAGTGGTGGCAAATATTCGACGTTCCCCTGCAGAGATGACCGGACCGACTGCTTTTTTTTTTGAGCGGGTCTCGCAAAGAGCCAACGGTAGCATATTTTCGAGGGGCCCCCTACAGCGATGGCCGGACCCACTAATATTTTTTTTCAGCCTCGCAAAGGGCCAGAGGTAGCATATTTGCGAGAGCGGTGTCCTACAGCGATGGCCGGACCCACTGATGTTTTTTTGGGTCTCACAAAGGGCCAGCGGTAGCGTATTTTCGAGGGGGCTCTCTACAGCGATGGCAGTCGATGGCCGCCGGAAATCCCACGCGTCGGAACTCCCACCGTCGGAAGACCCACGTAATCGTTTTAATCCATTGCATTTTTCAGAAGTCGTTTTAATAGATTGTACCCTTTGTGAAGAGGCCGTTTTAATCAATTATACTTTTTTGAAAGGGCCCTTTGAATCGATTGTACCCTTTGTGAAGAGGCCGTTTTAATCGATTATACTTTTTTGAAAGGGCCCTTTTAATCGATTGTACCCTTTGTGAAGAGGCCGTTTTAATCGATTATACTTTTTTCAAAGGGCCCTTTGAATCGATTGTACTTTTGTGAAGGGCCCGTTTTAATCGATTATACTTTTCAGGCATGAAAGTTTTCCGTCTTTTGACGGAATTCCAATTTTTTCAACTCCATCCAGGCTGTTTAAATATTAGTAAAATAATGAATATATAGCGTAGTAACGACTGGTAATGTATTAATTGTATGTTAATTTGATTGTTTTGTATTGCGTGCAAAACGGACCAAATTTTTTTCCAAATCGCACTTTCATGCCTGACTTTTGCGAAGGGGGCCCAAAACGGACCCAAACTTTCTCTGCATCGATCCCAGGCTATGGAAAACATCAACCCACCCAAAAAGTGTATTATAAAACATTTTTTCTTTGTTTCTTCGATAAAGCAATTTACCAATGTACCGCAGATCATCACTCAATTCGATATCTGCTCTGCCTTAATAGGCATCCATTGCTCTCTCTAAAGTATAAATAAAAGGTCGTCGGACTGAAGGCCGTGAGTTATTACAGTAGGGAACCTGGCGGGCGTTTCCTCTCTGTATAAATTGAAGATCCTTCTAGAAGATCGGAAATAAAAGACCATAGATTATTTATTACTCGCACGGAATGCAGACAGACTCTGTTGCGAATTCACCTCTACATCCCAGGATAATTTTAAAACCGACTTCAAGCGAATGAATGTTTCGCCTAAGAATAACTAATTTTTATGCTTGCGACTCATGAATAGGTTTCATATCGGCATATTCTTCTATATGTTAACTTCAGAGAAAATCAGTTGTATCATCACGGACGTATATAAGGGGGGGACGGGGTTAGGGAGTCTGGACCACCCCCCTTTAGTCTATGCAAAATTGTTAATTTTGTCCTGATAGCGAACTTTTGTACCCGTTTCTCAAAGCAATATAGAGTATAAATATTTTGAAATTTCATATAAATTGTATAAATTTTACATTCATAAATAAAATTATATTAATACTGTAAACTATAATTCAACGGTAAATGACTAAAAAGAACATTAAAAAATTGTATTGTAAATGATTACAAAATATTTATAGTAAAATTTACTGTGAATCAAATTTTGTAGAATGATTGGACCCCCCCCCCCTCCTGCCAATTGCTATGGACACGTCCCATGTAAAAGCTATAACTAGTTCATAATTTCTGGTGTATGATATGTCTCACGTCTTGGAGGATAAATGCTCTTAAAAAATGATATTGCAATGATTTCCCTGCTTACTATCGGACCTCTCTTTAAAGAACCTCGTTGTAGCGATCTTTTAATTAGAACCAGTAGCGTTTTGCTAATTTTTTCGTAAAATCACCTCGAAATTACGAAATGCTTTCTTTATTGAACGAAGTTTTTCATTGTAAATTCTCACTATCTTCAAAATATTTCTGGAGTATGAAATTTGTATTTTCTTTCAGATGCTAGATGTATTATGAAGGTGGGGGAGACTTACATATTCTCAAACAAAAAGACACATTTTTTTAGTGATTAAACTTAAGAACACGTGCGGTAATATACACTTAAAATGACATTTTATAATTTTAATGCAAAACTATTTTCTTATAACTGAAAAATATAGGTAATATCAGGCAATGTTTTGCTTTCCATGCAAACATCTTCCCGATGGGTAAAAGTAATTAGAAAAACGGATTAATTAATTAATTTAATTTTTTTAAGTGTGATCAATTAATTTTTAAAAATATTGTTCAGTGTTTATGAATTTTAAATATGTTTTACATAGTTCAAAGTATTGAAAGAGGTGCATCTTCATTTAACGAATTTTCCATACAACGAGCATTTTTTCGAGATTTAGCGACATTGTCAAATAGAGGTCCGACACTATACATAATTTAGTTTTTATCGTTAAAACTCGTTAATTTTTCCTATTTGCTATTATGATTATGCATTTGCGCATTATAATTTAATAGTCTTAAAAGTATGCTCAGTAATTCCTTGTAAAATGGAAAATTGGAAATTTTAATATGTATAATTTCCTTATATTTTGCAAAACCTCCTTCTCTGTTTTCCTAAATATGCTAAAAGGAATGCATTAACGTTTAAATTACACAATTCCTCGCATATTTTACGCATTTTGTTTCAATGAACGTATTTCAAAATTTCCGTAAATTGCAGGATTATATTTCCCTAATAGTCTAAGAGCCAGCGACTGCCAGACCTTCCTCATAGTATAAAATATGAAACTTTCTCTACGCATACCTCCCAACAGAGGTAGGAACCATCGGCCACTCTAAAGTTTGGAGGACCGCGGCTTTGGCAGGTAACACGTGGCAAAGGTGTATAAAATTGCAGAATATTTTCGTCATTTCATAAAGCTTATTTTTTTTATGTTCTTCTTCGCAATACTAGAAATAACTTTATCCCATGCTAGACACTTTTCCATCGTGTCAAATCCCCGCCAGACAATCTCAAAGTCATGGGAAAACTGTTGTGTTCGTAAACTCCCACGACGAAGTATGTCAAGCTGTCACAAAGTGCCAAGCACATTTTATACTGCTACTTCTGAACTTTCTTACGATGCTGCAGCGTGCTCGTAATAGAATTAATTACGTTTTCCATGACTTTGAGATTGTCTGCCGGGGGGGGGAAGGGGTTTGCCACGATGGAAAAGTGTCTGGCAAGGGATCCAGTGATTTCTAGTACTGCGAAGAAGAACACATAAAAAAATGAAGCTTTATGAAATGACGAAAATTTTCTGCCATTTGATACACCTTTGCCACCTGTTACCTACCAAAGCCACGATCCTCCAAACTTTATAGTGGCCGATGGTTCCTACCTCTATTGGGAAATATGCACAGAGAAAGTTTCAGCTTTTATACTATGGCGAAGGTCTGGTGGCCGCGGGCTCTTGTTCTATAACGCGTTTTCCAATTCTTATTTGCAGATTCACCTGTCTGCAGTATAGTTAATCATACTCGCAACAGTGAATGAATGTTTATTTTTCCATCTGTGGTTACTGCTATGAATATTTTCAGCGTGATGCCCCCATTTTATCAAAATCGCATTATCCATGAGTAGTTCCCTAAATGTAATAATAAAATGCTGGGGAGGAGAAAATAAACGATTTCCAAAACGTGTTCCCAAGAGGCAGAACATTTTTAGAAGTAGTTTTCTTCTCTCCCACTTTTTCTGCTTTTAAGGAAGATAAAAGCTCGACGTTAGAATATAACGCAGTAAAAAAAAATATCTTGGATGTATTAAAAAAGGAATATGTTTATTAATCTCGTAGTAATTTATCTGTATAGGCATCTAGATATTATGGCTCAGTTATATCGGCGATGAGTGTTTTGTCAATGAAAGGACCCCCCCCATAAAATAAATAAATAATAAATAAATAAATCTCTCTATTCTAAAAAAAAGTAAAAGCCGCTGGCGCTGTCAAAGCTTGTGGACCTATCTCCTCCTAAACCGTAGGCATTTGAGTTTCGACTAAGGTGCCCACAGATTCGAAAAATTCCGAGGAACCTGCTTAGCTGATTTAAATTTCAAAAATCGAATTATTTTAGAAGATATTAATAAAAAACTGAAAAAATAAACCGAATGGTTGCCAGATTGGGGATAAAATCATTCATTCCTTTGCAACAAAGCGTTTCCAAGAATCTAGAATCGCGTGAAATTTACAAACATGAGTTAGAATGACGCCCATTTTACGCCAAAATAAAAACTATATGAAATAAGTAACTCAAAATGTGTTACACAAAGTTGACAATTTTCAAATAGTAAGTTCGCTTAGACAACAGGAGTTTAGAATGAGCGATTATTCGTTTTTAAAAAACAGAATAACTAATATCTTGAAAATGAAAAATAATTAAAATGCAGATAATTTTAAAGCCGGTTCTCGTCCAGCTGGATTATTTACTACAAGCAGAAATATTGGGCGGCGTTAACTATGCCATTATAGCAGTTACAGTACACTTTGGATATTGGCTAGCGCGACGAGATGGTGTTAAGTACGCCATTCGTGGTGTTAAGTACGCCAATCTGCTAACGATTATGTAAATGAAAATATGGATAACGGTTTTCCGGTAACCTTAAATGAACCGTAAATATAGGTTGTGAGCATGTGTCAATCGCCAAATAATGAAAAGTCGCCGTGGGTGGCAGGCTATTCTACCTGTTCCGTAGCTTTTATTAACTTTACATGTACGCAGGTCGCCCAATAAGGAAAAATCGCCATGGGTGGCAAATTCGCAAGGTGTCCAATAGGTTTTACATTATTAAAAATACAGCTGAAACATATGTTCTGATTTTATGACGCTTTAGCTCCTAATTAATATAACTTTTGAATGGCAACATTATATATCATTGTGTTTCTGAGGAGTGCCAATCATTTTTCCAGCGATTATAAGCGGAGACCGCACTCCAGGTGGAGAATAGCTCAGGACCCGTACAACACGGATTCCCATAACAAAATATCTTCCGTGTTATGAGGGGTAGGGGGTCTACTGTAGTGTGAAGTTTAAATTTTTATGTACCCATGAAGATGCAAGAACCAAGCAATGTGTAGCTTAGCTCAGTAACATTCTATCTCATCCAATCTTCGGGTTTTGTGTGTTGAAATTATGTCTTTTTTACGAATAAGCCTGATTAGGGGCCGAATGCCTCATACGAAAAGCGAGCGTAGCGAGTCTGGGGGCCTTGGGCCCTAGTATATAAAATAAAAAATCCAGGAAAAGTGACACTTTGAAAAATTAGTTTTCTCTCCTAGCCGTGCGATTTTAGAATATAAGTTACAAAAAATATCGGGAACATATTTGTATAAATAGTACTCTTGAGGGAGGGGTAGAAGACTAGAACTTTCTTTTCACATATCCGATCTCCAAGAAATAAAAAAAAAAAGAGCTATCCACAAAATTTTTGCTGTAAAATACAACACTCAGGAATACCTAAAAATAAATTTCAGGACACTTGAAATTTGTTAAGTTAGCAAACCGAGTACCACCTGTGTAGTTCAAATTTAGGAAATTGGGCTCTCCATAGAAACCCCAAGCGTTGTATTTTTGATAATCTGGCTCTGTTGACTAATGAGTTCGTCGATCACTGGCTGAGTTACGTGACTAATGAGTTCGTCGATCACTGGCTGAGTTACCCGACTAATGAGTTTGCCGATCACTGGCTGAATTACTTGACTCCACAATAGTATGTTATACCGTCAAGTTCTGAGGAGAAATGTATTTAATTCTCCTATAAAGAGCGCTGAAGGATAAGTTTTTTGACTTTTAAAGGTGGATAATGGTTCATCTGTTCCTTATAAAAGTGTCATTCGGATGATTGTAGCAAGTAATGATGTCATTCTTTTGAACAATTCATCTAGTTCTTGAAGAGTGCCCTAAACAGGCTTTGAATGGGTTAACACGCGAGACGGAATGAAATTAATGGTCTTCACTACTTAATCCATAACGTTCTGTTACGGATTAAGTAGTAACGGATTGTTTTAGAATAAAGGAATTGCTTGTGGATAATGCATTGCAAAACTATTAAATCGTGTATTTTACAGGGTGTCTCAAAAATGGGTAACGCACTTTAATTCGTTATCTATGCGAGATAAGCGGGCAATGTCCATTGAAAAAAAAAATTTAAAACTAGGTAGGAAAAAAAAGACTATATTAAGAAAAAAAAATTCCCTCTTGTGATTTTTTCAAAAAGTTACACATTTTAAATTTTTATACGGCCCCGGTAAAAATAGTTCCCAATGAGTAAAATGTACCCCATACACTTATCAGGCGATGTGCAAAATTTATGACGTTCACCATAAAACCTCTCAGAAATATCTATAAGCAAAGAGGATCGGCGGCTATACATGAATTTGAATGCAATCGTTTGTTGATAGAGTGAAAAAAAATCTTTTCTTTCGTAATTTCTGTACGTCCCCTGAAATGCGATCATTCTACGAGATTTTTTCCCCTTCGGGTTTTATTGAAAAGTGGTCGAGGTCAGCCTATATTTATTTTCATACCTCTGACACTTTTTAGGCTATAATTCTCCAAATGTTATACATTACCTCATGAGTGTATAAGGCACATTTTATTAACTGGGGATGTTTTTGTACGGAAGTCGTGTACAAATTTAAAAAGTATAACTCTTTGAAAATGCACGAGAAGATTTTTTGTTTCTTAAAGTAGTCTTTTTTCTCACCTTATTGTGAAAATTTTTTCAATTGACATTCCCCACTGATCTCTAATAGATAAAGAATTAAAGCGTGTTGACACCTTTTGGGGACACCCTGTATATGCAGGTTAGTTGCATTTTAAGCACTTTCGCTTTTATGTATTAGTGGTTGTGAAAATAACCCGCGGGAGTGTATAATTGAAAAAAAAAAAATCCGGCAAATTATGCTGTGGCCTAAATACTCCCGGGCTACGCAGCTAGTTCAGCGTGTTAAGGCAAGCCTACACAAGAGGTATCTGCCGAAGGCTGAGGACTTCTTAAGGGGTTCTAATGCTTAATCACGTTACAAAGAAAACCGCCCAAAACTGCAGACCGTTAGATCGATAAGCCCGAACTCGGGACCTTCAGATTTATCTCCTGAAAAAAATCTCTCCGATTACGATCCAACACACATTTCCCCGAGTACATAATTTAAAAATCTGGAGTGACTCCACTCGACTTTCCGAACACTTACGATTAAGATCATTACTAAGCATTTAAATAAATTTTAATCGATGAATCATTCAAACATATATACCAAATTGGAACTCAATCGAATGCACCGTTTAAACGCTTGCGCACTTTCAAGAATTTCTCCCCATAGGCCATTATGCCATAATATAAAAGAAATTTTTGTCGTAGCCCTGTAGAAAAACTTATACACACGGAAGTCAATACCGGTCTTAGGATGGTGGTTTATAACATATATACCCAATATGAGCTCAATCGAATGTATCGTTTAAACGCTAGGGCACTTTCAAGAAATTCCCCCCATAGGCCATAATGTAAAAGAAATCTTTGTCGTAGCCCTGTAGAAAAACTATAAGTCCTATACACATCCAAATTAATATCGGTCTTAAGATAGCGGTTTATAACATATATACCCAATTTGAGCTCAATCGAATGTACCGTTTAAACGCTAGCGCACTTTCAAGAATTTCCCCCCCCCCCCCACATAGGCCATCATGTAAAAGAAATCTTTGTCGTAGCCCTGTAGAAAAACTACAAGTCCTATACACACCCAAATCAATACCGGTCTTGCGACGATGGTTTATGACCTATATATTCAATTTGAGCTCAATCGAATGCTCCGTTCAGAAGCTATCGTATTCACTCACATACACACACACACACACACACACACACACACACACACACACACACACATATACACACATACATACATACATCTCGTAAAAATAGCATAAATGGACTCAGAAGCCCTCAAAACGTGTAAAAACACCCAAATCTCGAAGTCGAATTTTTTCATGATTACAATACTTTCCTTACATAGTACATGTTCGGAAAGTAAAAAGTGAAGTTTTTAGTTCGCGAATACAGAATGAGTTACGCATCATTATGGGTGGTTAAATTTAAAAATGTGTATCAGCGAATGGACTTCTTTAAAATAATATTTCAAGTAATAAGCAATTTGACGTTGGATGATTTTTGCTCCTGGAAAAATGGATCTCTTTCAAATGCTAAATTTCAGTTTACATTTGTAAATAAATAAAATTTAAAAAGGTCTTTCTCTTCTAGAGAAAAAAAAAATGCTTACTTTACGTGCCTCGAATTTATCTTAAACCGTATTTCAGGTTCAAGTTAATTGCGATTTTTATTTGCCTAAGGCTTTTATTATTATTTGGCCAAGGCCTTTAACAACTGGAGGAGAGGAATTTTTCTTGTGATCTCGAGAGGCCGGATAATGGAGTTTTGAGTCTGGACGTTTTCCAACTCATTATTTAAATAAGAGTAATAATTAGCGAAAATTTATTGCTGAGTCATGAAAGCTAGTAAAACATTGTAAGTTATTTGCCACGATAACGGTTTAATTTGTTATCCAGCATAAGACAACTGCGGAGTATTTTCGTGTTATTTGGTAGAGTGGACCGAGTACAAGAGTAATAAATAGTAAAACTAGACGTTATTTAATGTAATTTCAGTACAAGGTACTATTAGGGATGTGGCAAGATAGTTTTATTTCAGACTGAATCAGTTTTCATTTTACTGTTATGAAATGAGCTGTAATATTTTATCCGGTACTTAAATTTTATTTTTCCGATTTAGAGATCAGAATAGCATTTGTTCTGAAAATTAGAATGCATTGAGTTAACTTTTTTCAGCTATCGAGCTAATCTAAGTTTCTTTCAGTTTTGTAGATAATTAGGAAATAATTGATTCAAATCTAGATTTATGCATTGAAGTATTTGTTTTTATATTTCGACTAGTTATAAAAATAGCGTTGCTTTATGTATTGGAACAAATATTTTCGTAATAAAGTAGCAAGTGTAATTTTTAAGAAACAGAAAACGATTGGCTTGAAATAAAAGCATTCAAAAATAAAACCTTTTCTTAAAAAATCAGAACATTTACGCGCTCTTAAGAATTTTGAGGTTCTCCAACAGAGTAAAATGTATAGAGTAAAAATTTGGCAATTTTCGTAAATTACTCAAAGGATCTGTTTTTTCCTTTCATCATATTAGCATTTTAATTTATCTTTAAAGTATTGCTCGCATAATTCAAAATATTTAAAATCTATTACTGACTTCATTTTCAGGTTGAAAAAAATTTACATTTCTCTGTTTCCTTTAGTAACTAAATAGAGTAAAACCAATCGTAAACAGACTTTTAAAAGCAAATTTCCTTTAACTTGAAGCGATTAAAGATCATTTAATACAGGTTTGACTGTACTTGTTGTTTTCTTTTCAGGTAATGTTTATTATATAAAAGAAATTCTTTTATATAAAAAACATTACCTGATTTTACATAGTATTTTTGACGACAGCGGGCTGTGCCGCACAGCCAGCTGTCGTCAAAAATAGGGTCTCTAAGATGTGTGGCACCCGATGAACATTTCGATCGTCCGCCCTCTTGCTGGTCGTTAAGTCGAGCGATGGCAACGGCTGCCCTTTTTTTTCAGCATTGGGAAAGGGTTGCGCCTCAAAGGATTAAATAGAGAACGCACTTCGCTACTTCGAGACGATTTTAGCGACATCGCCAAAGAGCTCCTAATTCTAAGGAAAAATCTACAAAATAGAGCTTCGTTAACGCGCAACCCTTTCCCAATGCTGAAAAAAGGACAGCCGTTGCCATCGCTCGACTTAACTACCAGCAAGAGGGCGGACGATCGAAACGTTCATCGCGTGCCACAGATCGAGAGACCCTTTTTTTGACGCAGCTGACTGTGCCGGCCCTTTTTTCAGCATTGGGCAATCTGTCCAGCTCTTGTCGCATTCTTCCATTTTTCAGCAGACGTCAGTGCTGCTTAAAAATAACCGTGACCCTTTTTTGACGGGGAATGACGTGCTCAAAAGTAAAGGATTCTCGTGGAGCTACGCCACCCGCAACTATTTTTATAGAAATCCAATCCATTCTTCGTGACTGGCAACAGTCCAAACGTCAGAGTTGGGTGTAACCAGAGCGGAATCACTGCGCGTTAAAGGGTTAAACAGAGGTCCTCCGACATTAAAATTTTGGAATGAAATCCCTCCTCCTCCCATACTATAACACTCGGCGGACCACAATTCAAGCATGCGAGGTTGCGTCCCAAGAATATCCTCGGAAGGCTTTGCAGCTTCCCGCACAAGATGAATGAATGGTCAAGTGATCATTTTAATTTGCATCTCCCCGAGCCACTCCACTTAAATAAAGGAGCGGTGTCAAAGGCGAAAGACTTCGGGCCTCTCGCGTTCATTAAATATCGAGTCATTTCGAATGGGTCTGCGAGGAAATTTATCTTCCGTGAAATAGATTAATTTGTAAATATGAAGTCCGGATGCTTGCATTGTGTAAGCGACGTCTTGAATAACAGCTCGGCCTTTCCCGGGATTTTAATGAAAATGCGATGAATCACCCTGCTCTCGTGTCGTCAATGGAATGAGAACTATCACTTTTAATTAGAAATTAAAAGTATGGATAGTTTTTTGAAGCATTCTTAATGGATTAATAATGCCTTAATGTAACTTAAACAAATGGAACAAGTTGAATTTCAGACATTTTCAAATTTATAAAGACATTTGAAGTGAACGTAAAAGAGAACTGATATCCGTTTCTACAAAATAAATTAAGAGAAAAAGCGGGACGAATTTTGCGGTATCGTATTTGAATAAAGCTGCAGAAATTCACCATGACAATCTTTTGAAAAGTTGTGCCGTATCCTTCATTATGTATGTGCGAATTAAAAGTTAACCCTTTATAAGGCGAGTGTATGTGCAGAGAGTCGAAATGACTTGGAATTTTTCTGGCCCATTTTTTAGGATTCATTTGATATATTTTTCCTCTACTGTAATATCCCACGTGAAAATTGGAGAAACAAGTATTCAACAAACATAGAAATTTTGCAGAAGAATACATTAACTATACACAAAATCCAAAGTCGGAAAAGTACCTGCTGCTTGTGCACGGAATGAAACGCAAAAATATATAATTAAAAGCGATGATTCTTATGCTCCATTTTCGAGTCATTATTCGAGCTTTGTTTAAAATCGTGAATGAAAGAAAAGTGTATAAGCCAAATTTAATTTAAAATCTAGATGTATGGAAAAAATAGACATCCAATATAACTGAACAAAAATCAGAAAATTCACTCATGACAATTGATTTCTGTATTGAATCGACCGTACGTGGTAAGTATTTTACCACGGCCTTATAAAGGGTTAAAGAACTGTATATGCTTTTTCCGGGGAAAATGTATTTATGAAGTGAGACTTATTCTGTATATATCATATAGAGTATTCTCGAAAATCTGATAGAAAATACAGTGTGTCCGATATGTGTGGATACACTATCGAAGGGAAAAAAAAATTTGTGTGTGTCCATAATAAGGAATGCAATCCCGATCTCGCGGGAACGGGATTCTGTGGGATCCCGCACAAATATTTGCGAGACTAGTCCCACGGGATTGGAACTGAAAAATAAATTATTTCCATTTCAATTTCACGCCTCTTTCCCGATCATCCATTGGCCAAAAATTTTTGACAATAGATTGCCAATCGATTGCCAATAGACTAAGATGAACAATAAGAACCATTGATCTTGGGCGCTCATACCTATTGGCATGGCAGGTAGGTGCCTTAGTCCGTCCTAGCTCCCATAGCGTTATGATTTGCGTACTGGTATAACGCACAAGTGCTTCAATACTTAATATTGTATCTCTCTGGGACATAACCTTGACTTATCCCACCCCTTCCATAAACAACCCTATGCCCGCCCATGCTAGTGATATCTTTAAAAGGTGAACTTCAGTTAACCACTCAAAAATGTATGGCTCCTTCAGTGTTTCATATGAAAAAAAAAAAAAAATCTTTTGTTAAGCGCTTTTGTATTCTCTATCAAAATTAGATGAAGACTAAGAAGACAAGTGCCTCTTTACTTTTTTTTTTTTTACATTCTTCTTTTTTAGAAACTCAAAAATAACATTATACTATTATGAAAATCATGACTAAATTTTCATATTTATGTAATGTATTGCATTAATTATCAAATAAGATAAAGTATTAATTTTATTAGGTTGTAACGAAAGTTTCCCGCCACCGCAAACATCGTTAGCACACAGTTGTCGTTGGCGTATTAGCTCCTATTTTGTCGAACGATTTTTGGCATTTGAAAGAAAGAGGTTTAATTTATAACACTGTGTTGTGAAATCTGTAAAAAATAGAGTTATCATTAAGTATAAGGTGTCTCAAATGGAACTATCACTCTAGAGGATTAGGACCATCCTTTACTTCCAGTTTGTTGCAAAAAGTCAGCTACATAATATCAACGAATTATGAGTACAGCTTTAAGTACTATTGTTGTATCCTGTGACACTGTGCAGGTTTGATATCGAAAGTTCAAAAACAGTTATCTAAGGAGTTAGAAGTTAGTTTTTCAGGCAGATATGGCGGAAAACTTTCGTTACAACCTGATAATAGTGCTTACAAACTTTCATTTTCCTACTTAACTCTATTAAAATTTTTATTTGAATGAAATGTCAACCCCATGGGATTGCGGGATCACCAAATCCCAATCCCCACAATCCCGCGAAGAAAAAACAGTGCAGAATTGCATTGCCTAGTCCCTAAATGGTGATATTAGGCCCTGTAGACACACACCCTTACAGATAATCTACTGTTTGGTTTTGCTCCACTGCAGTAATTAAAGTTATTATTTATTACGTAAGGTTAGAGTTATTACTTAGGTTTCATACGGCCATATTCGCCAAGTACTTGACACCCGTGTTAACTCCTTCAAACGTTAACTAGACATCCAATATACATCCCTTAATCTGACCCGC
>JAWZYV010014643.1:0-72857 GCA_038373885.1 Cheiracanthium punctorium | reverse complement strand
CAATAATTAGAAAAAAAATCCATAATTTAGTTAACCTGTATGGTAACTCTGGGGGAACTAGTCACTATCATATTTCATCTTGTAGGGAAGTTACAGCCCCTTTTGTTCCTATTAACATAGTTTGGCAAAATCAGACACGTTTTACTTTTTTGGATTTGAGCAGTAAATTATTATCCAATAATCAATACTTTTGCTTTCATTTAAGCTTAAACTTCTTAATTGCATGCATGTAATGATCTTTATTCTATTGATAAATTTTGTACAATTTTTGAGTTTGTATTTACAAACTCAGAAATTCAGAGTTTGTTGGGGTACAGTGGGATATCCTTATTGGGGTACAATGAGCCAGTGCCTGGAATAGCTTTAGTATGGGTCCTTTTTGGCACGCTTCTGTTTTGGCGACAAAATCTTGTCACCAACCCAAGTTTGCTTGATGCCAATTGTAATCAATATGGCGGATCGGATGGCGCTGGTTTCCAAGATAATTGATCGTCACCGTTAACTTTGCTATGATTTATTTTAATGGCTTTTAAATATTTTTATAAAAAAATAAATTATAAACAGATTACAAGTTTACATGTTCATGTACATATAGATTTGGTTCAATAAAATTTCTCCCCCCCCCCCCTTGCCCTCCCTTTCCCTCTTTAGTAGAATAAATTAAATAATGCAAACAAATAATATTCTAAAGACAATACCTCACAAAAAATATAGCAAATAAAAAAGACAAAAAAAAAAAAATATTTTAGCATTCTGACAAAAGATTACGTAAGCAAAAGTGAAGAACTAGTTTAAATCGTAACAAACATAAACAAACAATGCTTATCTCATACCTTGATTAAAATTGCTAAATTATTGCAATATTGAAATAATAAAAACAAATATTATATTAATAACAAAATTATTTGTTGCTCCTACCCTTAACAAATAAAAACAAGCAATGCTTATCTCATACCTTGATTAAAATGGCTAAATTATTGCAATATGGAAATAATAAAATCAAAATATCTAAAATTATTTCACTGTATAAAATATTAATAACGTATTTGTTTGTTGCTTCTACCCTTAAAAAATAAACAATCGAGAACAAAAATATTAACCTGAAACGTACTATCAAAAGAATGTTTATTCATACAAAACTGTATGTGAACAGTCAGTAGGAACCTGAACATCCATTTTAAATTTCAAAAATAATTAAATAATAAAATTTAATATAAAATAAAGGCATTAAAATAAAACCATAAAGCACATTGTCATCGCCATTTTCTGGAAACAAACTGCCGGGTTTAGTTTTACCATATCTTAACTTCCGATCGTCAAACGGCGGGGTTACCATAATGACTTCCTTTATCGTGTGAAGAAAAAGTCTCAAAAAAAAAAAAAAAACTGCCAAAGGACCCATACTAAAGCTGTACCTTCATTTCATTTTGACTGTCTCAATCTGTATTTAACTGCAGTAATAGTAATGTGTTGGATAAATGATTGTGCATGTTTTACTCATTGTCCCACAGCAATACCTGTCCCATTGTGCCCCGCAAAGAGTCACAATGTGACAACTTAACTTGAGTATGCTTTGAATTTTTTTTTTTCAAATAATAATTAAAATACAAATTTTCAAAGGATAAATTCTGAAAAAAATTAAAATGAAAACTAAGAGTTGTCAAAATATTGTTCTGTATTTAATTTTTAGTTTTAATTAAAAGAAAGGAAATTAGGTACTTACATATTATAACATACACTGTACTGCTAATAACTGTTGCCAATTGTATTCTGAATCATCAATAATTTCATATGTCCAGCATTTATATTGGCAAAAAGTCGCTCAGCTTGGCAGACTACTGGGATAATATGCAAGTTGCATTATTTTAAAACCAGTAAAAATTATCCCACTGTGCCCCCCACCCTCCACCCTACGGAAGTTGAGCTGTGATTTTTTTGTGACATTGGTACTATAAAATAAATAAATGAAATTAATATTCTTATTCAGTTGAATAAATTGAAATAAACAACAGTCAGTGTTGTACCTTACAGTAAATGATTACTTTGCAAATTACTCCAGAAAAAATGTTACTAGGTACATGCAGTTTTAATTTGATTCTACAAGCAGAAAACCCAGAACACTGCTCAGCCACCAAACGGAAAGGCAAAAAGCACCAGTTACCTAACAAAATGAAATTTTTTCTTTGATATGATATATATATTTAATGATAGTTTTAACTATTTAAAAAAATGTGATTTTTCATCACGAAACACTGTGACAAAAAAAAAGAAAAAGAAATTGCTGAATTGTTTATTATAGTGCAATCATAGGACCCCCACGGGGAGCTATGGCAGCTGAAGCACCCCCTAAAGGTAGAAAGTTAGAAGTGAAAATCTTTAAAAAACAAAAATTGTCCCTAATGAATTAATTTTCATTCTTTTTTTTAAAAACTGTCTTCACTTCTAACTTTCTACCTTTAGGCAGTGCTTCAGCTGCCATAGCCCCCCCCCCCCCCCCATCGTGTGGAGAACCTATGATTGCAGTATAGTAAACAATTCAGCAATTTCTTTCTTTCTTTTTTTTTTTTTTTCAAATTATTTCTAACCAAACAAGACATTTATTTAAAAAAGTTTTTAAATGAATGCTTACAGTTAGTTTATGTAACACTTAAGCGCGGTTACAATGTCACTGAAAAGATCAGATAATTATTTATGACTGTATAACGAGTTAGATTGCTTGTGCTCTATAGGACAGTCAAATGGTACCAAATATTTTGACGTTATAAGAAAGTTTTAACTAATTGAGGTCACTATAACAGAGTTTAGCATTATTTGTATGTAGCCCAGACCCCCTTAACTGAAATCCTGGGTGTTCCACTCACTGCAACAGACTTGAAATATGATAAGTGCATATCTGATGATTAATAGAGCATTTGTTTTAATACTTTATAACTTATTGTGCTTTTAAAACTTTTGCATAGACAGTCTGTAATCTTAATTATTGCATCTGTTTATATAGTTTATGAAAAAGAGTAAAGAAAAATGTGAAAGAGAAGCAGAAGAGGAAAAAAGAAAATTCTTTTTCAACAGTGAAATGCCAGAGTCCCTTATAAAGGGAGGGTATGTTTTTAACTTTTATTCTTGTCCTTATTATTTAAAATATGAAATCAGTGGCAGATCCGGAAAATTTTCAAGGAAGGATTTTTTTAGTATTAACTGTACATCTTAAATTTTGAACCCATGTTTCAGCTGTTTGCTCACATTATTTAGAAAGATGCAAGGGAGAAGACTCTCTTTCTTTGATTGATGTTGCTTCCAGATTAGTTCTTTGAACACTTTTTGACTACACTTCGTTAGAGCATTCAAAAAACCATTCCCAGAAGCAACATTGGTCGAACAAGGAGTCTTCTTCATTACATCTTTTTAATGAGAGCAAACAGGTTAAATATGGGTTTAAGTGTCCTCGAGGGAGTGGGGTAATGCGACTGTCCCATTCCCCCCCCCCTTTCTTGGATCTATCGTTGAACTGCTTGGTCAGGTAGTTGTCGATTATAGGGGCCACTGAGTTTGTTTAGAGACATAACAGTGTTATTATAAGTTATATTAATATTGTAACAAAAAAAAAGTATTTCCCGATTCATACAATGTGTCTTTTTCCTACAAATAATTTCCTTTGTCAATTGTAAAAGTGGTTTGCTTTATTTTACATAACTCTACAGGGTGTTTTCGAATTCATGAGGCAAACTATAAGGCTAGATAAAATCTGTATGAAAAAGCATTTTGGTACTTACACTCTATCCTAGTGGTAATTTCTGTTTGAGTATTTTTTTTTGCTTTAATGTACTGGCAAACTGTGACCAATCGTATTCGGAGCCGGCTTATTAATTTATTTTTTAGAGATAGTTCAATTAAACTAGTTTGTTTGCAAACTACTCATCATGTTGCATGTAACAGCACATTCTTTACATCACTGTTCTTTTCAGTATTTTGTTTGCTGTTATTATGACAGTATAAAGTTTTTTTCAGTATTTGGTTTGCTATAATTATGATAAAAATTTGGGACTTACCTTCATCCCCTGTGGCAGAAACAGGGCAACATTGTCACAGAAGCAGAACAATCCTCTGCAGACAAATTATCTTCAATAGAGTTAAAAAATGTGCTGAAGACCTTTTTCATGTAATTGTAATTTTGAATTAACAATGTTAAAATGCACCCTACATCTTTGTGTGTACATGCATACATAATATATATATTGTGTTGCAGAAATTTTTTTGTATTTCTGCAGCTTGTTGCTGAAAGCATGACAAAATTCTGCCACTGGGCCTTCAACTGAGGAGGATGCTGTCAGATATTTTCAACAGTATGGTATAACTAATGGAAAACAAAATAATAATGCAATAAAACTAATTAAAATGCAATATTCCTTCATTTTAAGCCTAACTCAACTATGCAAGTTTTTGAAGCACACTTTACTCTTTATTTTCAAATGAAACTTTACTTAAATTATACTTGAACTGCAAGAAAGAAATTAAGTATACTAAAAATTAGTAAAAGTAACATCAAAATAGTTATTTTCTGAGTAAAATATTGCCTCTATTGTAGAGCATTATACGGCCATTAAGTGTAACAACAATAAAGTGTCAAGATGGTTACCAAGCAAAACGAAATTTATCATTTTAAATAATATTAATAGCAGTTTTAAAAGTAATAGTATCTACATACGCTTAATAATATTATTAGGTAATAGTAGTAGTGATTTTAACCAAAGTCGAATATCTGCGAAATATGGTGGAAACAGAAAATTGCTTAATTGGCAGCCGTGTCATGTTCTTTGATGAAAGAACCTTTTCATCCAGATCATTGTAAATGGTTTCTATAGTTTAAAAGAGAATCATCTTTAAAGATCCGGAATAATTTTAGTACTTTAAGCTTACTAATACTAACTCATTTAAATTTAAAACAATAACCAGGAAAAAAAAAAAACAAACCTCATAATATTAAGTGGTTATAAATATGTAAAGTCAATTAACTACTAATTTTTTTAAAATAAAATATGCAGGTAAAAAAAAACATCCTTTTTATATAAAGGAAACACTTGGATATTAAATTTTGCAGTATTTTAAATTTAAGTTTTTACCATTGAAATATGAAATACTGTTTAAAAACGAACTAATTAAATTAATCATTGTAGTTCAATAATGATTTAATAAATTTTAACCAAATATTCAGCAAGAATTTAATCGAATATTTGGTATTTGTTATTCTGCAAAATATGGTGTTCGGTGCATTCCTACACATTACAACAGAAATGAGTGGAGCTCCATCATACTGAGATCACAATGGCACTTTTTGTTTCCAAACACACATTGTTGCACAAAAATTTTACGTTTTGGCAGTTTTCCTTATTAATTCTTACCTGATATTGTTTATTTATTTATTTATTGGAGGGATACTGATGTATTTAAGGTTGATCCTGGTTTCCTGATTGTGTGGTCTCTGGGACTCATAAGATTAACTGCTTAGATTCCCTTGTTGAATTATTTTTAGGTCTGTTTCCAATAATATTAATAAATAATGAAAACAATTAAAGTATTTTCTGAAACATAAAAAGTGGGTTGTCAAGTATGAAGGTCTAAAAAAAGGTGTACTTGATTAATTGAACAAAAATGGGTAAACTAGGAACTATAGCACAATTCCTGATATTCTTATATTACTGTATAATACTCAAGTGTAAGTTAAACCTATAACTTTATTTTTAAGAAAATAGCTAAAAATTGAGAGCTGTGGCATAAGCCAAATGTAAAAATGCAGCTCCAAATTTCATTTTGTAATGGTGCTTAATTAAAATGTTTTGTTGTTGCATGTAGTTTATTTTCATTATTTTGGCTTAGAAATTTTAAATGAAAAAGCAGTATTAGGAAAGCATTTTCTAAGCTCTCTTCAAATCTGCACATATTTATAGTGTTTAGTGTTATTTATAGTGTTGTATAGTCTATTTTATTGGTCAATGGAATAACATTGATGCATGCTATATTTATATTTCCCATTGTGTTTACAGCGATGTGTGCATCATGGAGCCAAGTTTTGTGCCCTGCCTCAAGTTGATAAGTGGTAGACTTTCATTTAAAGGAATGAATCCAGAAATTGAAGTAAGATATATCTACATTACATTTTAAAGTAATTGTTTGACTGGTTAATTATGATGTATTGAGCATAATTTAAAATCAAAGTAGAATATATGTCAAAATGATGCATGTGCTTCAGAATGATTGCAAATAGTATATCAAAAATTTTCTTCAAAGAGGGAGACATCATCTAAATCCATGTGAGCTATGTTAGAAATAAGGGGGGGGGGATAAATTCAAAATTAGGATCATATCAAGTGATAACCCAAGAGGGTCACTTGGGCTTCTGAAATTTCTGGGTCCGAATGATTAATAAAATTAACTTTTGCAGTTCCTTTCAAATTTCACCCTCACCCCTTTTTTGTGACCTTTTTAATAATACAGGGACATACAAGTTGGTCTCCAATTAGAGCTGAAGTCTAAAAAAGTGGATTCTGGGAATCCTGCAATTTGGAAAAACTGGGTCCTTTTTTGAAAAAAAAAAAAAAAAAAAAAAAAAAAAAAATGTCTAAAATGTACACTGCAAGTTGGCAGCTGATTATTGCTGAGCCATCCCAATCAATATCAAAATTTAATATAGATAAAATAAAGCAGATAATATCAGTGCAAATTCAGTTTTTTTTTTTTTTCTTCTTTGTGCAAAAACAACTTCTTATTTTGGCATAGAAAACTAAAAGAACTTTCTGTACAGTTTGGTAGTCCAAAGTGTTCTTCAGGTTTAGTAGCCTTCCAAAATTTCTGGTTACATAAATAGATACTCTCCCCCTATCAAAAGTTGAAGTGCAAAATATATCTGGATTTTTATGGGGGCAGGTTAGTAAAATGTCAAAAGTCTCCCAAGTTTGCCATTTTGATAATTTATCTCACAGTTTGGCACCAAAAGTCACTAAAACTGAACCGAGCTTGGTGATATCTTCTATATTTCTGAAGAAATTGCTAAACCCTACTGTTTATCTTTTATGAGAATACTAGCTGCTACCCGCGACTTCGTCCGCGTCGGCTTTAGAATTAGGTCCCGAGAGAAATGTAGAATGTGTGAATAACAAATATTGTTGCAACAAAAGAAACTGCATTTAAATATGATTTGCTTTTTACTTGTTTCAAATGAAGTATAATGCATGATAGTAAACTTCATTTAAAATAAGAGAATATGCAGAGTTACTAAATTTAGATTCTTTTCAGGCATTTGGCGAATAGAGACAGTAATGACAGTAATTGCGAACTGTTTTATAAAAGAAATATTTATGCTATATGCATGAATTTTAGTCTATGTTAATCAGGAATAGAGCCACTTTCTATTAGTGAAAAAGTTTTAGAATCGGTTCTGTAGTTACAGAGATACCCAGAGAGTGTAATGTATTAGAATTATTTTGAGTGTTCCTGTAAAGGAACTATTTACGCTGCATGCATGAATTTTAGCCTATAATGCTCCAGAATAGTGTAGCTTACTATCAGTAAAAAAAGTTTAGGAATCGGTTCAGTACTTACAGAGATGCACATTGAGCGTAATGTAATTCTTATTAGCATCTCTGTAAAAGAACTATCTGTGATATATGCATTAAAGGTAACCTATAACACTTAGGATGCCACCAGTGTCTAAGAAGTTCTGCTCTCAAAACTGCAAGGCGGGAGGTGCCAGGTTCAAACCCCGATCGCGCCTGTCGAACTAGCCGGTCGCAGTTAACCGTGGTTTTCTCCAAAACCTCGCGTAAATACGGGCTAGGATCCCTTAGAAAGTCCTCCACAGAGGAATTCGCCATATAGGCCTAGGACCCTAGTGCAGTCAATCGGTCTTAATCCAAAAGCAAACAAACAATAATACTCAGGAATAATGTAACTTTCAATCAGTGAAAAAAGTTTTAAAATCGGTTTAGTAGCTACAAAATTTCCATAGAGCGCAATGCATTAGAATTATTTTGAGTGTCTTTGTCAAAGAATTATTTATGCTATATGCTTGAAAGGATGCCAGTATGTTAATCCAGGGCATAGGCTATTTTCATTACAAAGTTTTCCAAATCCGTTCAACTATTTTTGTGTGATTCAGTCAAAAACATCCAAACACACAAACGTACACATTTATATTATTGGTAGGATTTGGAAATTTATGAACTTTAAGAAACCCATCTGGACTTTTCTTGGTACTTACGTATTATCCCGGCGGTCATTCCCGCCAAACTGTTTTTTCGTCAAATGAGTTGCCAAACTGTTGCCAATTGTATTCAAAACCATTAATAATTTCATGTGCCTAGCATTTATTTCGGCAAAAAATCGCTTGTCTTGGCGGACCGCCGGGATAATACGTAAGTACCCTTTTCTTTACTTATGCTTTTTAATTTGGCATAAAATCAACATAATTTCCATGTTTTTCAAATGCATGTGATTTTGCAAATAGAATTTCTGCTTTATTTTAAAAGCATAAATCATTTTGTGCGGGCGATAAAACGGCTTTTAATTTATTGCTAGAAAAGTTGTTAAAATTTCGAAATTCTGAGCCTCAGGTGCACTTTACCAAAGTTATAGGCTCAGTCATGCTCAAATTTTTAAAGCTCTGCTTTCTGTAGATTTATCTGGAGAACATTCAATTTTATTATTACAGATAGATAGATTTGGCATAAAACTGGCTTAATTTCCGTGGTATTTAATGTTTTTCAGATGCACGCACGCTTATTTATTGAAGTAATAGCATTCTTGTTAGCTCAAAACATGAATCATTTGATACGGGCGAAACTCGCCAAGCATGGCAACGTAAAAACGGTTTTTAATTAATAATTAAAAAAGTAATTAAAAATCTAAAATTCTAAGTAGCCTATAACCATCTCCAGGGTCCCATCTATATCTAAACCAAAATGCATCCTAATCGATTCGGCGGTTTAGGCGTGAAAGCGTCATAAACAAACAAACAAACAAACTCACTTTCACATTTATAATATTAGTTAGGATGAATAAGTGTTTATAAAAGCATCTATATTAGTGAAAATAAAGGTGAAGTATAGTCGGTATATCAGGGAAAGTCAGGGAAATGAGTTTTGGAAAAAGGATATGGGAAAAAGTCAGGGAAATTTGAAGAAACGTCAGGGAAATGCAAGATTATTTAAATTTTCCAGCAAAATCAAGAAAATACTTCCTGTTTGAACCTAATTGTAGAAATTGTTTTATTTTCATTTTCTTATTTAACCTTATAAATAATTTTAAAATGTATCCTTTATTAACATATCTTGTTCAGTTGAAATATTCTTAATTTTATCCTAAATTATTATCAAACACGGTTTTTGTTAGAATCCAATGATGTCAAATAATATTTCTGATATTGATTTTATTATTATTATTATTATTATTTGTAAAAAAGGGGCAAAATATATAAAAAGTTATTAATTAAAGGATGTAATATTAAAAATAGTAACACAAAATTCAGGAAAGCATGCTAGATAAAAAGTCAGGGAAGAGTATGATACATGTCAGGGAAGCAAAAGCTGTGAAATCTGTAGAAACCCTGTATATGCAAGGCAAATATTATAAAATAGTTTTAGTAAATGATTTTAATATGGATTTCAATTCTGAAGAAGTGTCTTTTGGAAGAAGAAAGATATACCTCACACTCTTGGATTATGATACCTCTTCCAATTTAATGGAAAAAAGGAAGACGAAGGATGACACATGGATTATGAGACATTTTTAATATATAACATTTTACTGCATACTTACAATATGAGAGTGTTTCAGATTTTCTTCCTTTTCTTTTAAAATTTGTTTAATTCTATTCATTTCCTCTTACTTTATTTTTAGAAATTGATGATTGAAGAGGGTTTAAAAGATATAGACAAGCTGAAAAAGATGGATGGTGTATCTGACAAAGAAATGGCACAGAGGTATTTATTTATTTCTCTTTCTAATGTTTTCTAAATGTACAGACTTTTTATGATTGAAATAATTCAATTTTAAAAGAAATTGATTGAAATTATTTCCAAGAGTAAACTTGTGAGTCTTAAGGAATAATGTGATTGAATTACTTAGGCATTCAAATTTATGGGTCTGTTTCAGTATTTTGGGAAAATTAAAAAATGCACTATTGCTATTGTATACAATGTTAATATTTTAAAGGTGCATGACTTATGAAGAATGTCATTCATGGCTTAGAAAAGTGGTATTTTACTTGTAATTAAATGCTAAATTTTGATTTGTTTTCTGAAAAAACATAAAAGAAAGTATGCAGTCTGGTAAATAACATAAACAAAAGTGGTTGAATGTCAGTTGTTATATTTGAGATAAATGCAATAGGTGCAGTGAGATGTGCAACTCAGCAAAAAATTGTGTCCATTCCCAGACAGCACAGCAAATTTTCATGAAACTTGCGATAAGCTTGATTTATCAAGTCAATAAACTTGAATTAAGCTTGAAAATTTCAAGCATGTAAACTTAAGCAAGCTTGCAAGCTTGAATCAGGTGTTCAAGTTTACACTTGCTCAACTTGCATTAAGCTTGACATAGCAAGAAGCTTAATTCAAACTTTAAAAAAAAGTTCCTTAAAAAAATTTTCCTAAGTACACAGGGGGTGCCCGTTGGCGAACTCGCCCCAGGGTCATTCCACGTCAAATCAAACACAAAACTAGAGAAAGTTCACCACACCAACTCGGATTTTCCTCAAATTTTATATAGAGGATTTATAGGCTAAGACATCAACAAATCTCAATTTTGAAGGTTCTACGATAATTAATTACCGAGAAATTAATTATGCAAATTTTTAAGTGTTCTGCAAGATGCGCCAACTTTTTTCTCAATTCCTTAAATAACTCCCTTAAATAACTTCAGTACCTGTAACAGTTACTGAAGTGAAAATTTGTTTCTAGGAGTAACTTTTTACGCTGATTCCAAAAATGTTCGTATCTTCTATAGTTTATGCATGAGCACTGCATTTGCTAAAAAACAACACGAATTTTTTTCGGCATGTCTGATCACAGACACATGTTTTAAATTTTTATATGTTGTTAAGATGGAATAATACTACATCCCAAAATAATTTCATCTTGGCTTTCTGCTCAGGAGCAGAGAAAAAAAATTGTATGCATGTACCTATATATGAGGATTTTCATATGCAATATTTATACTGAAGATGAGAAAATTCAGAAGCGTTAGTCAATTTTCCTATGTCTTTTAAATTGATATCTGAAGTTTAACTACTACTCCAGGCATTTTCATAAACTAGAAAATACATAAAAGTGCTTGCATCGGAAAACGTAAAACAAACAAACAACAAAAAATGCATGTCACACACAGTGTTAAATTAAAAAAAATTCTAAAGTTAAAATTTTGAATTACTTTTAATTTAACCCTGTTGTTTTGGGCAATCATCCACCAGCCAATAAATCTTTGGAATTCTGTATGATATTGAACTCAAAAGAAAGAACAATGTTTAATAAAACATATATGTGTATATATATATTAGGTCTACCGGAAAAATCTATCCGTTTTCCGTATGCCAATATTTTGCCTAGCCAAAACTACTGAAGCTAATAACACGAAATTTAGCACGAGTGGGATTTTATAGCGTAGGTGCTGGATTAGAGAGTATTTTCCAAATTAGTAATTTATGGAGGATAAAGGCCCAAAATGTTCTTTTCACATATTCTGCGGGATCTCAAAGAAGAAAAGAGATATCGATAAAATTCTTTCTGTAAAATACACAACACTCAAGAATGCCTAAAAATCGATTTCAGAACATTTTAAATATAATCCTCCTAGGAGGGTAGACGTAAAAGTTTGCCGTGAATAACTGGTTACATGACATTTATTCTGCAATATATCGCCAAATGTGCAATTTGACAATGTGCCTGACATTGCTATGCTAGTTGTTGTAACAATAAAAATTTAATACAGTATACAGTAAAACCTAAATCAAATTGCTGTATCCACAAAACTAGACAAAGCACAATTTTGTTCGCATTCTGTTAAAGGTAAATAAGTATTGTAACTTACAGGAATTCAATTCTTTCAATAAACTTTGTTCCTTCTATTGACTTGAATGTCATACAGAATTCCAAAGATTTATTGGTTGATGGATGATTGCCAAAAACAACAGGGTTAAATTAAAAGTAATTCAAAATTTTAACTTTAGAATTTTTTTTTAATTTAACACTGTGTGTGACATGCATTTTTTGTTGTTTGTTTGTTTTACGTTTTCCGATGCAAGCACTTTTATGTATTTTCTAGTTTATGAAAATGCCTGGAGTAGTAGTTAAACTTCAGATATCAATTTAAAAGACATAGGAAAATTGACTAACGCTTCTGAATTTTCTCATCTTCAGTATAAATATTGCATATGAAAATCCTCATATATAGGTACATGCATACAATTTTTTTTCTCTGCTCCTGAGCAGAAAGCCAAGATGAAATTATTTTGGGATGTAGTATTATTCCATCTTAACAACATATAAAAATTTAAAACATGTGTCTGTGATCAGACATGCCGAAAAAAATTCGTGTTGTTTTTTAGCAAATGCAGTGCTCATGCATAAACTATAGAAGATACGAACATTTTTGGAATCAGCGTAAAAAGTTACTCCTAGAAACAAATTTTCACTTCAGTAACTGTTACAGGTACTGAAGTTATTTAAGGGAGTTATTTAAGGAATTGAGAAAAAAGTTGGCGCATCTTGCAGAAAACTTAAAAATTTGCATAATTAATTTCTCGGTAATTAATTATCATAGAACCTTTAAAATTGAGATTTGTTGATGTCTTAGCCTATAAATCCTCTATATAAAATTTGAGGAAAATCCGAGTTGGTGTGGTGAACTGCACTGTTTGATCTGACGTGGAATGACCCCGCATATATTTTATTTTTCCACACATTTTCCCCTTTATGCTGAAATTTCAAGTTATTTTAATCTGTTTCCGTCTAGCAGCTGCTGCTGGGATCGATCTCGGGACCTAAAGTTTGCAAAGCCATCGTCCTAACCACTCAGCCAATCTGACTCGTGATGATATGACTAAAGTTTGAAGTGACTGTTATGGTTGTCACGCCATTTTCTGGCAAGATTGATCAGTGGCCGACTCCAATATTCTTCTTTTATTTTTCCATGGGATGAATCAAAATTAAAATAATGTTATCTGTGATTTATAGACTCTACTAATAGGGAAAGAAGCATAATATAAATTTAACACTTTTTAAAACTTTCAATACCACAACACTCATGTTGGGCAATATTGGCCAAAATCGAGAAAAACGACTGATTTTGAAATCAATTTCGTAGTATATTTGTATTTTATTTTGAAGAATTTCAATATTTGGAAATATAGAATCTTTTTTTTAAAATTCTATGGTCAAGTACATTTATGACTGATGATAAATTATTTGTTATGTGGATGTGGCTTTCCAAATCAAGAAGTAATCAAGTTGTATTCAAGCTTGACAGTTCAAATGACTTAAATTCGGCAGGAAAATATTTGCTGACTCATTTTTTTGTAATTTCCAAGCTTGCTGCAAGCTTAAAATGAATTAAACTCTCAAGCTTGTATTAATACGTTGAATTCAAAGAAATGTCAAGCTTGATTTAAGCTTATGTGCTGTCTGGGTTCTAAGAATAGTTTAGGAATTATTTTTTCCCTGTTTAGTTAAGTTATATACGTACCTATTATTATTTGCTAAGTGATAATTGTGGAACAAAATGTGTTTTGTGTGTTGTAAATTTTGGAAGTAAATATTTAAAGAATTATTTTGTTAGTTAGTGCTCTGTAAGAAATCAGCATTTTAAATCCATAAATTCATTTGTATTTCTAATTTTAAATTATAAAAAATAACATTTTTATTCTGCTGCTAAATTAAAATTCATAATTTTTAAAAGCACTTTTCTTTTTTTCAAGTGGTCTATTTTTACATTAAAACTGTCAAAACTATAAATAGTTTTCTTTCTGTTGTTGTTATTCAAGTGTATGAATTTCTATTGTATATTTCATTTATTCCAGATTGTATTGTATTAGTAAAATCAGTGGCTTAGATTGGCAGAAAAAATGTTTTTATCACCATGCTCTTTTAATTTGTCTCTGCACGCAGCTTAATGGGAGTTTTCAGTTTATTAAAATTAGTATAAATTTGATTTTTTTTGCTACCCTGACCAAAAGCAGAGTGTTTATAGTATATTGCTCTGTGAAGCTCACTCTACCTGTGGTTAAGCTATGGTAACATTTTTCAAAAAGTGCAAAACAATTGAAAACCACTTTTACCAAAATTCCATGAAAATTCTTTCTTTGCAAATGACCTTCTTTTCCCTCCTTTGTTCATTATATTTTTATGAGCCTGTTTTGTCAAAGTTTTAGAGAAATAAACCTATTTTAGACAAAGAAAAATATATATTATATATTTTCCAAGCTGTTTAAATAATGTATTTATTAACTTATGGAGATTTAAATTGCTATGTCTGTGTTTTAATGAAAGTTCTCTTCTTTCTTTCTCTTTTTTTACTTCTTAAAAAATTAATTTTTTGTCTGGCTTAAACCATACAATCGATCCATTCATTACTTATTTCTAAATAAGGGTAATCATGCCCTCTTTTCTTTCCTTTTTTGTGCACACAAAAGTATATGTAGTTCTTTCACAATTTTATTAGAGTTATTTTTGAAAATTTGGTGCCTAAAAAAAAAAAAAAAAAAAAAAAAAAATCGTATTTTGTGTGATAAACATGTTTTTAATTAAAAATACTATTGGAATAAAAATACTATTGGACATTATGGTTATAAAAAAAATATCTTAAAGTTAACTAATCACGCCACTTTTGTTAGGCAATGTAAAATTTTAGGATGTATCTTTACCAGCTGTCTTGTACACTATAATAATTAGTAAACCTATGCCAGTTGTGACATTTTTTAAATGTGCATTATTTAAATAGATGAGTTGTACTGAAAAATATTTTTCCATATAGTTCTATAACTAAGACATATTTTCAGAAATTTTCATAACTTTAAAGGTTAATCTTTTATCAAAAACATATATATGGTACACAGCTTGTAAAGAGACAATCTGAAATATTTTAAGTGCCTGATGCAATTATTTCGTTTTGATTTACAGTCAAACTGTGATAATATTTCTTTAACCCCTTAACTGCCTCTTCAAAAAATACCCTTCTCTGACTCAAAGAAATGAGCGTGTCTTGGTCAAACTTCTGTTCAGATTGCATGCCAAAAGATTAAGTATCTATATTATCAACAAATTACCGAGGGAATAATTTAAGAAAGGCTCATATGTATGCCTGGGACAGTTCAAAGTGTATGTATACGTCCATGGCAGTTAAGGGCATTAAATGACAGTCTTAAGAATGTTTGTTATGTATCATTTTAAAAAGCTTTCTAGTGCTGATTTTTATGTTTATTTTGTTGTGTTTTGTTTTTAGGTACTCCACACTTGTTGGAACAATGAAAAATAAGTTTACTACTAAACGCAAGAGGGCCAAAAATGTTGTTGACGTTGAGGATGGCGATGACGATATTGAAGAAATTAGTACTTCAGAACAAAGGCCTAAATTCCGGAAACCTAGAGACAGTTAAATTATTAACTATACCTACTGTACATATTTATCTTAATGTAATAATGCTGTAATTAAAATGCGTTTTTATGAAGTTTTATTTATTTATTTATTTTGTATTGGTAAAATTTCACAAAAAATAATTTACTCAGAATTTTTCAATTTTAAATAAATTGAAAATAACATTTTTGAAATGTGTCTGCATTTCAGTAATTAGTATGAGATTATTGTATGGGAGAGTGTTTATTGGCAAAATATTTTGTGACTTTGTCCTTTTTTGACAATCAGCTATTTTTATTTCTCTATAGTAATGTATGTGAGTAATTTTAAATAAGAATTATAATTTCTACTTTCAACATACCTTAAAAAAAATTTGTTTATTCTAAACAAACTAATGATCAACTAAAGAGCTGAACAAATTTTAATCCTTTGCACTCAAGTGAACCAGCAACTTGAGAAGAGTTAATTGATCCCACATATTTTGTGAATTTTTTACAGCTAACTTAAAGTGATTTCAGATATGATTTAACACTTTTAAATTTGTATATGTAATCATTTCCATATCTTTGCCATATCTTCAAAGAAGAACATTTGTTAAACATTCAGATCCATCATCTTTGCTTGAACTGATTTATTTATCATATTCTATGCTTACTGGGTTCAGTAACTTTGAAAATAATATTCCTATTACCAGAACTGCAGTTTCTTTGAACTAATGAAAATAAGAGTATGGTCTGCAATCATTAGCGTGTTCTAGATAGTAAATTCCTACAGATATTCTGAAGTGTTTTCATTCTACACTTCATAAGATTATTTATAAAGGACTAGGGATATACTGATGAAGCAATATTGCTTAAGTCAGCATAAATTGACATGATTGCCACTCAAATTACTGCGTTAATCTGAGTAGTGAGTGAGAGGCACCTCTCACTTACTACTCAGTGCAGGGTGAGTGAGAGTTACTGCATTATATCCTGTGATGACTGAAAAGCTCCTCTCGAGTGCAAAGGGTTAACAAAACTTCTATACTTTTCAAATTGTTAATGTCAAAATTAATTTTTTGGCTTGAAAAGTGATAAAATATATTTATTTTGTTATCAGATAGAAATTATAAGAAAAATTATAATCATTTTAGCACTTATAAATATTATTTGTCCAGTAACAAGAACAGGTATAAAAGTCCTATAACATTTAAACAAATACAGCTATTCAGACTACTAATAAATGTATTTTGTTCACTATATTGCCCGGAGAATAAATTCTTCCTTAATGTATGAGTAAAAGTATGTGAAATTATTATTATGCAAATATTACTTTAAAAGATGAATAATCATTGAAAACAAGAGACATCATTAGTAGCATGTTTAAAAAATTAATTATAGTTTCCCTTTTTCACGGTTTGCAAAAATTACTTGATAATGTTTCTTTGTCAATATATTAATTTCAGATGTGTTACTTTTTCACCTAATAGCAGAATTTTGCCTTTTCAGCATTACATTTTATTTTTCCTTGGATCATTCGTGTAACTGGGATGGGTAAGCCCATTCTAGAAAAAATTTAGCCCACTGTAAAAAATAAAAATTTCAGCAAAAGTGAGCTGAGGTTCAGTAGCAGATGGAGAAATGGTTCTTTTATGGCACATTGCTTCTAGATTTTTATCCTTCCTGCCAGCTCTTTTCCATAGCTTTTCAGTTATTTTTAAGTTAACTGCGCCTATAGACATATGTCTAAGTGACTGTTGTTCTACAAGAAAAGTAATTTCTATTTGAGGTATCTTTTCAGATATTGGGCAAGAACATTTGTCAAAAGAAACACACATGAAGAAATGCCAAACAATTTCTCCGGGTCTTTGACCTGCTTTCTAATATTGTTGTTCATAGTGTTTTCATGCCAAAATACTGTTTTACATTTTTCAGGGATCGCGCTGACATCTGATAAAAGTGGGTCACAAAGGCCCATTATCTTGAGAGATATGGGTTTTTGCATATGCAAAATCCATTATGTGCATACTTTTTTGTATCACAGTCAAGAAAATTTGGGTAAATGACTCAGAAATCTGAGTAAATGCGAACCCTGATTTTTGTACTTTCCGCTGCAAGTGCGGATTATCTGTGTTATACGTTTGTGCGAAATAAAAGGAAGAGATGATGTGTACCAAATTTCTTCTATTTTTTCTTTTACTTAACTCGGAATTATTTAATGTTTTTAATTTAACTTTATTATCATTTTGCAATTGCAAATAATATTTTAACATGACTTTATATGTTGGCTAAATATGGATACTTAACGCCTTCATAATGCCAAAGACTGGACAAAATATGCTGCTCTTACCAGTGCATTTAATTTGAGTTTCAGATCAGTGTGTCTCTGTACTAAATCAATGATACTCTACAAATTTGTAACTGAAATTTTTCCCCTATCTCATTCCATTTTCAAGATAGATATAGCTAACTCCACAGTTTTTCACCAGGTGGTGCCGTAGGTAGTTTCATTCAGTAGCACATGGCTATTTTACTATACCTAGACATCACTTGTATGAATGTAGCAGCAACTGTTCCAGAGTTAAGAGGGTGGTAAGGGACTTTAGCAGGCATATTGTATATGCTAAAAATCTTCAAAAATTCATCAACGAATTGGAAATGGAAGATATATTTTTTGTTTTTTCCAAAACTTTGCACAGGTAACCTACCTGCCATTACACGACTTTTCTGCATTAGGGCAAAAGCTAAATCGAAAATTTATTTTTTATGCTCTGCCCTACTGTACATATCTAAGTATTCAAGAATTATAAATCTGTATATTTATAAAATAACTCATCACACGGACAATTCAGCAAGAGATTCAACCAATTTAGAAGCCTAAAGTAGACCACTAAAATAATTAAATATAGTTTTTTTTCACTACTTTGGAATTAAAGGATTTCCAAAAAGAATGATGATTCAAGGATGCTGCTTGCAGATTTTCAAAATAGCTATTGGACTCATGTTTGTTGACTTAACCGATATTAGAAATGAATTTTTTGTTAGAAAAATAGTTGAATTTAACCATTAAAACATGTTTCAATAGAATAATATGATGTATTATTAGTTTTGAGATACATTTTGCATATTTTAAGAAATGCAGGGTGTTGCTTAAATTCAACACTAGATTTTTAACATGAAGTTTATATAATGGCGAAAAAAGAAGAAAAAAATCTATTAAAAGGTACACTAATAATTTTGCATGGATTTGACACTAGGGTAACATGGTTTGGAAATGAAAATCTGAAAAGAAATTATTTGAATTAAGAAGATTACCAGGAACCTTTAGCAACATAAAACTCTACTGTTGAGTTTATTAATAATATTTTCATAAGCATATTTTTGTGATACATTGTCCTTCACATTGTTAATATTAAAACATACTAAAGTCAGCTGACATAAAATTAGTGGATGGTTTTGAAGTGCATCAAGTATGCCTATGATTGAAGAATTAGAAGATAAACTTTATTCCCAAAAATTTTTCCCCTAAATTTAATTTTCTATTTTATTCATTTTATATACAGGGTGTCCAGCCTTAATGTGACCCAATAGCTAATTCCCGAACCGTTCGGTTTAGATATGCACTTCTAATTTGAAAAATGTTTTAAAAAAGGTAAAGAATGTTTTTACGTGCTTTTTGAACCAAAAGACCCATTTAGAAAAAAATTACAAAAATTAAATTTTTATACGGTCCCCAGGTCCTATCACTTATATTTAGGAAAAGATGCAGTACACAAAAACAAAGTAAACACAAAAAGTTTCATATTATTACGATAAAAACTGACCAAGTTATGGAACTTTGAAAATCATACATTTCATCCATTTTCTCGGCCAGTTTCAAGAAGCTAGTAAGGGGCCATCTCCAAAGTGAAATTAATTGGAACTCTGGCAGGAAACTTTCGCTCTGGCACGTCACTCTTATGTAAATCGCTTTTTAAATTTAAAAGTACATACATTACGTTAATATTACAATAATTGAGTACTTAAGAAATAAAATTTATTCTGTGTACGTGTAAAACATAGATAAATAAAATATTTTGGACGAAGAAATTTTTTCAAAAGCAGTTCCAAAAAATAGACTTGCCTGCGGCTTCAGACTGACTAATATTAAAACATAAACATTAATCATCATTAATATTAAAACATAAACATCATAGATTGACAATTTGTATTGCTGTATGGCAAACAATAAAAGTTAAATTAAGGAAATACAACTTGTACCGAAAAGTTTAAAACAGCTTGTTTTAATAAATAGCAGCAAAGGAATACAGGATTTGTTGTTCAAATTATAGCATAATGTGGAATGATGCGCCAATCATGAATCAGGGGCTTTATTAGACCAGAATGACGAAATTAACTTAAATAATGTTCAAAATGACTGCCATCCGCAGAAATGCAGTACCGAACCCGCGTCAGAAACTCCGCCTGTAGCTTCTGCAACATAGTTGGTGTCACAGACCTGCATGCCATGCTGATTCGATTGCGTAAATCGGATTTATTCGTGGATTCACGTTCGTACACGTTGCTTTTCAGGAATCCCCAGAGAAAGAAATCCAGAGGACTTAGGTCGGGTGATCGCGGGGCCTCTCTTGTTGACCTCCGTAGCCGATTATTCGAGTGTCAAATGTCTGCGCCAAAAATGTACATGGTTGCGCAGATTTGTGTGCGGGTGCACCATCATGCTGGTACCACATGCATGACAAAACCCGTAAGGAAATTTCATCATCTAAAAAATCGGCGAACGGTCCAGATAAAATTTCCGTGTATGATTCTGATGTTAAAGGTCCATCGAAAAAAATTGGTCCAATTAATGTGCTCTTCCAGATTCCGCACCACACATTCACCGACCAACGCACTTGGTGGCGATTCGGTCGTATTAGATGTGGATTTTCGAGGGACCAATAATGCGTATTCTGTATATTAATAGTGCCTTGCCTCGAGAACTGGCATTCATCCGACCACAAAACTTCATTCAAAAAATCTGGATTTTCATCCAGTGTGTTTAACACGAAATTGCAAAAATCAAAACGACGCTTCTGGTCTCCAGGCATTTGTTCCTGCGCCAGGACTGGACGATAAGGATATGCACCGTACATATGTAATATGTTCCACACCGTCGATTTTGAGTAAGAACAAGCCTTGCTAATATCCTGGACACTACTTTCAGGATGAGCCAGGGCATATCCTAGAACATCCTCAGCGGGTATCCGCAAGCTTGAAGATGTGGCACGAGAAAAGGGAATACGTTTATGACAACTCCCAGTTCTATACAAGGGTTGAACAGCACGGGCAATTGTACAATAAGATGGATGCCTTCGACTGGGAAATTTAATGGCATAAAGTCTTGCCGCCTCTCTCTTATTTCGATTACACTGCCCATACAACAGTACCATTTCGCAGTATTCTTCATTTGTATACATCTCGTTCTCCCGTACTAGAATTCGTAATATTAGAATACGACTGTATGCAATTGCAAGCGACTACACAACAGACTTTTAACGTTCGCCATGATCAGTACCGCAGCAAATCAGTCTGAAGCCGCAGGCAAATAAGTCTATTTTTTTGGAACTGCTTTGAAAAGTTTTCTTCATCCAAAATATTTTATTTTATCTATGTTTTACACGTACACAGAATAAATTTTATTTCTTAAGTACTCAATTATTGTAATATTAACGTAATGTGTGTACTTTTAAATTTAAAAACGATTTACATAAGAGTGACGTGCAAGAGCGAAAGTTTCCTGGCAGAGTTCCAATTAATTTCACTTTGGAGACGGTCCCTTACTAGCTTCTTGAAACTGGCCGAGAAAATGGATGAAATGTATGATTTTCAAAGTTCCATAACTTGGTCAGTTTTTATCGTAATAAAATGAAACTTTTTGTGTTTACTTCGTTTTTGTGTACTGCATTTTTTCCTAAATATAAGTGATAGGACCTGGGGACCGTATAAAAATCTAATTTTTGAAATTTTTTTCTAAATGCGTTTTTTGGTTCGAAAAGCACGTAAAAACATTCTTTACCTTTTTAAAAACATTTTTGAAATTGGAAGTGCATATCTAAACCGAACGGTTTGGGAATTAGCTATTGTGTCACATTAAGGCTGGACACCCTGTATATTCTTGGCATTGGCGTCGCTAGAAAATTTTCAATTGAGTTCAAAATGCGATCTGTGGGAAAAACGAAAAGAGAAAAAAATGCAATTTTCACAGTTTTAAAATTTATCAGTTTTTGCAGTTTTAAAATTTATCGAAATTAAAAAAAAAAAAATCCGACATTTTTTGCCTTTGTAGTTGTTGATCATGTTACTAAATTTCATTTGATTATCTTAAGCCGTTTTTGGGGATGCAAGAACAAGCATTTACAATTTACACAATATTCACAAATTCTCGGAATTATGAAATACTTAAAATAGTTTTGGCATCTATAGTTTAAATTAACTTGCCACCTAACGTAATTCCAAATTTCCTTCTATCGCATAGCCACTTTTCAGGAATGAAACAAAAATTCACTCAATTTTCTCAAAATCTCAAAAATCTATTGAAAATTTTGAAATACTCTGATGACTTAGTTTGTGGGACCACCTATGATGATTCTAAATTTTAATTCATTCGCTTCAGTGGTTTATACATGCTGTAAAAGTATTTACAGATACTGAATAAATTTTCGCAAAACCTCAAAATCTAATCCTAATTTTCAAAAATTTTGGCAGGTATAGTTTAAGTTGTATGACCACCCATCCATCATGTTTATAAATTTCGTTTTCTCCGCGCAAGTCGTTTATGTGACATGTGATTTACGTGATGCGTTAACAAATATTTACGCATTTAGAAGAAATTTTCGGCAAAATCTCGTAATCTTATAAAAATGTTCAAAAAATTCTATGCCTGTAGTTACGTTGAGTGACCACCTATCATGTCAAAAAATTTAATTTTATTCGCTTTTGTCGATATCATGTAATGAGCGTACAAAAACTTACCCCATTTGAAACGATTTTCGTAAGATTGCAAAATTTTTAAAAACTTCTACGCTTACAGTTTTTGTTGAGTGACCGCCTCTTATGTCACCAAATTCCATTGCTTTTTGCGTGACTTGATTCCATTACGTGATTGCTTGTCATTTACATTCAATCAAGCCTCCCCCCCCCCCCCCCCGTATGTAGAGACAAAGTAGTACAAAGGTCTAATGTAGAGACAAAGGTCTAATTTTATTTATATAGATATAGAATTTTTATTCGTTATTGAATGTTTAGGTGTTATTATTATACAGATATTTATTTTTTAAGTTTTATTTGACCTCTGTAGAGTACTAAGGCTACTAAAATCTTGAAAACCTTTTAAATTCCCTGCAAAAATAACAATGGAGCTGCGTGAATTAAGAATTTTTATTAGTTGTTAAATGTTTATCTTTATAACGAATTTTCAATTATTAAATGAAATAATGAAAATTGTACTAGTTAGGAGTGAAGACTATCATATTTACAAACATGCAACAAACAACAGTTAAACTTGCTTGCCTTTATTATTACTAACCAGTAAAATATGTTTTATTTTTGTGAATATTGAACATTCTTTCAATATATTAAAAATTCTTTAATTACATATAATTCCATTGTTATTATTATTATTATTATTATTATTATTATTATTTACCGACTTTAAGCAAGATTGTAGTAACTTCAGCACTCGAGAGTTTCAAAATCAAACTTAAATAACTGTAAAATAAAAACTCTCTTAAATATTTCAGCATTCTGGCAGCTTTACATTACAGGCCGTACTAGGTTAAGGTACTACGACAGTCCCGTGACTTTGTTTTGAATGATGATCGACACCGTGCGAGCAGGGTCTAGGGATAGACGCGAGACGGTAAACAGACGTCTCGCAAAACAGCCTAAAAGCTTTGTCTCGTCTCAAAATCCCTATACCATAATGTTAAAAATGTTTGTCTCGTCTAGCAAAAAAGCTGTAAATCTCTGTCTCGTCTCGTATCCATTCCTAGCAGGTCCTTACAATAGCACTTTTGCTCCCAGGGCACTTTTCAAATTTTGTGCCCCTATATATATATATATATATAGCTGGCTGAATTTTTGTGCCCCTATATATCGCTCTAAGCTTAATTTGCCCCACCAGTGGCCGAGCGCATAGCGCTTTGAACTGCGAGACGGAAGGTGCCTGGTTCAAACCTAGGTCGCGTCCGCCGACCTAGCCGTTCGGCATTTTCTCTATTTTTCTCTGAAACTTTGCGTAAATACGGGTTAGGCCTCCTTAGAAAGACCCCCATGGAGAACTCCCTCCCCCCTGGCCTAGATCCCTTATGCAGTTAATTGGCCGTAATCATACAAACCAAACTAAACTCAATTTTTGGTTTATTTCTCGTTGTGTGCCCAGGGCACGTTCTCCAAGTATCCATGCGATAATCAGGGCCTGCGTGACAGTACATTTCAGGATAGCTAAACGGACGGGAAGAGTGCTTTTATTGTAAATGGCAGTCTGCATGTTCCGAGAAACCAGTATAGTGCCGCTGCCTTGCCGAAGTGCCGTCACAGCACTGCCTGTAAAATGGCAACCTGGCACCGGCGACAGGGCCGTAGCTATTCCGTTTTTATAGAGGGGGCTCCAAATTTTCCAAAGGGGGCTTTCATATATACATACGTAGACATATATAACACACGCAGAAACAATTCAGTAGTTACAGAGATGCCCATAGAGCGTAATGTATTAGAATTATTTTGAGTGTTCCGGTAAAAGAACTATTTGTGCATAAATTTTAGTTTATGTTACAGACATAAGCTAAGGCAGGGTAGATTTCTAATAGTGACAAAATTTTTAGACTCGGTTCAGTGGTTACAAAGATCGCAATCAAGAATAATGTAATTCTTATGAGTGTCCCTGTAAAATTGGGATATGTGCTAGAAAGGTACCTATATTACTTAAGAATAGTGTACCTTTTTGTCAGCAAAATTGTTTTAGAATCGGTTCTGTCATTACCGAGATACAAATGGAGCTTAATGTAATTCTTATGAGTGTCCCTGTAAAAGAAATATTTATGATGTATGCATAAAAGGTAGCCTATAATACTCTGAAATAGTGTAGCTTTCAAACAGTGAAAAAGTTTAAGAATCCGTCTAGTAGTTACAGAGATACCGATAGAGCATGATGTATTAATTATTTTAAGTGTCCCTGTAAAAGAGCTATATTTATGTTATATGGATGAAAATTAGCCTATAATACTCAAGAACAGAGCAGCTTTCTATCAGTGAAGAAAGTTTTCGTATCTGTTCAACAGTTAGAGATATCCTTAGAACGTCATGTAATTCTATGAGTCTCCCTGTAAAACAGCTATTTATGCAATATGTATTAAAAGTAGCCTGTACTACTCAGGAATAGTGTAGATTTCCGTCAGTGAAAAAAGTTGTAGAAACGGCTCAGTAATTTCAGAGGTGCCCATTGAAAGTAATGTAATTCTTATGAGTGACCCTGTAAAAAAACTGTGATATATGTATGAAAGGTAGCCTATATTACGCAGGAATAATGCAGTTTTCTATCAGTGAAAAAGTTTTAGAATCGTTTCAGTAGTTACTGGGACGCCCGTAGAGCGTAATGTATTAGAATAATTTTAAGTGCCCCTGTAAAAGAACTATTTGTGCTATAAACATGAAAGATAGCCTATATTACTCAGGAATAGTGTAGCGTGAAAATTTTTTTTGAATTGATTCCGTAGTTACAGACATGCAGATAGATCGCTATGTAAATCATATGAGTGTCCCTGTAAAACAATTATTTGTGATACATGCATGAATTTTAGCTATGTTACTCAGAAATAGTGTAGCTTTTTATCACTGAAAATTTTTTTAGAATCGATTCAGTGGTTACATAGATGCCCTTATGTTAACAAGAATGTAGTTTTTATGAGAATCCGTGTAAATTTGTAATATATGCATGAAAGGCCTGTAATACTGAGAAATAGTGCAGTTTTCCATCACTGAAAGTTTTAGAATCGGTTCGTTAATTCCAGAGATCGTAATGTAATTCGTATGAATATCCCTGCAGAAAAACTAGTTGTAATATATTGTTGTTTCGAATTTTTGTAGCTGTTCTGGGGTTTAAAGTAGTTTAAAATTCGTATTCTCGTGTCAAACAATTAAATTTTGCATTTTGTTGCATCAAAATTGGTTAACAAGAACAGAAGATAAGAAATTTTGGGGTTCCCCATTAGTTAACATAGGGTTTTGTAAATCTCGAGAAATACTGGTGCTAGGGGTTAGCTGACCTCACTCTTCGGGACTTATTTTTGGTGTCAAATTTGGCGATATGTTCCAAAAAGTCGCCAAGCTTGGGCACATTTCGGACATTTAGCGGAATTTTTCCAATGGATAAAAGTTTGTTTAAAAGTATATAAAGTTTGTTTTCTTGCATTAATATTACGTAATAGCCTAGCGATTCAACTGTACTTCTATGACGTACTCAAAATTGGCACTTTATGGGGATCCTTCGAAAAATTTCTCCTAGCTTCTGCAACACCTATAAAAGGACAGCACATTGTACCAGTTGAGTTTCAGTTTGCTTCTGTCTGCTGATGAGAAAATTTTTAGAATCGGTTCAGTATTTATTGAGATGCCCGTCTATCGTAATGTATTAGAATAATTTTGAGTGTCCCCGTAAAAGAACTATTTGTGTTATATGCATGGAAGACAGCCTATAATACTCAGGAATAGTGTAGCTTTCTATCAGGAATAGTATTGTGTGAAAAAATTTTAGAATCGATTCAGTAGTTAGACATACACATAGATCGCAGTGTGATTCATATGAGTGTCCTTGTAAAGGAATTATTTATGATATATGTGGAGACCTCGCAAGGGTCTCCAATAATTAACCGACACAAAATAAACTCTAGGTTAAAGTTTAATCAAGAAAGCTATTTAGTACAAAAATGGTTAAATGGAAAACGGACTTCATTCCGATAACTAACAAATTGATTACTGCCTTCTTGCAGTTTCTAAATGCTATTATGAAAATACGAAAGTGTCCAGCTGCCTTCGTGCAGCTGACATGGACCGCGTCTCAGGTCTCTCTCACTCTCTCACTAAACCTTTTTACACTCAGCTCTCTGAGGTTCTAGGCGGCTGCGGGTCAGCTCCTCCTAGCGGCGCTCGGGTAATCTCCACCACATATATGCCATCAATTTTAGTTTATGTTACTCAGGAATAGTGTACCTTTCCGTCAGTGAAGGAATCTCATGTGGACAACACATGACTTCCGTGCACATCTATTAAATCAAAAATATTTTCGGCCCACTTCATCTATAAACTTATTTTGTTTGAAAGAGATAAAATACTGCAGTAATAGTAGGGTTTAGCTAATTCTACCCAAATATTTCCGATATCGCCAAGCTGGGTTCAATTTGAAAGATTTCCTTCTGACATTTCATTTGCCGATATTTCACCAAAAGCCGACAAGCTTGAGATAGTTTCCGAGATTTTCGGGATAGCCAAGATAGTCATTGACCACAGACTTTCAATGAATTGAATGTATTCATGCACCTTAATGTATTTTAAGTCAATTGGCAGACCCTGTAAATAAATTACCAGGATTGCAATCAAAAAAGAAATGCACAGTTAGATGTTACAATAGTTCTAAACACAAAATTTCAAAATTCTACGGGTAAAAGTTTTCGAGTTATGCAAAATACGTAATAATTTTTGTCCCCAAATTGGCGATATTTCGAAAAAACTCGCCGATAAATGGCGAGATTTTAGGCATGGACCAAAAAATAACTGACTATCGCCAAATTTAGCGGTATTTCGCCAAAACTCTCCAAGGACGATGACAAACGGCGATATTTTGGGCATGGACCCAATGACTGACTATCGCCAATTTCGCGATATTTGGGCAAAACTCGCCAAGGTCGACGACAGACGGCGAGATTTTAGGCATGGACCGAACAATGACTGTCTACAGATTGAAGATGTCCATAGGCATTAATGTACTGAAATTCTTTTGGGTGGTCCTGTAAATAAATTCTCCAGCAGATTGGAACCAAAAACGAGATGCAAAACTAGATGTTACAACAATGTTATATATGAAATTTCAACATTCTACGACTAATAGTTTTTAAGAATTAAATACATACACATGTACACCAAAAATCGCCAAGCTTGGCGAATTTTGGTGTATTTCTTGAGGGAGACACGTAACCGCGGTCGGACCATTACTTAACTTATATGGTTGGACCGTATCGTGCTTGAAATGGATCAAAAAGTCCTTAAAATTGCTATTGACCGTAATGTATTGGAAATCTTTTGAGTGTTCCTATAGCAGAACTATAAATGATAAAGACACTTTTTTCGATGGAGAAATTCATTTTTTAATCCTTAACAGCATATATCACTTCTGAGTCGTTTGAAGTAGCCTAATACCTCTAAAATGCGCTTTAATTAATATCTGACCATAGAGCGTAATGTATTTAAAATCGTTTGGGAGACCCTATAGATAAACTATCCAGTCGAATGGGACCGAAAGAGGAGGTGTACTGTACAATTAAATATTACAACAATCCTAAATACAAAATTTCATCATTCTACGACCAATAGTTTTTGGGATATGCGAGTTACACCCATGCGTGCGTACCGATGGCATAGAAAAACTCGTCAAAGTAGACTCACCGTTGATCAAAATGGGTTGCAGGCGCATTTATAGGATCCTGCATGCTAACTTACGATGAGATACATCGAAAAAATTGTTAAAATTAAATTTAGAGCTTAGCGGTAGTCAAAATCGTTTTTTTCGTCGAAATTTGGCCCCCGAAATTATTCGGGATCACATTACTTCATTATACTCCGTACAAGGAAAGAAAAAATTTTAGAATCGGTTCATTGGTTCCAGAGATCGTAATGTAAATCGAATGAGTATCCCTGTAAAAGACCTATTTGTGATATATGCATGAAAGGTAGCCATAATACTCCGGACTAGTGTAACTTTCTATCAGTGAAAAAGTTTTAGAATCGGTTCAGAAGTTAAAGAAATACCCATACAGCTTAATGTAATACAATTATTTTGTGTGTCCCTGTAAAAGAACTATCTAAGCTATATCCATAAAACTTAGCCTTTAATACTCCGAAATAGAAGCTTTATATTATCGATAAAAGTTTTCGATTCGGTTCTCTAGTTACAGAGATACCCATAGAGCATAATGCAATACTTGCCTGTCCTTCTAAAACAATTATTTGTGATATATTCATAAAAAGGCAGTCTAAAATACTCAGTGGCTTTCTATCGGTTAGAAAAGTTTTAGAATCGGTTCAGTAGTTAGAGAGATAACCATAGAGTGTAAATGTATAATAATTATTTTGAGTGTCCCTGTAAAAGAATTATTTACGCTGCATACATTAAATGAAGCCTATAAAATCAAGAATATTGTATCTTTGTATTAGTAAAAAAAGTTTAAGAATCAGTTCTGTAGTTACACAGATGCCCACAGAGCGTAATATTATTCTTATGAGTCTCTGAAAAACAATTATGTATATATATCTACATATACCTGTATGAAATGCAGTGTATAATTTTCAAGAATAGTGTAGCTTTTTATTGGTGAAAAAAGTTTGTGAATCGGTTCAGTAGTTAGATAGATACCCATAGAGGATATTGCATTTGAATTATTTTGACAATTCCTGTAAAAGAAATATTTATTTTATATGCACGAACTTTAGCTTATGATACTCAGGAATAGCGCAGCTTTCTACCTGAGAAATGTTTTTAGAATCTGGTCAATGGTTTCAATTATCCCAATTTTATGAATTTCTTATGAGAGCCCCGGTAAAATTGTTATATATGTTGCAGAAATACTCTGATTGTTTCCGGGGTTCGTCGTTCTAAAGTCCAGTTGGTGTAGAAAGTTCTACTAAAAAGTCCACTGGTCAGGACGGAACACAACTTTATTTCTTCTAGAACTTCATGGAACAATCAGCTGTACAAAATTCACAATCACAATTAAACAGTAATATGCTTTTAACAGTCCGCTTAGATCAGAAGCTCTCACAAATGCTGTATTCCTCACACAAAATAAATCACTTTCACTGGCAAAAATTCAGTGAAAATATACGAGAGATACACTAACAGTCCCTCAAGACTCAGCAATCAAGAATTTATACACAGCACTTAAATTCAAAGCTTCATAAACAGCGCGAAACACCGCTTCTATCACAGAGCAAAGCAAGCGTACTCACTCTCTCAAAGCTTGATCAACACTGAACTGGGGTTTCAGAAACCCGACATTCTTATATTTATACCCGACGCAGAAGCTACAAGAATCTTCGAGAAAAGTCTATTTCTCGAGGATTCCACATAAAGCGGGAATGTTGATTACGTCATAGAAGATAAATGTTAGGTTATTATGCGTTTTTAATGCGGAAAAACCAAATTTCTGGCCCCATTGGGAAAATCGAGCCAAATAACCAAAATATCGCCAAGATTGGCGACTTTTGGCGAAATATCGCCAAATTTGGCGCCAAAAATAAGTCCCCAAAAGTGAAGAGATCGAAGCCCTAGGAGCAATATTTCTCGAGATTTCTAGAAACCCATAGAAAAACAATGGGGAAACCGAAACCTCCGTATCTCCGGTTCTAGTTGACCGATTTTGATGCAACAAAAAGCAAAATTTAACTATTGGACGCGTAGAATACCAATTTTGAACTATTTTAAGCCCAGAACAGCGGGTTGCCCGAAAATTCGTAACAATATGTATGAAAGGTATTCATATTACTCAGGAGTAGCATAGCTCTCTATCAGTGGAAAAAAAGTTTCAGATTCAGTTCAGTGGTTACAGAGACCATAATGAATTAGAATTGTTTTGAGGGTCCTTGTAGAACTATTTACGCTAATACATGAAAGGTATTCTATAAGTTAATCCAGTGTATAAGCTCTTTAACCCATACTTTTACATATATTTGAAACAATTACTTCCATTTGTTTAATTTTATTCTTTAAAATTTTAGCTCATTGTTTAGAAACATACTAATGACGGATTTTTAAAAAGCATAGTTATACCGCATACTTTTGCCTTAAGTCTAACAATAATGTCCCTTTGTTCAAAGGCATTTTTAATATAACCCTTTGATTCTATGTCCATTATTGATACACATTATAAACAGCATTGTTATACCGTGTATTTCTGCATTATTATCAACTATGAACGCCCCTTTGTTGAAAGTCATTTTAAATAAGGTTTAGTCCACTGTTTCAAAGTATGTTATTGACACACATTTTTAAAGAGCATTGCTATATCGTGTATTTTTGCCTTTCCAACAATTACGCCTCTTTGTTGAAAGTCATTTAAATAAAGGTTTAGTCCACTGTTTTAACGTATATTATTGACACACATTTAAAGATCATTTTTATAGCGTGTATTTTTGCATTGTTTCCAACGATTACTTCCCTTTGTTGAAAGTCATTTTAAATAAATGTTTAGTGCACTGTTTCAAAGTATATTATTGACACACATATTTAAAGAGCATTGTTATATCCGTGTATTTTTTGCTTTTTCCAACAATTACGCCTCTTTGTTGAAAGTCATTTTAAATAAAGGTTTAGTCCACTGTTTCAACGTATATTATTGACACACATTTTAAAGAGCATTGTTATACCGTGTATTTTTGCCTTATTTCCAACGATTACTTCCCTTTGTTGAAAGTCATTTTTAATAAATGTTTAGTGCACTGTTTCAAAGTATATTATTGACACTCATATTTAAAGAGCATTGTTATATCCTGCATTTTTTCTTTTTTTCCAACAATTACGCCTCTTTGTTGAAAGTTATTTTAAATAAAGGTTTAGTCCACTGTTTCAAAGTATATTATTTACAAACTTTCTTAAAGAGCATTGTTATACCGTGTATTTCTAAATTATTTCCAACAATTAACGTCCCTTTGTTGAAAGTAATTTTTAATAAATATTTAGAGCACTGTTTCAAAGTATATTATTGACACACATTTTAAAAGAGCATTGTTATATCGTGTATTTTTGCCTTTCCAACAATTACGTCCCTTTGTTCAAAGTTGTTTTAAATAAAGGTTTAGTCCACTGTTTCAAAGTATATTATTGACATACATTTTTAAAGGGCATTGTTATACTGAGTATTTTTACATTATTACCAACAATAACGCGCCTTTGATGAAAGTCATTTTAAATAAAAGTTTAGTACACTGTTTCAAATTATATTATTGTCACACATTTTTAAAGAGCATTGCTATATCGTGTATTTTTGCCTTTCCAATAATTACGTCCGTTTGTTGAAAGTCATTTAAATAAAGTTTTAGTCCACTGTTTTAACGTATATTATTGACAAATAATCTTAAACAGCATTGTTATATCGAATATATATTTTAATTGATTCTAACGGTTACGCCCCTTTGTTTAAAGCGATTTTTAATAAAGGTATAGTCTATTGTTCCAAAGTATATTATAGCCACATTTTTAAAAAGCATTACCGTATTTTATAGCGTTGATTTTAAAAAATTATGTCTCTTTATTGAAAGTTATTCTACTAATATGATAAATGTAAAAGTTCGCATTTTTGTGTGTTTGGGTTTTTCTGACTCAATCACGCAAAAGCCGTAGTATTTGCGTAATATTTGGACTGAAAATAGCTTACGCCCTGGATTAATATGCAGTCTACCTTTTATGCATATAGCATAAATAGTTCTTTGACAGGTACGCTCAAAATAATTCTAATACATTCCGTTCTATGTACATCCCTGTAAGTACTATACAAGTTCTAAAACTTTCTCCCCTAGTAGAAAGCTACACCATACCCGTGTTTTATAGGCTACCTTTAATGCATATTTCACAAATAGTTTTTTTACAGGGAGACTCATAAGAATTGGATTACGCTCTATGGCATCTCAGTAAATATTGAACCGATTCTCAAACATTTTTCATGTTCAGAAAGCTACAACACTCCCGTGTATTATAAGCTGCCTTTATCCATTATATCACATAGTTCTTTTGCAGCGACACTCATAAGAATTACATTACGCTCTGGAGGCACCTCTAAATACTAAACGGTTTATATATAATATATATATATATATATATATATATATTGTTAAGAATTTTCTGTTTGTTCTGCCTCCCAGATATTAAAATTATTCTAAAATTTGTACCCTACGAGTCAAATAATTATATTTTGCATTGTGTTGTATCAAAATCGGTTAACTGGAACACGACGTACGGAGTTTTGGGTTTGCCCATTGGTTAACATAGGGTTTTCTAGAAATCTCGAGAAATATTGATGCTAGAGCTTTAGTGATTTAACTTATGGGAACTTATTTTTGACGCCAAATTTGATGATATTTCGCCAAAAAGTCGCCAAGCTTGGCGACATTCCGGTCAGTTGGTGCGCTTTTACCAATGGGGCCAGTAATGCTTGTTTTCCTACATTAATATTGCGCTGTAGCTTAGTATTTCTAATTTCCATTTCCATGACATAATCAAAATTCGAGCTTTATGCGGGTTCTTCGAGAAATAGCTCCCACCAGAATTTTCGCTTAGCTTCTGCGACACCTATAAATAGAGACAGGGCAGGTTACCAGAGATAGTTATATTCGATCGCTATTTGAGTTCGATGCATTACTCTGTAAATTGTGCTTTTGGAAGCAGTATTTTGCTTGTTTTTGAGTACAGAGTGTAAATTCTCCATTGGTGAATCCTGAGGGACTGTTTATGATTTCCTTTGTAAGTTTCCATTGAATTTTTGACAGTGGAAGTGTTCTATTTTTTGTAAGAAATACAGCATCTGTGAAAGTTTCTGTACTCAGAGGACTATTATAAGCAAGGTACTGGCCATTAGTGTCTGTGAATTTTGCACAGCTGATTGTTCAACGAAGTTCTAGAAGCAATAAAATTTGTGTTCCATCCTGACCAATAGACTTTTTACTAGAACTTTCTACATACACTGGACTTTAGAACGACGAACCTAAGAATCGAATCAAGACGAAGCCAATATATCTGTAACTATTGAACCGAATCAAAATTTTTTTCTATAACAGAAGTCTTCTATTCCTAAGTATTATAGTTTTACGAATTTTTGGGGCAATGGGCTGTTCTAGGGTAAACTAGCTTAAAATTGGTATTCTAATCGCCAAGTAATTAAATTTCGTATTTTGTTGCATCAAAATAGGGAGACCGGGAGATATAGAATAGACCGGGAGATACGGAATTTTGGGTATCCCCATTGGTTAGCATAGGGTTTTCTAATATCTCGAGAAATATTGATGTTAGAGCTTAGCTGACGTCACTCTTGGGGTCACTTATTTTGGCGCCAAACTTGGCGATATTTCACCAAAAAATTGCCAGGCTTGGCGATATTTCGCGCGATTTTTCCAATGGGGGCCTATAAATTTCATTTTCCTGCATTAATATTGCGTAGTAGTCTAAGGATTCAACTGTATTCCTACGACGTAATCCAAATTCGCTCTTTAAGGGGATCCTTCGAGAAATTTCTAATAGGTTCTGCGTCCCCTATAAATACGACAGCGTGCTGCCCCGGTTGAGTCAGTCTGTTTTTGACTCCTATGAGAAATAGACGTCCGTTCTGTTGAGAGCACAAGACTCTGTGTTAGCGCTTATAGAAGTAGTCATTTACATGTTTTTAAAAGTGCGTTTTTAAGTGCTGTGTACATTCCTCTTAGTCCCTAGGGACTGTTCCCGCAATCCCTCATAAGATTCAACTAAATATTTTACTTGTGGAAGTATTTTATTGGGTGTGAATTACAACATCTGTGAAAGCTTCGTTACTGAGCGGACTGTTAGAGCAAGCTACTGGCCGTTAGTGCCTTTGAATTTTGTACAGCTAGAAGCAATAAAGTTCGTGTTCCATCCAAAACAAGTGGACTCTTTAGTAGAACTTTCTACTCCTACTGGACTCTAGAACGGCGGACCCAGAAATTAAACAGAGTTTTCTGCAACAATTGGCTACCTTTCATGAATTTCTTAAAAAAAAAAAAAAAAAATAAAAAATTTAAATAGTTCTTTTACTGGGACACTCAAATTAATTCTAATGCATTAAGCTGCATGGGTATTTCTTTGACGTCTGTACTGATTCTATTTTTTTTTTTTTTTTTTTTTTTAACTGATAGAAAGCTACACTATTCCTGAGTATTATATGGGCTACCTGTCATGCATATATCACAAATAGGTCTTTTACAGGGATACTCATTCGATTTACATTACGATCTCTGGAACTAATGAACCAATTCTAAAACTTTTCACGGACGGAAAGCTGCACTAATCATGAGTATTGTAGGCTACCTTTCTTGTATATAGCATACTTAGTTCTTTTACAGGGACACTCATAAAAATTACGTTGCGCTCTATGTGTACCTCTGTAACTATTAAGCCGATTCTGAAAAATTTCTCACTCATAGAAAATTACTTTATTCCTTGGTATTAAAGGCTTCCTTTAATGCATATAGCATAAATAGTTCTTTTACATGGACAATCAAAATTAATTCTAATACGTTACGTGCTAAGGACATCTCTATGACTACTGTACCGATTCTAAAGATGTTTTCACTATTCCTGTGTATTATGGACTACCTTTTATTTCCCTCTATTCTAAAAAAAAGTAACGGCCGCTGCCGCAAGCTTGTTCTGTCCGAAACCGTGGGTATTTGAGTTTCAACGAAGGTGTTCACGAATTCGGAAAATTCCGGGGAAGCCAATAAGTTGACTTAAATTTCGAAATTCGAATTATTTTAGAAGATATTAATAAAAAACTGAAAAAATTAGCATAATGGTTGCCAGGCTACGCAATTTTCGACAGCATAAAATCATTCATGCCTTTGCAACAAAGCAATTCCAAGTATGCAGAATCACGTGAAACTGACAAACATGAAGTAGAATGACACCAGTTTTATGCCAAATTTAAAAGTCTGTGACATAAATAAGTCAAAGTGTGTTACACAAAGTTCCCTTAGATAACAGGAGTTCAGAATTACCAATTATTCGTTTTACCAAAACAGAATAACTAATTTTAGCTGATTTAAAAAGCGCCCTTTTGGCATGAGGTACAGGTACGATCTGGCAAAAGACTATCTCTCCAAGCAGGGTAACTCTAAAACGTGTTTTTCAAAATGTTAGCACCCAGTATCTTGAAAATGAAAAATAATTAAAATGGAAATTATAGTAAAGCCGGTTAGGTTCAGCTTATTTGCTACAGTAAAAATGTTTGGCCCAAAATGTTGTACTAGCCGCCAAGGCGGCCAGCTTCGTCGCTCCATACCTTACTGTTTTTTATACTCAGTGTAGTGTCGGTCAACACTAATGCTTACATCTCAAGGCTGTACCCAGGGGTGGGGGTGTCCGGTCGCCCCGAAATTTAATTTTTTTTTTTTTAAATAATAATGAAACCTTTTTGTGAAAAATTTTGCCCTTTTCACGGTCCCCTCCCCCACCCCCTCCCGAAATTTTTTCTGGGCACGGTCCTGTTACATCTTATTGTGTTTGCCGTTCGCAGGGTAGAACTATTGTTGATTTTGGTACCGCATACGTTAGCGTATTATGTAAGTTGATACCTCGCAATTGCATATTCAGATTTATGATTTTAGCGGTCAGATTTTTGTGGAAATTAATTGGTAAAAGTTCACAGACGTATTCAAACTGGACACTATATAACCACCTCGCACTCCTTTTAAGAAGTTGTTTTTACTGTGTGCATGGATGCAGTAAAAAAGGGGCAAAAATTGACAAGCATTGCACAATTCTTGAAAGTTACTATGTTTCAAGAATTTGCAACGTGCAGACTAGTGAAACTCCATTTTTGACAGCAAAAAATGTTAATTTTATCAGGCCCGGGCGCGCTCTCTTGGGGGCCCTCGGCTAGAGATTTAAAAGTGGCCTCTTCAGGAGCCGATTTGTCGATTTGGGAGCCCTGGACAAAAGCTTCATTGAGGGTCCCTCTTTCGAAAACTTTTTCACAATTTACAAATTTTTAAAGAACAATTTGGGGGGCCGGGCGCTTGTCCCGAATACCCTCCCGGAAATCAGGCCCTGCCTCTTACTGAAGAATTTAGAGGGAAGAGTATTAGAATATTTAATATTTGAAAATTGGGCTTAAGCGCCTAAAAATCACATTTAACTATTTTAGAGATTTCGGGGGCCCCCTTGCGATGCGGGGTTTCTGGGAACCTCCGCTGCGTCACTGCGTAAGATTGCTGGAAAATAAATAATCAAATTACTCTTATTATGAAGTTGTATATCCACATTTGAATGCCTCTCACCGGGGCCCCTTGGGGCCGGGGGCTCTCGGCGATCGCCGACCAGGCCAGTCGGGGCCTGATTTTTATACATAGGGATAGATACTGTAAAAACTTATTTTTTAAAAAAAAGTATTCCTGGTGCCTGTTAATTGCTCTAGGGGGGCTTAGGTTTTTCCAGGGGGGGCTGAGCCGTCCATAGGGCCCCCAGCGCTACGGCCCTGGTTCTCAAGCGGAGAAAAAGAATAAATTATTCGTTAGAGTTTACTTCTAAGAGCTTGTGCTGCTGGAATATGCTTGTCTGCAAATATTTTTTGTGTCACTTTCATTTCTGATTTACAAAATACTTCGGTATTTCCAGTTGACCAACATCTAACCGCAAAGTGTCTAAATTGGCAGATCTAGCCACAAAAATGGCCAGATCTAACCACTAAGTGGCTAAATTGGCATCACTGCCGTCTACTATGTTCAGTGTCTTATCCACTCGATCACGGTGGAGCGGAATGAAAACTGGAAATCGTGATTTAAAATGCTCTTGTTCTTTACATTCTCGGTTTCAAAGAAAATTATTCTAGCCTTTTCTTAATAAATCAAAGGTAAAAATGGCTAAAATTCAGAATGTTCAACTTCTTTTGGATGCTTAGTGCATATATTTAGCATAAAAAAAAATTCTGCGTTGTTCAAGAACGTTCTAAAGAAAGCAAAAGTAATATTTCTGTCAAAACGTTCTACCAAAGGATTTAACCTTGGAATATTCTGCTTACTTTCTTCAAGAATTATAATTTGAATAGAGGGAACGGGAGAGACGCCCAAAAGATTTTTCGAATGGGAACTATGAAAGGTAGACTTGCTAATAAGTTCCCTTGTTTGCTGACATTGAGAATTCTTTTCTTGCTTCCCGTAATAACGTGATATTCCTCGTACCTCATGCATAATTTGTGAAGAGCGAAATACCCAACCAGTACGTTGGATACGCTGGTAGAATTAAAAGAAGTGATTTGCATCAACTGACAGCGATACTGTAAGATGTCAAACATGATCTTAGAATCGTCTGATGATGAAATTGCTGTTGAGAAAATTTGCTCTTAAATTTTGAGATACTGGTTTGGCAACTAAGTTCCCGCCGTTTTTTTAAAAATTATTATTCATCATTATTATTATTATACTACTATTATCATTTTAACATTCCGTACGTTATTGCATAATGACGTACGAAATTATTTTGCATAATGCCTTAATTTATTTGAAAGAGAATGTTGTGTTTTATTTGCAAAATTTATTTTCGCATTTGGTTGTTGGGTTTCAAAAATCTGCTTATAAGTCCTCGTCGAATAAAGTGGGTAACATGACGAAACTTTTTACCTTCAAAGCACTAAGAAAATGCGCTTTTTTGGTTGAGTGCTTTTGTCAATGTATGTATTGTGCTGAGACAAACTCACACGAGGGGTATCTTATGAGGAGGACTTTTTAGAGATGTTGTTCGAAGAAACGAAATCTTCCACACAGACCTTACACAAACAGGAAAATAAACTAATTGCGCCAGGTACTCGAAAACATTCAGAATGATTCTCCATACGCTGCACTACACACAAATTAACGAATAAAACAAAAGTGTCCTTTATGAAACTTTCTGAAAAAAATTCTTCTAGATAAAATTGCATAGCAAAAATTTTCGAAGATTGAAGCATCCTGCTAAATTTTCGATTTTTAAGAGTTTTTTCTGAAAGTTTCGTGCCTGATACAGGTTTATAATTTATTATTGTTTATACTGCAACTTCTCATTCAACTGCTTATAGTGCAACTTCTAAAGAGGTATTCGAAAAATTCTGATGTTCATAAACGTGAACATAAAATGGTCATTATATTTTTGTGTCGAAATCCCATGAATTTACGAAATACACCGTTAAGGGTCTCTAAGGCGCTTTCACGTTACATTTGGAGAAAAACGTCTACAACTCCGTTGGATCGACATCCGCGCATTTGGCTTGAACTCTAGACTTTTACACTCAGCCACCTGCTGTGTTCGATGTCTAATCCACTCAGCCATAGTGGATTTTTCTTTTTCTTTCTTTTTTTTGATCTGGAATAACCAAAGTATTTTTTTCCAACTGCGCGGTGGAAATCTGCAATTGATTTCTGGAAGTACTTTGACTACCTCAATACTTATCTACAAATACCTATTTGATACTCATAAAAAAACACTTTCCGCGGATGAAGTTTTTATGGTTTCAAAATTTTTAAAAATGTCGAACTAATTCTGCTCTTGGATAGTGCATAGTCATTATTATAAAAATTTCCTGTTACTGTCTTTGCAAGTTTTACATCTTTCTATTATTATATTTATCGTACAGATGGCAGCACTACAAGAATAGAAGGCCTGCAAGAGATTTCTATAGAAATTGTGTTAATTTAAATTCAGAGATTGGATTTTATTTGAAAACTTCAAACGTAATGAAAACATAATGATAATGTTTCTCGAGCGCTTAGCCTTTATAGAAAATAAAAATAAATAAGTAAATAATAATAAATAAATGAATAAAATAAAAAGTAAAAATAAAATCACATGTTAAAAATAATCACGAAAATCCCAGTATTTTGATATTCTATTTTAATTTTAGTAATTCATAACCTATAACTTATAGCTTATTAAAAAAAACTTCGTAAAAAGGTACATGCCCTCAATGTAATGCGATTTTCTTTTCATTCTGAAGTTTTCTCAGCAGATTCAATTCTCAAATAAAAGAAACTATACGGTTTACTTCCTTTTCTTTAGGTTGGAAAGAAATGAAACTGACGCTACGAGCGGAAAGAAAAAAATTCTGTAAAAAAAAAAAAAAAAAAAAAAAAATTAATAGCTTGAAAGAAAGCGATCTTACTTTCTGCTGGAAAATAAAATCCCTTCACTTTGGCTGAATTTAGGTATACACAAAAGCTCATAGAACAAGGAAATTTGTTTGTATGATTACAGCAACGCTACGCTAGGGCGATCTACCAAGGATGAGGATGCCTTGGAAAGAGGACTTTCTAAGGGGTTCTAAAGCGTAAGGAAAATACGTCCACTATGCTCAGAGGATTCCTGCCAATACAAACACTTGCGAAATGTGATTCGAACCCTCATAGAATCATATTTAATGGTTAAAATCAATAAAGAACTAAAGAAAAGGGAGATGTCAAGAGAAGAACCCCTTCCTATAATTTTTATTCTCTGTGGTTTTTATTTACTTTTTCCTTCTTTCGAATGGGAAATATTTTTCCTTCGATCTTTGCTGAATCTTTAGTTTTTCAACTTTCTGGTTTGTGCGAAAGTTGGTACAGTACACTCTCGATAATCCGGCAGTTGGCAGTTGGCACGTCCAATCATCCGGCGCTTTTGGGAAACACATATCATACGGGAGTAATTCAGTTACCGGGTGTCGCCTATTTTTGGCGAGTTTTTTTTCTCGCCAACACCCGCTACTTGGCGCTTTTTTTTGTCGCCAAATTTTTCACGTGTGAAACACCATTTTAAAATACGATAAAATAATACAACATGTTGAGCACTGTCAGGAAATACAAATTACTTTAACACATTAAAATTCCACAGATATTCCACTTAAAAAAAAAACAATAAAACAAAATACACCATCCATACTTAACACTAAAAATTGTCAGCAAATTCAGTAACAGGCAATTAAAAATGAGCAAACAGTAAACCACTTTTAACTAAAAAAATTTCAGAATATTAAGCAATCTAGTTCTACAGCTATGTAAACTATGCAGCCAGTGGACCGTTTTTAAGTAAAAAAACCTCAGTGGATTCAGCAACCTAGTTGTACAGCTATGTAAACTATGCAACCAGTGGACCGTTTTTAACTAAAAAAACCTCAGTGGATTCAGAAACCTAGTTGTACAGCTATGTAAACTATGCAACCAGTGGACCGTTTTTAACTAAAAAAACCTCAGTGGATTCACCAACCTAGTTGTACAGCTATGTAAACTCGGCAACCAGTAAACCGTTTTTAACTAAAAAAACCTCAGTGGATTCACCAACCTAGTTGTACAGCTATGTAAACTCGGCAACCAGTAAACCGTTTTTAACTAAAAAAACAACAGTGAATTAAGCAACCTACTCATACAGCTAATGTAAACTGGGCAAACACAGGCCCGTTTTCAACTCAAAACAACATCGGTGGATTAAATAACCTACTTATACACATTTACAATTCACATTGAAAACCTTAAGCAATTGCAAAAATTCTTAAAAAAAACCACTTACCTTTATCTAAAGAAACTCCTGAAAAGTATCCAAAACGCACAACAGCTAATAACATAACACCAAAACGCTTTCTTTTACTAACTAACCTCAAAACCAACATATACTAACCACACACCACAAAACATAAAACAAGAACTGACTCCAGATTTCAAATTTCCTCGTTTTAAAACCTCGGTTTACCGATTACAGTTAAATTGCCTTAACCAATCACAAAATCCCTTTACCAAACATCCTGGTATCGTTTAATGAACCCACCGAGCGTTTTTTCATCAAACTACAGCATCATCCAACACCTCAACTCAATCTACTCAGGTTACAACAGACATCTGACTCTAAGGCTAAAGTAAACAAACTTTCGACCAAACTCCAAGTTTGGCGACACATCGGCGCTTGGCGAGGACACCCGGTAACCGAATTTCCCCCTATCATACTGTATTCCGATAAGCGGACCACCACGAACGTGAACAAGCATGCCGATTCTTTTGCTTCCCTCCCTCTTTCGTCATTGTATTTTAGTTCACCTAATGTGCCTTGTAGTGTATTAATCTAGAGTACCACAATGTCGACCAAACAAAAGCACGTGACTTTAAGTTTGAGTCAAAAACAAGAGATCTCGACAATCCAGAATTTTTCGATAATCCGGCGCTATGTCGGATTAACAAGATTGTACTGTACTTTTTACAGCTGAGAGAAAGATGAGCGTTTTGCACCTCCCCAAACGATCGTACTATACGCCATAGACATATTTTATGTTGTGATGAAGATCACACATCTAATTTTAATAATCATTTACTTTGTGTTTCTGAAATTCAGTCTATGCAAAATCATGTATTCCAAATCATTTCTGTTCTCATTTTTCAGGCACTTCAGCTTTTAATCTGTATATTCGCGTTTTACCGTATGCATTATTCTTCATTCTTAATTTTTCTCGTCAGACCTTTTAGATCCGTTCTGTGCTATAAATATATTACATTACGTCCGTTTGCAATAGCAACAGCTTATCCCCTCTTTGGCATAGTCTTGGCATTTGTTATTTTTTGTTGCCCTACCTCTTCTTTAAAATTATTTGTTCCCTGTTTCATTACTTCAATTTTATTGGATAAAATTTTAGGGTTGCACCGTAATTGGCGTTATTTATCTCGGCCAAGTTTTTGTCCTCGCCAATATGTATTTCTGTGCTGGCGTAATTTTTAAATCATTCCATCTTTTTATCACTGTCCTTATAGGACGTATTTTTATTTCGCTGAACCACCACCTGCCGTTGTAATAAGTTTATGCTTCAACAGTTTCTTTTAAATAAAACAGTTTTAAGTATTTTAATGTCTTTGTCTTATATTTGCAACTAAGTATATCGAACCTGGATTCATCCTTCACATATGCAGTTCAATAATTATAAAACATCCTAACCAAACTTCATCTTCACATATGAATGTTTTGTCAAGTTGATTAATGTTAAGTTTTGTTAACTTACGAAACACATATAAGCAGTATAAAAGAAACAACGATAACAACTTTTTGCAATTTTCTGTAACTTTATTCCCCGTTTCCGAGTTCATAGTACAAAATCTCATCCTCCCATAAAAAATGATAAATGAGGATCGAGTTCCAAGTCCTGTGTGCGTTTTTATATAAAAAAATCATATCCTGAAGATTAATCGTCCTTCGTCTTCTGTCCAGTTCTTTCCTATTTTCCGGTACCGCAGTACGACAGGAGCACGGTGGGCGAGCAGGGCTGGGCGCAGCACTCGTCCACTACGCCACGTCTTTGGCGTCGGCCGGAGGGCAGTGCGGGTAGGTGGGCCATGTGGGCGTAAGGGTTGAGCCGGTGCGAAGGGCCCAAGAACCATGCTGGATAGAGATCTGCCAGATAAAAAATGCACGCTGATTAGTTGATCAGTTCAATCTTAGACTTACTTCAGCGTTTCCCAACCTGTGGGGCGCGACCCCCAAGGGGGGCGCAGAGCGTTTGCAGGAGGGGCGTGAGAAAACCAAAGAGCAAGTAGTGATGCATGTTTTTAAAAAAATCATCTTATTTATTCTCATTTTTACTAAAAAATATATCCATTTTTCTTTAAAATGTTCATTCAAACTTTACTGATTACATTATTTTGTAGAAAATTCGACTAAATGTTCATTTTTAAAGATTAAAAAACTGAATGCATGCTGAAAAATGTGAGGGGGGGGGGCGCCACCGTAAGTTAGCCTTTGTTGGAGGGGGGGGGATGCGATGTTAAAAGGTTGAGAACCGCTGGCTTAGTTGATATCCCTTTGAAACCATCTTATGTCAGCGATTTCCCTGATAGTCACAAAAAATATGGTTAAATGGTCCAAATGCTGAAAAAGAGTAACCGTTGCCATCGATCCATTTAACTACCAAAAACATGGCGGTCAATCGAATGGGCCATCTGGCGCCACAAAGAAGTTTTCTGACGCGGCAGCACAGCCAGCTGTGTCAGAAAACTTCTATGGCTCTTTCACGTCAAATGGGCTGTTCGACCGCCATATTTTTGGTAGTTAAATGCATCGATGTCGACGCCTGCACTTTATCAGCGTTGGGTAAGCTATCCAGTGGGTCTTCGATACTGATGTGAAAATGTTCGCGCTTCAAAGGGATATACAGTGTAGTCAGTGGCGGATACGAAAGTAATTTTTGGGGAGGGTTAGTTCTTGAAAACAAGCCTATTTTATCTAAACAAAATGTTTCTCTAAAGCAGGGGTGGCCAAATCGTAGCGCATGAACCAAACTTGGCGTATTCAATGATTTCAAGTGATTCATTGCATACTTCTTGCGTATTTATTGTCATTAGATATATTAAATATATTTTACATATTTTACTTCTTTTAATTTGTGATACTATATCAAAAGTAAGCATTTATACACTCCAAAAAACCAATCTTCTCTGATCCACTAGCAAGTATCCGAAAAATTAATTCTAGAATTCTTCCTGAGAACAACTATTTCAATTTTATCTTCACGCGTTATTATTTTACCACTACTAAACTCAAGCCATATTCATGTTTTCCAACTAGAGTTTTTACCCATGAGTGTAAAGAAGTACAAAAGGCGCTGTATGGTGCATCTGAACTCGCTCATGGGAAACAAAAAATGGCGCATGATATGCAAAAGGCTGGTCACCTCTGCTCTAAATCAATAAAATCTTTTATTGATGCAACTTAACACTTCGCTAATCCAATAAAATTATTTTTTAAAATAAGTGCGAAGCTGATCTTTTGTTGAATCAGCCAAATTCTGTTAAAAAAATAACAAAACGTATTTCTCAGAACTCCTTATACAAAAGCAATGCTCACCTCTACCTTGTGGTGCGTAGCTGCGCTTTTCAATGTCATTTTCGTCTTCTGGGTCGTAGTACTGACCCTCGCACAGAAGATTCAGGGTCTCCGCCAGCATTCTGCCACACAGCTTCACCTGGCCTCTCTTGGAAACGGACATCGACGTGCAGGTGTTCAGAACGAGAAGACGCAGGACGACGGCGAGAACTATCAGCTGCAAAATAAAAAAAAATCGATTTCAGTGTTGCATTATTGACACTGTTATTAGGTGTCCACAACTTTGCTTTCGCTGTTCCCCCATCTCCAGGGCCCTTAATGAAGACTCTCAGAATTCTATCAAACTTGGCGAAATTAGATACCTAGTTGGCGAGCTTGGGAAAAAAATACTGTAACGAAAACTAAAATTTAATTTCTATTTTTGGTACAGTTGGCATAAAATTACGCAAACCCAGTTGGAAAAAGTAAAATGTTGGTAAAAAAAAATAATTACTTGGTAAAAATCGACATTTGACTTGGCAGTTTATCGACATGTTCCCTGTCCCCCTAAAAATGTCTTAGCAATGGCTCTACCCATCTCACTCCTGAATTGGAGGGTTTTATTGTAAGAAACTTTCTTTTTCCCAAGGGCGGGCACTTGCCGATGATGCATTGGCTCTATTAGGGGGCCGAAGTATTGTCCATTCTGTTATGGCCAATACTTCCAGTGGGTTGACAACGTTAGTCCCTATGAAGTAACGGACGCGTTCAGGTCCAAACCTTGTCCCCCCCCGGCGGTCTAGTCGCTAAGATCAGTTGCCGTAAAAATACGGAAGGAGAAACGGCGTGGACTTTAGTCTGCGCTTGGGAGGCTGTCAACCTCTCTCGGATGGACTAATGAGAGCTGGTGCATGTAAAATCTGTTTGTGGCTCTAATGCCCTCCATTTTCAATCGATACCTGTAGCGGTGCCGATCCAGGTGCTAGGTCTCTCATTTGGAATTGGTTTAAGATTAGGAGGCCGCCAGTTAAGTTTGTCTTCCTTCCAGTGAGGCTCAATGAAATGGAAGCTGTTCCCTTTCACCCATCACCGTCCTATATGAGATATGCGGTTGCAAGCGGTTATTAGTAACAAAATGGACAAGCCGGGAATCGAAGCCAGACCCAAGGCGGGATAGAATGGTGTTTTAGCTATCGTACAAAAAAATGCATCAGTGTATTTATGATTCAAAGTTCAAATTGCTTATTCAGCCACTCTCGATGATCGTACCAATTGTCCTTGACACTGACTCGATTCTTAGATCTAACTCTTGAGTTTACGAAAGCCTTTTCTCTTCTCAACGCTCATTTTGAGACACCCTTTATCGTGTGTTCTAAATACAGCGTTGCGGACGGCAAGTTATGCTTTTGGATAAAGCAAGAGGATTCTATCAACAGAAACCGCTGAAACCATCCTTACGTTTCGACCACGTACGCTTAGCGTTGGGGAGGGGAATTAAGGATGCGCTCTTTCAACTTTGCTTTGAAAACCATTCATTTCCGAACTGTCTTTCAAAACCTGAAGAAACTTAGCTATTTTTGTAAGCTTCTCACAAACTTGATCTGTTTTTGGAGAAATGGTGTAAGTAGTTTGGAGCAATGAAACAAGCTTTTTAGGTTTGGAAATAATCGAACGTAGCAATTGAACAATAAATCCAAAATTATAAAAGTCAATAATTTCTTTTGAAATCAAAGAATTAAAAAGGATGCTGGGGAGTGGAATTCTATTTTAGGGTATATAATCAAGTTCGGGGGAAACCCAATTTCTATACTAGATATACGATCTGGCTCAAACTGACATTCTTGTGTTCGTGAATTGCCCGGTATAACCAAAGTATTTAAGTGTAGCGTAAAATTCTTTAAAAAGCGCCAGACCGAGAATTAACTACTCCAAGGTAGAATGTTGGCGAAATCCCATTGTACTTAAAAATGGTGACTTACGACCATCGATATGGAAGAGCAACTGTATAGGCTGCTCAATACTGAAAAGCGATGCCATTGCCGTCAGTCAATTTACGTGCCAGCAAGATGGCGTTCGAAGGAATCCCCAATCGCGTGCTATACAGCCAGCGGCATTGGCTGTGTGGTACGCAACTGGCTACCGCCATATTGCTGGTACTTAAATCGAGCAGTGGCAATGGCTTCACTTTTTCAGCCATAGGAATAGTCCATCCAGCCATGCTTGCGACAGCCTGTACTTATAGGGGGTCCTGTATTTCAAAGCACGATCCCCTTTATTAAATTTTCGATACAGTTTCTTAAATATTTTTCGAAAGTTCAAAAACTAAATGTGAAAGTTATTTATTGTTTTGATTTTTTTGAAAGATCTTGATTCTTCTAAGTGTTAATTAGAACATAACAATAAAGTCCTTGTAGGAAAAAAGAGGAATCATCTAAAAAATAAAATAAAAATAAAAATAAAAAATAAATCCGTTTCACTACAATATTTCCATGAGTGAAGGAGTAAATAGTTTGAAAAAATTTCACTATTAAATTCACTGTAATATTAATTTAAAAATGTGCTACGATCCATAGGCATTTACAATTTTTCATATTTTCTAGATTTGAAAACATCTTTGCACAGTTTCTTGAGGCTATTTGTGTCTTGTTTTTGCTTTCAGATATTTTCTCATGTTAGGAAAAAGGAGGAATCATCTAAAAAAAAAAATATATATATGTTTCACTCCCATTTTTCATGAGGAGTATAATAGTTTTTAAAAAAATCACTGTTAAATGAAATTGAGAAAACCGAAAATTGAGATGGTGAGGTAAAATTGGTAGGTTTTCTTTTTTATCAAAAATATAAATAAACTGCTGTTAAATGATGATGATGTTTCTTTTTTGACCTATGTTTTCGGACATTACTTGGCAAGATTAATACTCTTTAGAAATTTTATTAAATGCACTTTTGGATATAATATTAACTTTTATTTGCTTATTAAATCTGCGTTCTTTACTTAACGGTGTTATTCGAAAAAATCATGTGATTTTGGTACATAATTAAAAATAAACTAATTATGCCAGGCACTTCAAAATTTTGAAACTGTCTCTTTACAAGCTGTATTACATACTGCGAAGACAGGCCAATCTGTATCAGTTTCAATACTTTTAGAAAAAAATCTTAAAAATCGGAAATTTTCGCAAAGTGTGTCACTCTTCGAAAAATCCTGCAGCTCAAATCCATGTTTAAGAATTTTTTCTGAAAATTTCACAAAAGCCACAGCGTTTTTGCTTATCGTAGTGTGTAAAGCACTTATGAAGAACCATCTGGAATTTTTTGGAGACTATGGTGATATTAGTTTATTTCAATTTGTGTACCAAGACTAAAAACAGAGTTCTTTTTTTTCGAAGAACAGTCTTAAGTCTCCAAAAAATTTTCAAGAAACTAATATACATTCTTGAAAATTTCAAGTTCTGTTATTACTTTCAGTTTAGGAAAGATTTAAATAGATTATCATTGGAGAAAAGTAAGAATTTAAACAAACATTTTTCTTTCTATTTAATGTGTTTTAGTGTGATATTGATAAAATGAATATACACTTACGCTTAGTTAATATTATGTTCTCAAATGCTCTTAATAAACTTTTTAATGATTATACATGTTACCTACTAATGTCTGAAAATATAGAATAAAAAGGAAAAATTATTTAAAAAGAAACTATTAAAAATTTTGATTAAAAAAAAGAAATTACTCATTTTACACCACTTTACCGTGATACAATGAGAATACAATGTTTATTCAGAGTTTAAGTCTAACACCCCTGGCCATAATGCTTTTAAATTTGAATAAATTGTTTGTCATGATAAGAAATAAATGACATTCTATAAATTGTACTATTTCTTTTCTTTTTTAAATCTGTTACTCATTTTACCCATTTTTGAATTTAAAACTGACATAGTTGTATAAAATATTTTCAGGTATGAAGGAGATGAATGCAATGCGAAAAGCAGCGCAAAAAAGTTGAATGTTTGTAATTATAAGCTACGCAAAACCAGCCTATGAATGCAAAATTTCTTGTCTTTATACCCATTTTACTCCCCAATACTCAACGTTTGCGATTTTATGTAAACTTCAAAATTTGGAATCTTATTGGTTCTTGGCAAATTCGTTCTTTGGTTGAAAACTTGGAATTTTCAATACTTAAATCAAATAGACAAATTCATAGGATTTCTACTGTACATATGCAAATAAAGTACAATTTTTTTCAACTACTAGCCCGCATGAAAATAAGACTTAACATCTACACGAATTTAATATTTTCAATGATATTATTCGTATTACTGATGAAAACTAATTATTCATTTAAAAACAATTTTAACTCGCAAAAACATCTACACGAATTTATTGTTTTTCAATGTATTTCTGATGAAAACTAATAAACAATCGTTTGATAACAATCGTAACTTGCAAACAATGGCAAATTCTACTTCAATAATTTGTATGACGCGAATGAAATTTTTTCTAAAAAGAATAATTTAGAAAAATAGAGACTTGATGAATAAAAAATAAGCTGAGAAAGGAAAATATGCAAATATGGTAAACATGAGATTTTCAAATATAGTAGTTGCATAAAGTATCACATAAAAGTATGCAAAAGATATACTGTCTGGATAATCATTTGCCGTTTACTATTAAAAAAGTAGTATATTAAACAGTTTCTTTTTTCTTTTTTTCTTTTTCGATTGCTATAAACAAAATGCTACAAATGTCATTGTGTGAACATATAAATCAGGACTGCAGTACTAATTGCAAAATACAACAGTTTCTATTACTTTCCCTTGAAACGAGCACTTAGTACATGAACGCAAAGAACTGAACTTACTTTCAGCATGTTGAACTGTCTCGGAATTACTAATGTACAACTGAAGATTCTTGCGCCTTACCAAGCTTTTTATACTCTAACTTTGCTCGAACACTGCAATGCACCAAAAATGTTTTTTGCTTGTTATTTTCGAACTCAAAAATAGTGTCTTCATTTTAAGGAAGCTTAGAAGATTTGCAATGACCACTGCAGAAGGCCTAATAACTAAAATTTTTTCCTATTCTCAGTTGGCGACAGCAAGACTGAAAAATCGAAGTTTGTAGGGGTGGTGCCTGACAGATACATACTGTCGTTTTAAAGCCTCTGTTTCTGTTAGACCCTCTAATTCTTTAAAATCTGGAAGATTATCTTTCTGTTTCGAGAAAGATAAGAGGAATGATTGAAAACAAAAAAATATTGCCTCACCCGAATGATGTTCAAGAAACCGAAAATAGATATTTTTGATAGTTTAATCAATTTCTCAAATAAATTAATAAATAAATAACAGATTTTGAAGGCAGTAAGACTGTGACATTGACAAAAAATATGACAACTTTTCGTGTCTAAAACTATGTGTTATCTATTAAAAACTGGCAAAATTACTGCTTGCTTTTTTAATATTAATTTTGTACATTATATACGTATTTACAAAAATGTATTTTAATTTAGGATTACGTTCCTCCATAACGTTCTTATCAAAGAATTGTTTTTTCATTGCTATCGTAAGTTTTAATATTACTTCGTGAGAAAACTAAGTTAACAGTAACCTGGGATTTCTTTAACGGCAGTTTTAAAAACTTGACATTATAAATTAAAAAAAACTTATGCTGATTAGCTCTGCCATAAAATTTACGCCACATTCGCTATTTATGCGATTTTAAATATCATCCCCAGATTACACACGATGGCATTTTTCACGTAATTAAAATAAACTATTTTCCTCTGGTGTATCACGGAAGATTTAAATATTTAAAGCAGACATTTCATAATCCGTAAAATAGTTTTTATTTTGAGACATGAGCATGCGATATTTTAGTTAAATAATAGCAGCATTAGATTATGAATTTTAAAAATAGGAAATGTTTATTTTATTAAGATAATATGAATTAAAGCACTACACCGTGTTGATGAATATTAATGTATATTAAATTAAAAGTGTTTATTGCGTTCATTATTTTCATGATTTGTCTTACATACAACTAACTAAAACTAACCCCAAGTTAATATATCTCTCAGTAGTTTCAACAAAAGTGACTACCAGAACATTTTTCCAGTGCCGATCCTAGACCTTCGGCCGCCCACGTGCAACTTAAAAATTGGCCGCCCCTTTCCTTACAAACCAACCAAATGTTTAAATAAATTACTATCAAACACTTTTTTTTAAATGTTTGGAAGTGTAAAAAGTATGGAATGGATGAAAATCAAGTTAAAGTTCGTATTTTATTTTCAGAAAAATACAATCGACAACTAGAATAAATATTTCTGATCTTTCAAAAAATTATAGCAATATTTTTCGAGCTTTCTTACAGGCAAATTCATCTATAACACCTGAAATGTCTAGCACCTCACAGATGTCACTTTCAATTGAAATAATGGCCAAATTCGTAAGCTTTTCTTGTGAGATTGTAGATCTTAAGTAATTTTTAATCAAACTTAATTTTGAAAAGCTTATTTCACCTGAAGCAACACTGATTAGTATAGTCAAAAATATTCTGAGTGCTATAGATAAGTTGGGAAAATATGATGTTAAATCTTGATTTTATTCAAAATTTCTAATGGCTTTAACCGGCAAATATTTGGAAAAAGATCTCGAAAACATAATAGTTCACTGTGAAATTCTATACCGTCTGAGTCCCTTTCTATTTTTCCATCTTTATTTATTTGAAGTTAAATGTCCAAATCCATACAACTTTTTTTTTTTCAAATTGTCACTAGCTTCAGAGTTAAATGTTAGTAAGAAACTGAATATTGAGATACAGCTTTACAATAAATCGAAACGTTCATCAACTGAATTGATGGAAATATGCAAAGTTTAAAAATAAAAATTAATCTTAAACCCTTTATCAGAGTCTGTAACATCTTGCGCTACGTCAATGCACTACGTCCCATCATAGGAAATAGTCCGGTAGCACTTTTCCCAGGACACACTAACGTTTATTTGAGGACGTTGATTGGCGGCTATGAAAAAACATCTGATGTGGACAACACATGACTTCCTTGCACGTCTATTAAGTCAAAAATATTTTCGGTACACTTCATCTAAACTTATTTAGTTTGAAAGAGATAAAATATCAGTAATAGTAAGGTTTAGCGATTTCTAGCCAAATATTTCGATATCGCCAAGCTGAGTTCAGTTTGAAAGATTTCCTTCTGACATTTAATTTGCCGATATTTCACCAAAAGCCGACAAGCTTGAGATAGTTTGCGAGATTTTGGGGATAGCCAAAGTAGTCATTGACCGCAGACTTTCAATGAATTGAATGCATCCACACCCCTTAATGTATTTAAAATCATTTGGCTGACCCTGTAAATAAATTCCCAGTCGATTGCAGTGAAAAAATATATTGAAAACAGTTACATATTACAATAGTTCTAAATACAAAAGTTCAAAATTCTACGGGTTAAAGTTTTAGAATTTTACAGAATACGAAATAATTTTTGGCGCCAAATTGGGCGATATTTCGACAAAACTCACCAAGGTCGACGACATGTGGCGAGATTTTAAGCATCGACAAAACAATGACAGACTATCGCCAAATTTTGCGATATTTCGCCAAAGCTCGCCAACGACGATGAAAAATGGCGATATTTTGGACATGGGCAAAATGACTGACTATCGTCGAATTTGGCAAATCCCGCCAAGGTCGACGACAAATGGCGAGATTTTGGGCATGGTCCAAACAATGAGACTCGAAAAATTTGGCGCCATTTCGCCAAAACTCGCCGAGAACGATGGCAAATGGCGATACTTTGGGCATGGACCAAATGACTGACTATCGCCAAATTTGGCGATATTTCGCCAAAATTCTCCAAGGTCGAGGACAGACGGCGAGATTTTCGGCATGTACCAAACAATGACTATCTACAGTAGTATTATATTGAAGATGTCCATAGACATTAAAGCACTGAAATTCTTTCCGGTGGTCCTGTAAATTGGGTAGATTGGAACCAAAAATCGAGATGCACAACTCAATGTTACAACATTCTTATATATGAAATTTCATAATAGTTTTTGAGATTTGAGAGTTAAATATGCACACACGTACACCAAAAGTCGCCAAGCTTGGCGACTTTTGGCATAGTTCTTGAGGGAGGCACGTGACCGTGGTCGGACCATTACTTAACTTATGTGGTAGGACGGTATTGTGCTTGAAATGGATGAATGCCCCTAAACAAATTGCCATTGACCGTAATGTATTGAAAATCTTTTGAGTGTTCCTGTAGCAGAACTATAAATGATAAAGACACTTTTTTTAATGGAGAAATTCATTTTGTAAATCTTAACTGCATATATCACTTCCGAGTCGTTTGAAATAGCCCAATACCTCTAAAATACGCTTTAATGAATTTCGGCCAATAGAGCATAATGTATTTCGAATCTTTTGGGCGCTGCTGTAGATAAACTATCCAGTCGAATGGAACCGACAGGAGAGGTGCACAACTAGATGTTACTAAAATCCTAAATATGAAGTTTCAACATTCTACGACCAATAGTTTTTGAGATATGCAAGTTACATATATGTACGTACAGACGGCATGGAAAAACTGGTCAAAATGGACTCGCCATTGGTCAAAATGAGTTGCAGACGCGTTTATACGATCGTGCATGCTAGCTTACGATGAGATGCATCGAAAAAATTCTTAAAATTAAATTTAGCGGTAGTCAAAATCGCTTTTTTCGTCGAAATTTGGCCCCCGGAATTTTTCGGGATCACATTACTTCCTTATACTCCGTATAAGGAAGTAAAAAGGAATTGTTTCGCCCCAAACTGACTCCAGCGTAGCGATGTAGTGATGCGGCTTGAGCGTTTTAGGCCAAAGCGATCTCAGACAACTCGGAACGGTTTGTGTGTATGTGCAACACTGCGAGCAGCTGGTTAGGGTTTAGGGTAGTGTTCACTCAAAGTTTGTTTGTTTCTTTCTTTCTTTAAAAAAAGTTATATAAGGTCATTATTTTTTTTAAATGTTGGTTGATAATCATTTCGCCGACCCTTAAGTTGGCCGCCCATGTGCGGTGCACCATCTTGCCCCCCGCTAGGATCGGCACTGCATTTTTCTTTAATTTAAAATATTCTCAAAGGTTATGGCGTTAAAAGAATATAAAAATAAGGAACTTTGCATAAAAAGTACAATAGTAAAACTACGTTCTATTAATATAGAAACACTATGTATGTTTCAAGAAGTTTTCCCTTCATGAAAAACAAAACACTCACCCACTCCCTCCTAGTTTGGAAATCAAACATAAAAGATTAATACATGAAAACGGAAACAAAACTAAAAAATTTCAAATGTATAATAAAAATTAGTGTGATTATAAAAGAAGGAAACTAGCGAAAATTTATACAAACTAATTTAACAAAATGAGAAGGTAAGATAATATGTAAAAAATAAAATTAAAAGTTAGTGTAAGTATTCAATATGTTTTTGAACAGATAGAAATACTTTACTCATCACATTCTTTAGTGTTATTCTCTAAGCCGAATGAAAACCGCCATTGTTTTGTGAAAGGTAGTTAACTATACGTATGTCGAATATAATTGGCATATTAATGCTCAAACACATCATTGTTTCAGTTAATATTTTTCATAATATTTAGTACAAATACACTAATAGATAAAAAATTGTGCATCTAATTAATTAAGTTCCATAAACAATGGGCGTTCCTCCGACAATTTCATCAGTGTAATGAAAGAAAAAAATTTTGAATTAACAATTTTTATCAAGTGCAGTTGGTAAAATATGGATTAGTTTTTGAAAAACCATGGTCGAAAGTTTACTATTACTTGAAACTTCTTCTAAAATGATCATTAACATGTACGTGTAGCAGAGGCGGCCAGAGGGGCGTGCGGGGCCCTAGGCGAAGCGCAAGAGCGGGGCCTCTTCTCTATCATGTCTTATGAGATAGCAATAAAATGGCCCAGGAGCGGGGCCTTAGGCGATCGCCTACATTCGCACCCCCCTTGGGCCGGCCCTGCGTGAAGACGACGTTTCCGACCCCGCGATGCTATGTGATTCTGAACCGTCTCGCTGTATCCTATCCCTTCTAAAAGTTTGTAAAGCTAATTTCGAATCACCCTGTATTTATTATGATATGAAATTGGAAATGGGAATAAATATTTCTAGCTCATTTTGGTCAATGGTCCACGAATACAAGTAAAATCATATATGCATATTTCGCAATTTGTGCAAAAGAGATATCGAAAATTTCTAACTATGGATTTTTATTTTCTTGTAGTTTCGTTTTTCTTTCTTTTTTCTAGTACTTTCTCTTTTCTTCCTTTATTTTCTAGAAGTTATTTTTTCACTTAAATCCAAATTTTGCACTTTTACATTCTCTTGATGAACTCAAAACAAACATGTACTAATAAAAATTTGTCAAACTAAATTCAATTTTAAATTTGTTTTATTTCTGCTTTTACATGATTTGTAAGAATTATAATTTTTTTGTTGTACTTTTTCTTGAATACTATCCAATATTGTTGAAGTATGCGTGCGTTTCAGAATATTTTTAATACTCTTTCTGATCAATTAAACGATAATTTTCCCGTAAAATGGAAAAAAAAAAATATTTGAAATTCAAATACATCTTAAAAACGTTTCTACATGTTTTAATGTAAAAATTGTGTTTGATCCTCTAACAACTAAAATTTAATATTGGTTAAAGAAATAAATATTATTCTATCTTATATACGTAAGGTTTCTTGATTTTTAAGTAATATTAACCCATTTTGGACTGATGTTGCGTTTTCGCAACATAAAATAAAATAAAATTTAAAAAATAAAAAATCAATTTTAAAATTACCTGTATACTGATATAGTTAAAATACGATTTCATGTTTTTTTAATGTAAAATTGTCTTTTAATTTAATATTATCTACATATTTGCATTATTAACATGCATATATGCTCATTGTGTTTGTAAAAAAAAAAAAAACGATTTAAAACTTTAAGGAACATTGTGACTTTATGAATAGCAGAATAATATTCTCAGAAAATATATGTCTAAAAGTATGTTTGGAATGTAAATTTACTTGTGACTGACGTTTTTTTATTGAACAAAAAATATCTTTGAAAAGATCACAGTAGAAAATATAACTAATAAATATTTTCTGTCTATTATTTAAATAAAAATAATATTAAAAATACTTTTACTGTCTTTTTTAATCATTAATGAGACTTGAGAGTCATTATCAATGACTTTGAAGAATGGAAAACGTATGCTGTCCTTAATCAGCTAACTGATTTTACTTTCAAGAAAGACTTTATAAGACATAAATTGTAACAGAATTTCAATCAATTCCATCCAATTTTCCGCAAAAATAGCTCCAAGAGCATTTAAAATCCATTCTTTTATGTGAGTATGAATTTTCCAGTACATTGGAAGGGTAGTTAAAAAAGATTTCGATATTTTTTCAACGATCAAGTGTGTTTGTTAAGTCAATTTTAATTAAATAAGATACTTTGCCGGTTACGTTTTTCGATTGACTTTTAGTGTACTTGAAAGGATATACGTATAACATGTAACGTATAAAATCAGGATTTATGTAGGCATTAAATACCAAGGTATTAAATAAAGAAATAATTCATATTTGATAATAATCCAAAGAGGAAACTTTTAACATTTTTGCAGAAACAATGTTATTAAGGCAATCCTAAGAAAATGCTACAGTTTTCCTATTCAATATGTGTTACAAAACATCTTATTTCTACTGCTAATTATCAGCCATAAAACTGGTTTCCAGAATCCAAAATAGCTATGGCGATGATGCAATGAAATATGTTCGATTAATAGTTAAAAATAAACAAGTTTATATGTGCGATAAAACACGATTTTTGGAGCAAGATATTTAATACTAGCCTTCTTCGGCGACCAGTTTTGGACGTCGATGGCCGCTTCGAGACCAAAATGTGCAACCTAGAGCACATGGGCCGCTTCGCGACTGACTTGTGCAACCTAAGGCACACGGGCCCCTTCACGACTGGCTTGTGCAACCTACGGTACACGGGCCGCTTCGCGACAGAAATTGCAACCTACAGGCAGTCCGCCTTCCGCAACCAGCTGGTTCGACCGCTGCACGTCCAGCCTATGCTACGTACGGGCCGCTTTTACACGTTTCGGTGGGCGGCCGCATCCGAAGAACAGCTGGTCAGCCGATGCCCTCTTCGCTACCAAAAAGTGCATTCTATGGGCTACCCGCTTTCGGCGACACCTGGTCCGCCAACGGGCCGCTTCGAGAAAGAAAAATGCAACCTACAAGCCGCTCACGTTCGGCGACCAGCTGGATGAAAGCTCAATAGTTTGTCCGTAATCGTATATTTTTTAAATTCAATATCCCCGCACGGGCAGCGTGTAACGACCGCACCTGATACATGTTCTCTTCTACATGTCTGTGTTCTAACAGTCATTTTTCGCTAATACCTATGCAGCTACTAAAAACAAATAGAGTCCAGTCGTTTGTATAATAACTAGTCTTCCTGCCGCAACTCGAACACAGAAGAGAAGGAGGGGATTTTAACTGTGCCAGTTTAACAACTACGTCTATGGTTTTAATTTTTAAAAATTGGAGTCCAGTTGCGACAACTCAACTATGAACTCTAAAATTTCTGTTTTGTAAAGATATTGGATTCAACATAAATTCTAAAGTTTAGAGTTGAGTTGTTGAAACACGACTCCAATTTTTAAAAATAAAATCATAGATATAGTAGCTGACACAGACAACAGAGGCACGAAGTCTACCTTACTGGTCGATAATTTTTTTAGCGAATTTTTGCCGTCTAGTAATAATAGATTTACGACAAATACAAAATAAACGACACCAATTTAACCTAAATAAAAGCTATGATCCAACAACGTTTAAATCAAAATCCATTAAAATAAGTTTTCACAAAAACACTACATCTAAACACCTTTAACGTTTAAAAACACTGTGTTTTTCGAATGAAGAGGGCAATGGCAAAATTTTAAGAAGTTAAAAAAAAAAAATTCCCACAACAATGTATTCAAAATTAAACAGACGGGGAACTTAAATATTAAATAAAACTGTACTTGCATTACTTATCACGCAAAAGGAGTCTATGACGTCATCTAATCGATCTACGCGAGAGATTATGTTCCGTGATTTTTTTTCAAAGAATCAAGGAATCAATCGTATCGCTTCGCTTCTCCGTTTACTCTTTCAAGGCGTGATATCTCGCTAGATATTTTGAGTTGAATGTAGCTGCAAGTTAAAAAAAGGTTAATTTTTTAGACGTCTTTCGAACTTTATAAAATGATTTTGCTTTTAGTTAGAGATAAAAATGTCATTTTTATCAAAATTTCAACATGGCCGCAGATGCGCCGGGAGCGATTTGTCGATACCGGAACTGTGACAGACAATGGGTTTTATTATTTGCATGGTATTTATAACAATTTATTATACATGGCTCGCGCTAGACTTCAAAATCTGCGAGTCAGCATGACTCGCAGTCAATAACAGTGAGAGTCAATTTTTGAAAACTGCGAGTCAAAGTCAAAAAACTAGTTTTTTTTTTCTTTCTTTAATCTAAGAAAGAGAAAATAAAGACGTTCCTTTTTTATCATGTAGTTATTAATTTTCACCTACGTATTGATATCTCCACAATGCACGATTAATATAAACTAGATTACAGACATGAGTAGCATAACTGTCCGGCTGAAATTTTGCGAGTCAAATTTGACTCGCAGTTTCAAAAAGTGAGAGTCAATTAAAAAAAAAAATATCGATTTACGCGTAAAATGCGAGTACGCGCGAGCCCTGATTATAAATACTAGCTGCGTAGCCGTTCTCCGTTCAATAGGAAATGAATATTTTTCTTACGCATATAAATCTAATTAATTCCAATGATGTGGAAACTCAAAAAAAAAAAAAAAAAAATCTGATGTGTCCAACACATGACTTCCTCGCACGTCTATTAAATCAAAAATGTTTTTTACGCACTTCCTCTAAACTTATTTGTTTGAAAGATATAAAATATCAATATTAGTAAGATATAGCGATTTCTAGCCAAACATTTCGATATCGCCAAGCTCAGTTCAATTTGAAAGATTTCTTTCTGACACTTTATTTGGCGATATTTCACCAAAAGACGACAAACTTGAAATAGTTTGCGAGATTTTGGGGATAGACAAAGTAGTCATTGACCACATACTTTCAATGAATTGAATGCATCCATACACCTTAATGTATTTAAAGTCATTTGCCTCACCCTGTAAATAAATTCCCCGTCGATTGCTGTCAAAAAAGATATTGAAAACCGTTAGATATTATAATATAGTTAGTTCTAAATACAAAAGTTCAAAATTCTACGGGTTAAAGTTTTAGAGTTATGCAAAATAGGAAATAATTTTTGGCGCCAAATTCGGCGATATTTCGGCGAAACTCGTCAATGTCGACGACATTTGGCGAGATATTAAGCATGGACCAACAATGACAGATTATCACCAAATTTGGCGATATTTCGCCAAAACTCGCCAAGAACGATGACAAATGGCGATACTTTGGGCATGGACCCAATGACTGACTATCGCCAAATTTGGCGATATTTCGGCAAAACTCGCCAAGGTCGAGGATAGACGGCGAGATTTTGAGCATGTACCAAACAATGACTGTCTACAGTTGTATTATATTGAAGATGTCCATAGACATTAAAGTACTGAAATTCTTTTCGGTGGTCCTGTAAATAAGCTCTCCAGTAGATTGGAACCTCAATGCACAATTAGATGTTACAACAATCTTATATATGAAATTTCATAAATGTTTTTGAGATTTGAGAGTTGAATATGCACACACGTACACCAAAAGTCGCCAAGCTTGGCGACTTTTGGCATAGTTCTTGAGGGAGGCACGTGACCGTGGTCGCACCATTACCTAACTTATGTGGTAGGACGGTATTGTGCTTGAAATGGATGAATGCCCCTAAAATTGCCATTGACCGTAATGTATTGGAAATCTTTTGAGTGTTCCTGTAGCAGAACTCTAAATGATAAATACACATTTTTAATGGAGAAATTCATTTTCTAACTCTTTACAGCATATATCACTCCTGAGTCGTTTGAAATAGCCCAAAACCTCTAAAAAACGCTTTCATGAATGTCGGCCCATAGAGCGTAATGTATTTCGAATCTTTTAGGCGGTTCTGTAGATAAACTGTAAAGTCGAATGGAACCGAAAGGGGAGGTGCACAACTAGATGTTACAACAATCCTAAATATAAAGTTTCAACATTCTACGCCTAATAGTTTTTGAGATATGCGAGTTTAATGAATTTCGGCCCATTGAGCGTAATGTATTTCGAATGTTTTGGGCGGTCCTGTAGATAAACTATCCAGTCGAATGGAACCAATAGGGGAGGTGCACAACAAGATGTTACAACTATGCAAAATATGAAGTTTCGACATTCTACGCCTAATAGTTTTGAATTTCGGCCCATAGAGCGTAATGTATTTCGAATCTTTTGGGCGGTCCTGTACATAAACTATACATTCGATTGCGACCAAAAGGGGAGGTGCACAACTAGATCATAGAACAATCCTAAATATCAAATCTCAACATTCTACGACCCATAGTTTTTGAGATATGCGAGTTACATACATACGTACGTACGTACAGACGGCATGGAAAAACTGACCACAATAGACTCGCCGCTGGTCAAAATGAGTTGCAGACGCGTTAATATGATCGTGCATGCTAGCCTACGATGAGATACATCGAAAAAATTCTTAAAATTAAATTTAGAGGTAGTCAAAATCGGTTTTTTTGTCGAAATTTGGCCCCCAAAATTTTTCGGGATCACATTACTTCCTTATACTACGTACAAGGAAGTAAAAAAAAAAAAATCTGATGTGTCCAACACATGACTTCCTTGCACGTCTATTAAATCAAAAATGTTTTTTACGCACTTCCTCTAAACTTATTTGTTTGAAAGATATAAAATATCAATAATAGTAAGGTATAGCGATTTCTAGCCAAACATTTCGATATCGCCAAGCTGAGTTCAATTTGAAAGATTTCTTTCTGACACTTTATTTGGCGATATTTCACCAAAAGCCGACAAACTTGAGATAGTTTGCGAGATTTTGGGGATAGCCAAAGTAGTCATTGACCACAGACTTTCAATGAATTGAATGCATCCATACACCTTAATGTATTTAAAGTCATTTGGCCAACCCTGTAAATAAATTCCCAGTCGATTGCTGTCAAAAAAGATATTGAAAACCGTTAGATATTATAATATAGTTCTAAATACAAAAGTTCAAAATTCTACGGGTTAAAGTTTTAGAGTTATACAAAATACGAAATAATTTTTGGCGCCAAATTTGGCGATATTTCGGCGAAACTCGTCAATGTCGACGACATTTGGCGAGATATTAAGCATGGACCAACAATGACAGATTATCGCCAAATTTGGCGATATTTCGCCAAAACTCGCCAAGAACGATGACAAATGGCGATACTTTGGGCATGGACCAAATGACTGACTATCGCCAAATTTGGCGACATTTCGGCAAAACTCGCCAAGGTCGAGGACAGACGGCGAGATTTTGGGCATGTACCAAACAATGGCTGTCTACAATTGTATTATATTGAAGATGTCCATAGACATTAAAGTACTGAAATTCTTTTCGGTGGTCCTGTAAATAAACTCTCCAGTAGATTTTAACCAAAAATCGAGATGCACAACTAGATGTTACAACGATCTTATATATGAAATTTCATAATATTTTTGAGATTTGAGAGTTAAATATGTACACACGTACACAAAAAAGTCGCCAAGCTTGGCGACTTTTGGCATAGTACTTGAGGGAGGCACGTGACCGTGGTCGGACCATTACCTAACTTATGTGGTAGGACGGTATTGTGCTTGAAATGGATGAATCTCCTAAAATTGCCATTGACCGTAATGTATTGGAAATCTTTTGAGTGTTCCTGTAGCAGAACTGTAAATGATAAAGACACTTTTTTTTAATGGAGAAATTCATTTTCTAACTCTTTACAGCATATATCACTTCTGAGTCGTTTGAAATAGCCCAATACCTCTAAAAAACGCTTTGATGAATTTCGGCCCATAGAGCGTAATGTATTTCGAATCTTTTAGGCGGTACTGTAGATAAACTATTCAGTCGAATGGAACCGAAAGGAGAGGTGCACAACTAGATGTTACAGCAATCCTAAATATAAAGTTTCAACATTCTACGCCTAATAGTTTTTGAGATATGCGAGTTTAATGATTTTCGGCCCATTGAGCGTAATGTATTTCGAATGTTTTGGGCGGTCCTGTAGATAAATTATCCAATCGAATGGAACCAAAAGGGGAGGTGCACAACTAGATGTTACAACTATCCAAAATATGAAGGTTCGACATTCTACGCCTAATAGTTTTTGAGATATGCGAGTTTAATGATTTTCGGCCCATAGAGCGTAATGTATTTCGAATCTTTTGGGCGGTCCTGTACATAAACTATTCATTCGATTGCGACCAAAAGGGGAGGTGCACAACTAGATCATAGAACAATCCTAAATATCAAATCTCAACATTCTACGACCCATAGTTTTTGACATGTGCGAGTTACATACATACGTACGTACGTACGTACGTACGTATAGACGGCATGGAAAAACTGACCACAATAAACTCGCCGCTGGTCAAAATGAGTTGCAGACGCGTTTATATGATCGTGCATGCTAGCCTACGATGAGATGCATCGAAAAAAATTTTAAAATTCACTTTAGAGGTAGTCAAAATCGGTTTTTTTGTCGAAATTTGGCCCCCAAAATTTTTCGGGATCACATTACTTCCTTATACTACGTACAAGTAAGTAAAAAATCTGATGTGTCCAACACATGACTTCCTTGCACGTCCATTAGATCAAAAATATTTTCGACGCACTTCCTCTAAATTTATTTGTTTGAAAGAGATAAAATATCAATAATAGTAAGGTTTAGCGATTTCTAGCCAAATATTTCGATATCGCCAAGCTGAGTTCAATTTGAAAGATTTCCTTCTAACACTTTATTTGGTGATATTTCACCAAAAGCCGACAAACTTGAGATAGTCAGCGAGATTTTGGGGATAGCCAAGTAGTCATTGACCCCAGACTTTCAATGAATTGAATGCATCTATACACCTCAATGTATTTAAAGTCATTTGGCTCACCATGTAAATAAATTCTCAGTCGATTGCTGTCAAAAAAGATATTGAAAACAGTTAGATATTACAATAGTTCTAAATACAAAGTTAAAAAATCTACGGGTTAAAGTTTTAGAGTTATACAAAATAGGAAATAATTTTTGGCGCCAAATTTGGCGATATTTCGGCGAAACTCGTCAATGTCGACGACATTTGGCGAGATTTTAGGCATGAACCAAACAATGACAGATTATCGCCAAATTTGGCGATAATTCGCGAAAACCGTCAAGAACGATGAAAAATGGCGATACTTTGGGCATGGACCAAATGACTGACTATCGCCAAATTTGGCGATATTTCGCCAAAACTCGCCAAGGTCGAGGACAGACGGCGAGATTTTGGGCATGTACCAAACAATGACTATCTACAGTAGTATTATATTGAAGATGTCCATAGACATTAAAGTACTAAAATTCTTTTCGGTGGTCCTGTAAATAAACTCTCCAGTAGATTGGAACCAAAAATCGAGATACACAACTAGATGTTACAACATTCTTATATATGAAATTTCATAATAGTTTTTGAGATTTGAGAGTAAAATATGCACACACGTACACCAAAAGTCGCCAAGCTTGGCGACTTTTGGCATAGTTCTTGAGGGAGGCACGTGACCGTGGTCGGACCATTACCTAACTTATGTGGTAGGACGGTATTGTGCTTGAAATGGATGAATGCCCCTAAAATTGCTATTGACCGTAATGTATTGGAAATCTTTTGAGTGTTCCTGTAGCAGAACTACAAATGATAAAGACACTTTTTTTAATGGAGAAATTCATTTTCTAACTCTTTACAGCATACATCACTTCTGAGTCGTTTGAAATAGCCCAATACCTCTAAAAAACGCTTTGATGAATTTCGGCCCATAGAGCGTAATGTATTTCGAATCTTTTGGGCGGTTCTGTAGATAAACTATCCAGTCGAATGGAATCGAAAGGGGAGGTGCACAACTAGATGTTACAGCAATCCTAAATATAAAGTTTCAACATTCTACGCCTAATAGTTTTTGAGATATGCGAGTTTAATGAGTTTCGGCCCATTGAGCGTAATGTATTTCGAATGTTTTGGGCAGTCCTGTAGATAAACTATCCAGTCGAATGGAACCAAAAGGAGAGGTGCACAACTAGATGTTACAAATATCCAAAATATGAAGTTTCGACATTCTACGCCTAATAGCTAGCTTTCGAGTTAGGCGAGTTTAATGAATTTCGGCCCATAGAGCGTAATGTATTTCGAATCTTTTGGGCGGTCCTGTACATAAACTATCCATTCGATTGCCACCAAAAGGGGAGGTGCACAACTAGATCATAGAACAATCCTAAATATCAAATCTCAACATTCTACGACCAATAGTTTTTGAGATATGCGAGTTACATACATACGTACGTACGTACGTACAGACGGCATGGAAAAACTGGCCACAGCAGACTCGCCGCTGGTCAAAATGAGTTGCAGACGCGTTAATATGATCGTGCATGCTAGCCTACGATAGGATGCATCGAAAAAAATTTTAAAATTAAATTTAGAGGTAGTCAAAATCGGTTTTTTTGTCGAAATTTGGCCCCCAAAATTTTTCGGGATCACATTACTTCCTTATACTACGTACAAGGAAGTAAAAATCTGACGTGTCCAACACATGACTTCCTTGCACGTCCATTAGATCAAAAATATTTTCGACGCACTTCCTCTAAATTTATTTGTTTGAAAGAGATAAAATATCAATAATAGTAAGGTTTAGCGATTTCTAGCCAAATATTTCGATATCGCCACGCTGAGTTCAATTTAAAAGATTTCCTTCTGACACTTTATTTGGCGATATTTCACCAAAAGCCGACAAACTTGAGATAGTCAGCGAGATTTTGGGGATAGCCAAAGTAGTCATTGACCACAGACTTTCAATGAATTGAATGCATCTATACACCTCAATGTATTTAAAGTCTTTTGGCTCACCATGTAAATAAATTCTCAGTCGATTGCTGTCAAAAAAGATATTGAAAACAGTTAGATATTACAATAGTTCTAAATACAAATTTAAAAAATCTACGGGTTAAAGTTTTAGAGTTATACAAAATAGGAAATAATTTTTGGCGCCAAATTTGGCGATATTTCGGCGAAACTCGTCAATGTCGACGACATTTGGTGAGATTTTAAGCATAAACCAAACAATGACAGATTATCGCCAAATTTGGCAATATTTCGCCAAAACTCGCCAAGAACGATGACAAATGGCGATACTTTGGGCATGGACGAAATGACTGACTATCGCCAAATTTGGCGATATTTCGCCAAAACTCGCCAAGATCGAGGACAGACGGCGAGATTTTGGGTATGTACCAAACAATGACTGTCTACAGTTGTATTATAATGAAGATGTCCATAGACATTTAGGTACTGAAATTCTTTTCGGTGGTCCTGTAAATAAACTCTCCAGTAGATTGGAACCAAAAATCGAGATGCACAACTAGATGTTACAACATTCTTATATATGAAATTTCATAATAGTTTTTGAGATTTGAGAGTTAAATATGCACACACGTACACCAAAAGTCGCCAAGCTTGGCGACTTTTGGCATAGTTCTTGAGGGAGGCACGTGACCGTGGTCGGACCATTACCTAACTTATGTGGTAGGACGGTATTATGCTTGAAATGGATGAATGCCCCTAAAATTGCTATTGACCGTAATGTATTGGAAACCTTTTGAGTGTTCCTGTAGCAGAACTGTAAATGATAAAGACAGTTTTTTTAATGGAGAAATTCATTTTCTAACTCTTTACAGCATATATCACTTCTGAGTCGTTTGAAATAGCCCAATACCTCTAAAAAACGCTTTGATGAATTTCGGCCCATAGAGCGTAATGTATTTCGAATCTTTTGGGCGGTCCTGTAGATAAACTATTCAGTCGAATGGAACCGAAAGGGGAGGTGCACAACTAGATGTTACAACAATCCTAAATATAAAGTTTCAACATTCAACGCCTAACAGTTTTTGAGATATGCGAGTTTAATGAATTTCGGCCCATTGAGTGTAATGTATTTCGAATGTTTTGTGCAGTCCTGTAGATAAACTATCCAGTCGAATGGAACCAAAAGGAGAGGTGCACAACTAGATGTTACAACTATCCAAAATATGAAGTTTCGACATTCTACGCCTAATAGCTAGTTTTCGAGTTAGGCGAGTTTAATGAATTTCGGCCCATAGAGCGTAATGTATTTCGAATCTTTTGGGCGGTCCTGTACATAAACTATCCATTCGATTGCCACCAAAAGGGGAGGTGCACAACTAGATCATAGAACAATCCTAAATATCAAATCTCAACATTCTACGACCAATAGTTTTCGAGATATGCGAGTTACATGCATACGTACGTACGTACGTACAGACGGCATGGAAAAACTGGCCACAGTAGACTCGCCGCTGGTCAAAATGAGTTGCAGACGCGTTAATATGATCGTGCATGCTAGCCTACGATGAGATGCATCGAAAAAAGTTTTTAAATTAAATTTAGAGGTAGTCAAAATCGGTTTTTATGTCGAAATTTGGCCCCCAAAATTTTTCGGGATCACATTACTTCCTTATACTACGTACAAGGAAGTAAAAAGCAAAAGTTATTTGACTCGTCACGTAAAGTTGGCATTCTGAATACTGACTTGAAATTATTGAAACATGATACAAAAAATATGTCCGTGTCACTCGCAAACAAAAAAGAAAGAACCTCACGTTATGCAACGAAACTCTTCACTTTCAAAATTCTTCATTTCTACGTCATATAATGCTGTTTTTTAGGTTTAAGTTATAGCATTAATGCCTAAGGAAATAACATTACATGATGTGGACAACTATTTTATCATGCAATTTGTAAAGCGTGAACAATGCATTAGCGCAATCATGCTGCAGACGACCTTACTGACATTTGACTTAATAAAAAGTATTATTGATATTTTAAATATATAGAAACATACTGTTGCTAATATCTCAAATTTCTGTTGTAGCATTTTTAACAGTCACATGACAGTAGAAGAAAAATTCTATTTTATTTTTCTATTTAATTTTTCTTTGCTTAAAATTTGCGTACTACAGCTGAACTCCTGCTTAATATTTTGCTACTTGACATATTTCCTGATTTCATAATTTTTTACACAACTGAAATTATAAAACAGAATATTTGATGAATTACATAATTCTTGTTTAGTGGTTTCCTCTCACGCCTTTGGTTAAAACCTACGTTTAGCACCTCACTCTCTCTCTCACACTCTCCCTATATACAGGGTGTCCAGTGCTATCGATCGGTGCCCAATGGCTATTTCCTAAACCGTTCGTCAGGGACACATAATTCCATTGCAAAAATGCTTTAAATTATAATATCAATTATATCATAAAAAATTGAAGTCAATAAATAAATTCCCGTAAAAAAATTAATTCCTATAAAAATTACGAAATTTAAATTTTTATACGGTCCCCCGGTCCTATCAGTTACATTTAGAAAAATTTTCTTTATACAATTTCATGCACAATAAAAAAAAGTTTGTCCTTCTACGACGAAAATTCACCGAGTTACAGCTGCTTAAACTTAGAGCACTTTTCGAGATGCGTAACAGGGGTTGTATACAAAATGAATTTTAAGAAAATTAATCTACATGGTTTTGAGCTTTGTAATATTTGTTAGCAATTTCATTAACTATTACTTCCTTGTACGTAGTATAAGGAAGTAATGTGATCCCGAAAAATTTCGGGGGCCAAATTTCGACAGAAAAACCGATTTTGACTACCTCTAAATTTAATTTTAAAATTTTTTTCGATGCATCTCATCGTAGGCTAGCATGCACGATCATATTAACGCGTCTGCAACTCATTTTGACCAGCGGCGAGTCTACTGTGGCCAGTTTTTCCATGCCGTCTGTACGTACGTAGGTATGTATGTAACTCGCATATCTCAAAAACTATTGGTCGTAAAATGTTGAGATTTGATATTTAGGATTGTTCTATGATCTAGTTGTGCACCTCCCCTTTTGGTGGCAATCGAATGGATAGTTTATGTACAGGACCGCCCAAAAGATTCGAAATACATTACGCTCTATGGGCCGAAATTCATTAAAATCGCCTAACTCAAAATCTATTAGGCGTAGAATGTCGAAACTTCATATTTTGGATAGTTGTAACATCTAGTAGTGCACCTCCCCTTTTGGTTCCATTCGACTGGATAGTTTATCTACAGGACTGCCCAAAATATTCGAAATACATTACGCTCAATGGGCCGAAATTCATTAAACTCGCATATCTCAAAAACTGTTAGGCGTACAATGTTGAAACTTTTTATTTAGGATTGTTGTAACATCTAGTTGTGCACCTACCCTTTCGGTTGCATTCGACTGAATAGTTTATCTACAGGACCGCCCAAAAGATTCGAAATACATTACGCTCTAAGGGCCGAAATTCATCAAAGCGTTTTTTATAGGTATTGGACTATTTCAAACGACTCAGAAGTGATATATGCTGTAAAGAGTTAGAAAATGAATTTCTCCATTAAAAAAAGTGTCTTTATCATTTATAGTTCTGCTACAGGAACACTCAAAAGATTTTCAATACATTACGGTCAATGGCAATTTGTTTAGGGGCATTCATCCATTTCAAGCACAATACCGTCCTACCACATAAGTTAGGTAATGGTCCGACCACGGTCACGTGCCTCCCTCTAGAACTATGCCAAAAGTCGCCAAGCTTGGCGACTTTTGGTGTACGTGTGTGCATATTTAACTCTCAAATCTCAAAAACTATTATGAAATTTCATATATAAGAATGTTGTAACATTGAGTTGTGCATCTCGATTTTTGGTTCCAATCTGCCCAATTTACAGGACCACCGGAAAGAATTTCAGTACTTTAATGTCTATGGACATCTTCAATATAATACTACTGTAGATAGTCATTGTTTGGTACATGCCGAAAATCTCGCCGTCTGTCCTCGACCTTGGCGAGTTTTGGCGAAATATCGCCAAATTTGGCGATAGTCAGTCATTTGGTCCATGCCCAAAGTATCGCCATTTGCCATCGTTCTTGGCGAGTTTTGGCGAAATATCGCCAAATTTGGCGAGAATCTGTCATTGTTTGGTTCATGCTTAAAATCTCGCCAAATGTCGTCGATATTGACGAGTTTCGCCGAAATATCGCCAAATTTGGCGCTAAAAATTATTTCGTATTTTGTATAACTCTAAAACTAACCCGAATTTTTTTTAACTTTTGTATTTAGAACTATTGTAATATCTAACTGTTTTCAATATCTTTTTTGACAGCAATCGACTGAGAATTTATTTACAGGGTGAGCCAAATGACTTTGAATACATTGAGGTGTATGGATGCATTCAATTCATTGAAAGTCTGTGGTCAATGACTACTTTGGCTATCCCCAAAATCTCGCAGACTATCTCAAGTTTGTCGGCTTTTGGTGAAATATCGCCAAATAAAGTGTCAGAAGGAAATCTTTCAAATTGAACTCAGCTTGGCGATATCGAACTATTTGGCTGGAAATCGCTAAACCTTACTATTATTGATATTTTATCTCTTTCAAACAAATAAATTTAGAGGAAGTGCGTCGAAAATATTTTTGATCTAATGGACGTGCAAGGAAGTCATGTGTTAGACACATCAGATTTTTTTATGGATATAAAATGATTGCAATGAAGAAGATTAACGTTTAACTATGCGTATCCAATAAAGTAACATAAAAATATAGCTTATGCTGAAAATAGAATTTTTTAAACAGTTTTTTAAATGAACTGGCGTTAAATAACTTCCTTCGACTGCAATCTAAATATGTACCCGCGTTGAAAACTCTTCCTTTACTTTGCGTAGCATATTCTTATGCTACACATCTGCATGCTACACATGTACGGTTTAGTAAGTCTGACCTTAGATAGATTTTAATAGAGCTTGACTATAACCCTCTGCTTTCAGGGCCCGATTATGACTAAGAGGGGTTCACCAATCTATGAATTTTTTTATTTTTAATAAAATTTTAATATAAAATAGAATATTTCAGAACAACGTCTGAAATTGGGGGCAATTTTGAGCCTGGGGCCCTGGGCAAAGTCCTGATTTGTCTATGCGATAGTAAGGCCCTGTCTGTTGGAAGATCAGTACTCTAAAATTACTTTTGCTTCTTTTACCGCATTATGCCAGAAAATGAATTTAAAACCTATAATTTAAAATGTCAGTATTTATAGGGTCCCTTAACGGTTTACCATAACGGCATATTTTTAAACGTGGAAAACTGACTTAAATCACAATGTTTGCTGCTTCATAAATCGATTAAGTTTGGTTGTAGAAGAAAATTTTTTTTTTATTTTAATTGCGCATGAAATTGTATAAAAAAATATTTTCTAAATAAAACTCTTGGACCGGGGACCGTATAAAAGTTTAAATTTCGAAATTTTTATAGAAATAGATTTATTGACTTAAAACTGCTTCTGATAAAATAGATTATACAATTTAAAGCATTTTTGCAACTGGAACTATGTGTCTTTGACTAACGGTTTAGAATTCAGCCATTGGGCCCCGTTAGCACTGGACACCCTGTATACAAATATATACCGCGAGAGTGTGACTAATAGTTGGAATTGAAAAAAAAAAAATGTCACGCTAAAGATAATCCCGAAAATCACAATATTTTGATAGTCTATTTTAATTTTAGTAATTCATGTCTTATAGCCCATTCTAAAACAAAGTTTGCATAAGAAGGTACAATGTAAAGTGGTTTTCTTATCATACTGCAGTCGTCTCAGAGGGTTCAATTCTCAAATAAAAGAAACTATTAAGCTTACCTCTTTTTCTTTAGGCTGGATAGAAATAAAGCAGACGCTACGAGCGGATTTTTTTTTTTTTTTTTTTTTTTTTTTTTTTTTTTTTTTTTTTAAGTAAGGTAAAATTTAGAAACTTGAAAGAATGGGACCTTACTTTCTGCTTTAAAATAAAATCCCTTTACCTTTTCTGAATTTAATTTTCTGCTGTTGTTGTTGCCTTGTTGTTCTCTGGGCGATGGTCAGCAGAAAATGAAGATGTACGTATTGAGGTGGTGCACACTAAAGCTCATAGAACGAGGAAATACGCCACTATGCTCAGAGGATACCTTCCAATACAAAATATTACAAAACATGATTCGAATCCTCATAGAAATTGGTATTTAATAGTTAAAATCAATAAAGAACTAAAGAAAAGGGGAGTTGTGAAGAGAAGAACCCCTTCCTATAACTTTTATTCTCTCTGTTTTTTTTTTTGTTTTTTTTACTTTTCCCTTTTTCGAATAGCTAATATTTTCCCTTCGAACTTTTCTGACGCTTTAGTTCTTCCACTTTCTTGCTTGTGCGAAAGTTGATACAGTACACTCTTGATAATTCGGTGGTTGGTTAGTCCGGCCCGTTCAATCATCCGGTGCTTTTGGGAAACACATGTAATATTGTAGTCCGATACGCGGACCACCGCGAATGTGAACAAGCATGCCAACTCTTTTGCTTCCCTCCCTCTTTCGTCATTGATTTTTAGTGTATCTAGTTTACCACAATGTCGACCAAACGAAAGCACGTGACTTTAAGTGTGTGCCAAAAACAAAAGGTATTGGTAATCCAGAATTTTTTGATAGTCCGGCAGTTGTCTTGGTCCCATATATGCCGGATTATCAAGATTGTACACTCTTATAAATATAAATTCAGCGTTTCACCAAATAAGAAATCAGACAGTAACAAGCAACGTCATATACGTTGAACCGTAGTAATGGTTCACCCGAAACTGTCTTATAAAAGTCAAGTACCGACTGAACCCAGATTTTGGTTCAACTGTGAAAAAATAGAGTTTTCCGGTGAACCAACATGGCCGACATAACACCGCATCAGAAGGTTAGCGGAGAGTACAAAAAATAAGAAAAAAACCGTCTCATGAATTCCCCAAAGAGAAAAACCTTCCAAAAATGGAAGAAATAGCCTTTGTTAAAAAATATAGGCTGTGTAAAGGAGCTACCACGTTTGACATCGAATAAATGCGTTTGACAGAATGGCTATCTACATTCATTTAAAAGAGAACAGAAACTGGTTATAGTTCATAACTCATCAATAATTTTGAGTTACGATTACTTTTCTAAAATCCCGTGTAAAATACCATAGCTCAATATTTTATTTTTAACAAGAAATTTTTTTATTGGAAATTGAGATAAAACAATGCTATATATAGTTTGTTTTTGCTGAAAAATTCTGTCAGTTTTGGCTTAGTTGTCAACGCGCCATCGTTTGAGCCAGTCATTGTGGATTCGATTCTCGAGTAGAACTTTTCTTTCATTTTCTTCTAGTAGTCTGCATTAATTTTGCTGTATAATTCTGCATGAGGGAACACCGCTAAAATGGTGAATCTTAGCACCACATTTTTCAAAATACCGTTTGCAGCTAAATTGGCACCGGAATTTCGGTGAAACATTGAACTATATTTTTAATATTGTACGGTACGATTTACAGCTGAGAGAAAGATGAGCGTTTTGTACCCCCCGAAACGATCATACTATACACCATATACATATTTTATGTTGTGATGAAGATCAGATATCTAATTTTAATAATCATTTACTTTGTGTTTCTTAAATTCAATCTATTCAAAATCATGTATCCTAAATCATTTCTGTTCTCATTTTTCTGTCACTTCGGCTTTTAATCTGTATATTCGCGTTTTCCCGTATGCATTATTCTTAATTGTTTATTTTTCTCGTCAGACCTTTTAGATCCGTTTTGTGCTATAAATAGATTACATTACGTACGTTTGCAATAGCAACAGCTTATCCCCTCTTTGGCATAGTCTTGGCGTTTGTTATTTTTTGTTGCCCTACCTCTTCTTTAAAATTATTTGATCCCTGTTTCATTACTATAATTTTGTTGGATTAAATTTTAGGGTTGCTCCGTAATTGGCGTTGTTTATCTCGGCCAAGTTTTTGTTCTCGCCAATGTGTAATTCTGTGCTGGCGTAATTTTTAAATCATTCGATCTTTTTATCACTGTCCTTGTAGGACTTCTTTATTTCGCTGAGCCACCACCAGCCGTTGCAATAAGTTTGTGCTTCAACAGTTCCTTTTAAATAAAACAGTTTTAAGTATATTACTGCCTTTCTCTTATGTTTGCAACTAAGTATATCGAACCTGGATTCATTCTTCACAACGCAGTTCAGTAAA